>JAWWLV010000005.1:20689310-20707608 GCA_035041135.1 Platyrinchus mystaceus | reverse complement strand
TGTCGGGTTTAAGGCCTCCATTTTCTGTCACTTTCTCGTTCCATCTTAGGGTCTCGGTCCAGCCAAGATTCCCCACATGTGACTTTTATTTGTGAGATTTTCACAGTTGTGACAAAATAAACCTGACTTTTTATTTCAACAGCTAACATCATATTTCAAAAACCAAACAAACCAAGCCAGATCTACAGAATATCTCTAACCAGTTTAGTTGCTATGATATAAATGAGTAGATTAAGTATGTTAAGGGTATCCCTCCTCAAATGTAAAATGCAAGTGCTGAGAAGCTAGCCAAGCCATATGAAAGCATACCAGCTGGGCTGGGACAGGAAAGAAAGAAGGTCAGGCACTCTGGAGAGGAAGAGGATCAATACCAAACTCTTGAGAGGAATGAATTCGAGTCCTACAGAGAAAAAGAAAACTAACTTAGGTGAATTGTCAGAAGCAGCTGCCTGTTCTAAAAATAATAGTGCTTGCTCTTTTGCTCAAGTTTCTTTTTCTTCTCTTTTTTTTCCCTTCTCATTTCCTTTTCTTCTCTGCTTTCCCTTGATTGATAACAGAAAAAATTGGTGCCTCTGTATGCTATTGCAAAACTGCTGAAATCTGGCAAGAGCAAAAAGGCTAGAAGAATAAAAGATTAAAAATGTTAAAGTACATTCAGCAGCCAGGAAGCTGACCCAAAACTTCAGGTAACGAGTTCATGCAGATGTCAACCTAAAGTTCAGATGGATCAGCATTTCAAGTGAATTTTCTGCAGGGTTTTTAGAAAGAAGGGTAAGAAAGAAGGTAATAAAACTGTAAGAAAGCTTTCAAGCTTACTTTGGGCATGCAGTCCTCTCTGCAGTTCAGCTTAATGGAAGACATATTCAAATAGTCTGAATTTTTTTCCTTCTGCAAATTTCTCAATTAGAAATGGTTTATTAATTCATGGAAATTAGTGATAAACCCCACTAACTAATAGTCTTCCCCTCTGAAAAATGGCTTGCTTTCCCTAGCCTTGGCATCACGGAGAGCTCCAGTACCAGTCCTGGGCTAGGGGCAAGGTGCAGAAGGAATGAGGGGAAGCACAATGATCACCCCATCTCATCCCCTACTCTCATATCTCCCTCTCTTTTCTGAAGCTCAGATCTTGTCAAAATGCTCTGACAACTCTTACCATGGTGAGGTCTGAAAAATACTAACGTTAATAGAGAAAATGAAAGGAAACCTGTAGTAATTCTGCTAAAGCCACTGATGTTAGTCTGGATTTAACTCGTGCAAATCAGAGCACTCTATGGACCTGAACAGCTGAAGAATAGAAATTACAGTACAAAAGGCAGCATTGTGTAAACCTAAGATCTATAAAGTCTCTTCATTCAAATCTTTAGCTCTAAAGGGTCTCTCTATTTTCAACTTAGTTACAGCTATGAAGTGTAATGAGATATGATGCATGCTAAAGACCTCGGCTATCAATTAGTAATAGGCAGGAATGAAAGATGAATATCTAATATTTGACTGATATGGTCTCCAGTGAGAATGGCTGGGTATTTTAAGTGCATGCCTGCATTCCTGGGGAAGACACAGTGAGCGGCTTGATGCCCACAGCAGTTGGCACCAAACAGTTGGCAGCTTCTTCATCTCTGTCTCAGGAGAGCACCTGCTTTACACCAGGGCTTGGTTTCATGTTTAAATCTCACACAGAACCTGCCACAGAGAATGACACTGATGGTTGGGGAGAAGACATTCGGCAAAGGCACCATGTCAGACGTGGTAAGAAAGAAATGTTTTCTATGCAGTTGAAGTGACTGCTCAGAAATAGGTTAAAACTCCTGTGGCACGGTCACCCGTGGATTCGATGGGGCCTGGGGGACTGTGCAAATGCCTGCACAGGCAGGAAGAGCCTGTCCCCAGCCACAGCACAGGAGCAAAATGAGTGTGGCCACCCTCCATCCCCACTTTCTTAAGCACCTCTGTTCAGAGATAAAGTTATATCTAACAGGGCTTAATGCTCTGAAGGTGTGAATGCAAGTGCATATCAGACCTGTTGATATTCTAAACCCTCAGGTATTTAGATATCCTTTTCAATGAACAACTTACATAATGTTTAGACACCTGAAATGAAGACCAATGAAGCTTTTCTACTAGAGAAGTTGTTTTAAAGGTACATTTCATTACCAAAAGCCAAAAGCCAGCAAGATGGTGTTCCTTATAAGGGTAACAGCAGCTAATACATACAGCACAAATGTATATATTATTTACTAGCCACCCAAAGTCCTGTCAGTGCCAGCGGCAAACCAGACTGAATCTTATCAGCAAAATTGCTTTGACACCAAGCTGCTTTTCTCACGGATAGTTTTCCTGGATTCTCCAGGCTCTGCAATGACAACTGGAGAAACATGCAGGATGGCATTCAAGCTCTCCGCAAACAAGCCTACAGAAGCGGCCTGTGCTAATCATCAGAGCTGCTGGCACACTCTTAACCTTCTTGCCAACAGCTGTGAAATTATTCTTTTTTTCAGATCTGATATAAAAGAATCACAGTTTTATTTTTTCCTCAGAAAGTTCAAGCAACAGTGATATGACCTTTAGGGGAATGCTGTAGAAAATGGGAGAGATAATGGGTCCTTTGAAACAATGAATCAATGGGGTGAATGTATTTTCTTACATAATCCATCACCCTGATAAAATTTGCACTTGCTCTGTTAGGGAATAAATTGGCTATCACTCTGTGGTGGGAGAGTGGCACCAGTGCACACTGCAGTCTTTAATGAGGACACACAACTGGGGATATTTTGAGCTCAGCAATTTACATAAGCGAAGAGCCTAATCCTGTGCATGCAGGACTCTGGAGCAATGGAGAAAGCAGGGAAGCAAAAGAAGGAATCACTTAACTTTCACGTGTCCCCCTGACTTCAGTGGTGAAAAGAAGTGAATGGAAGATAAAGTGGCTGTGTGTGTCACCAGCCAGATGGATGGCACAGGGGAATTGCTGGGGAACTGCCACTTGGCTTTTCTGCTTGCTGGTCAAGAAAAATACTCTGATCGTTGTGAAGAAGAAAACTTGCACTTGTTGTTCTTCTCTGACAGTCTAAGACACCTTTTGAGAGATGTTTTGGAAACTGTATATCACAGTTGAGGACTTTTAAGTAGGGTTTGTGGAATTTGGTGGCAGTCAACAGAGACACCAAAGGTAACTAGAGCAGCATTAATGTAGATTGTCTTGGACTGTAGATAATAGTCATACAGTTACAGTAACAGCTTAACAAAATACCTAAATATTACAGGTATAGAGAGCATCAACCAATTTCAAGATCAAAAGATGCATCTGCAAAAAGTTACTAGAGCTCACACTAATATCAAGTCTTCTGTACAACGTTATAGCTGTCATCTTCCTGCGAAGCCAGAGTCCTTTGGGAATCAGAAATACTTCATGCTTTTAAAATCTTTATGAATCCACTATGAAAAGAAATCATAGCACAGCAGTATATGCCTAGGAAAAAATCTCCAAGCTACTATTCTTTTTAAATGCTGACAAAATTAATAATTCAGGATAATAAAATTCAAAATCATTGCACTTTTTTGGTCCTTCTAGTGACACTATTAAACAAATAAGTAAAACAACACCCAGAATTATTTTTGCTTGGTTATTTGAGTGAGTTTTAGCCAATTACTGTGAGCAATAAAACCACCATATTACTACTAACATAAAATGAAAATAGAGAATTTTTTTTCTCTGCTTTCTCATCCCATCATCATCTATACATAGGGCAGTACTTTGGATATAGTTCATCTCACTGCTGCCACTGCTGGTTTGCCCACCAGTTAGTCAGGCTGCTTTTCTTGTGCAGGGTGAAAACACAAGGGAAATGAACACAGAGAAAAAATGCTTTAGAGTTACTGTCATGGAAATTGCTGGGAGGATTAGGCAGGCATCACAGCCAAAACCATTTCTGCCTTTTTAAAAGATAATGTTTCAATTGGATACTGTCACTTCAAAACAAACAAAGCAAACTAACATTTCCTTGAAGAAAATAGTAATTTCTTAAAAGACTAGTCTTAAAGATGTTGCCTTTTCGGAACTGGAATAATTCATAGCAAAGAGACAACATGCTGAAAGGTACATAGTTTGTTAGCAGTAAATAGTAGTAAATACAATCCTGCTCTCTCTGTTCTGCCATTTATAGTGAGGCTGACTGGCCTGCCAGCTCTTCTGTCCAAGAATCATTAGCAATTCATCAAAAGAGCAAATGTCATTATACACGGGAAGCCCAGGGAATTATTTTGCATTTGATTTCCAGCTCTGATAGCATTGTTATTGATTAAAATATTCTCCTGCATAACATGCGCTAGACACAAAAGATCATTGTGTTTTTGAACTTCCAATCACAGTAATCCTGAGTTGCCCAAATAATTATGGGTTTAATAAAATTGAATATACAAACCCCTTGGGTCAGACTTCTAGCCTGTTAACTAATGACCTTCATGGGAAACTGCCAGACTGAGGCACAATTTCTGAAACGCCTAATAACACAATCCCAAAATCGTTGTATCTGTATACTGTATACCAACAAAGCCAGGAATCCTTTACTGCAGAAATACGTTTTAGGTAGAAATTATGAAAATGAGGAAGGACACATTTCCTTGTGTTGCCTGTCTTGAGAAAATAACAGGACAGTGAGGTCAGCACGGTGAGGTCACATGCAATCACAGCTCAGCCTCCTGGAGGCAGTGATACTTGGCCTTCCTGTGAGCACAAGCCTCTATCACTTCCATTAGAAACTTCCACTTTATGAGAAAAATGGGAAAATACCAAGTAGGTAGAGAAGAAACATGATAATTTTGTCTTAAAGTGAAAAGGCTTTTTACTGTATTTCTTGAAAACGCACCTTTATGCTTTACATAAAGCACAAAACTATCTGGCTGCTGTGCTGGGTGTACAACTGGAAGTTAGGCAGGTGTTGGTACTCCTGGGCTGTAAAAAAGGTGTTTCTCTGAATGTCTCCAACCGACACCATGTGTCTCAGAGCCCCTTGACAGGACCTGTGACTAAGGGTGGCTACAGTACATGGCCAAGACATCCTAAAGGACTTCCCAAGCTTCCTCAGGAAGCTTGCGGTGCTGCAGAAAACAAGGACTCGTGGATAGCTTTTGGTCCCCTTGAAGAATAAAAACATTAAGTCATCACCTGAATGGGAAAGAGACTTGGCAGAAGACCAGGCCACAAAACAACTTTGACAGTGGTTTGCAAGATGTCCAGAAGAAAGATGGGGAATTGTTTCTGCAGCTAGTGAGACACTATATTCTACCACGTGTGGGACAGGCAGGGCTACGGCTTGCAGCAATTTAAGGCTACATATGGATTTAAATCAACGCAGCTGCTGAAGAAACCAGGGAAAGGAAACAAAAAGATCTTTTGGCTCCATGTGGGCATATCTGAGAGAACAAGCTGGGATATTCCCACAAGGCCAAAATAAAATAAGTGAGGGTGAGAACTTGGTATAAGAAAGCATCAAGTTTACTATTCCATGGTCAATCTATTTGTAACTAGTATTGGATACAGAGGAGAACTGGTACTGAAAGAATCTGATTCCTCTCTCTGTAAATGCCAAACCAACAAGGAACTGAAGGAATTTGATCCCTCTCTCTTATAAATGCCAAACCAATAAGCAAACAAACAAACAAAAAATCTATCAAAAAGCAGAGGAGCTTTGTTTAGATAAATGCACCCATCCAAAGCTAACAGACATGAAGCGCTGCTGGACTCAGACACAATGACACTTCCATGAAGGCCTTTGACATCTACTCCCCAGTGACTCTGGCTGAAGGGATGAGTTCACGGCCTCTCCCTGGAGGTCAGAGACCCACAGCAGTAGGCAGCCAGGACTGGCTGCTCACGTCAGTGCACAATTCATCTGTTCAGCTGACTGACCTGGCGGCTGTGGTTCAGAGCTAAACCAGGAGACCTCAGGCTGAAGCAGTCAGGGAGTCCCCTCTGTGGCCCCTGCTGAGGGGAAATGGGCAATAACCACAGCAAGGATGGAGAGGAGGAGACAGCAGCAAAGAACTTGAGCCATGTGGTGAACACATCAAAGTTTAAAAGACACTTGAAACATCAGGTTCTAGGGAACTAGAAAACCTCCAGAGGTGGTGGTCAGTAGAGAGGACAATAGTGACAAAGATTACCACCTCTCTTCCAGATGCCTCAGTAGATCAGCTTCTGCTTTATTGAAATGTGTATTTAGCCTCAGACTCCATTCCTGGAAGTGATGGAATCAATCTGAACTTTATGAGCAAAGGAGGAGGACTGTGGTTCCATGAGAAGACAGGACAGGTACAGACATGCAGATTGCTGCTGTTTTCCAGACCCTGCTGTCATAGCTCAGCTTTGTCATATTTAGCCATAGACAGATTACAATTATTTTCTGTTTCCTTTTCTTCTCACCTAGCGAATTACACTGGAAAAGTTTAGTTAATCAGAACTAACTTGTTTCTACCACACTGGTAATTACATATATAACTGCCTACATGCTATATAAAAATCTAGTGATCCCATACCTAGAAAAACACATGTATGTGGGCTAGGGAAAGAGTGGGCTGAGGACAGGTACAAACAGCATGATTTAGTTAGCTTGACTGAATGTTACATTTCAGTGTGTTATTCTAACACACTATTTATTTATAGGTTTGGATTTTTACCATATCAAATATGTACTTTTTTATAAAATTAAAGTATCCTCTATTGAGAAAGCATCAAAAATCCCACTCCAGATATTTAAGGATGACAGTGGATTTGCTCTGCTTGATTTATTTATTGAAGTTTTATCCACCTACATATTTCTCAGGTGTTACCATTCTGCTTCCAGTTTCATATTTTAAAAGGAGTATTATCCTTCTAAAAAGAGGCATTCTTCAAATCCTATGTAATCTTCACACTGGACTGTTACTTCTAAAAACGTGTCTAAAAATGCAGTGAACTAATATATTTTTCATTATATAAAAACTGATGGAATGTTCTATTTCTGATTAATTAAAGTGTGAGTATTGTAACATGCCTTTTTTTTTTTTTCCAACTCCATTTTTTAGATTCTCTCCTTTTGAAAGCCATGGTGCAAGCTTTGCCTCACTATGGACCCAGCTTTCAGAAATGAGGTTATAATTAGGTGAAGACAAGTCTTCTGTTTGAGAACCTCCACAAGTTTACCCAATTAAGGTTGGTAATGCTGGTTGTCTGTTAACTAAGAGCTTAAGTGAGCATGTCAAGGTCAGTCTCTTGGTGTTGCTGAGTGTGTGGAAGGCAGTGATGACTTCTAATCAGTTCTGAGCAAGGTAAGTTTCAAATTACTGGGATGGATTTTTCTACTCTCCTAGAATTCTGTGGCTATTGATTTATGGATAGCATTTTATGATTAGCCAGTATGTTTATTTCTAATGTTGTGGATACCTGTTGAAATTGATGTATGCCACTCTCTGCTGCGTGTATTAGTGTGTAGGTTCCTGTTGGAAGTGCTCTCGGCAAGTGGTAATGGGAAGGTCAGAGGAGAACGCTGATAGGACAGAAATTGCTTGTTTGCTGTTGAGTTACTGCTGGAGTTGGTACTGATGCTGTGGATCTGTTCTGGACGCCCTCCAGTGGAAGTGCTTTGTCTCAGTTATGCAGCAATGTTGGTTCTCAAAGTCTCAAAGCTAAGGGATTGTGGAGTTGTGTGCTGTGCCCTCTTGGCTCATCAGGAAAGGCTGCAGCACGTTGGGAGAAATCAAAAACCAAGCCTGATGCGTGGGGCAGCTGCAGCAGCGTGTCAAAACTGCTAGAGTATCACCACCAGAATTTCTCTTTTTCTGATCTAAAATTTGACATGTACTGTGAAAGAAAAAGATCTTCAAACAATATGTGTTTTAATAATTTGCTAATGAGCCACTTAAAAATAAGTTTAAATAATAAAGAACTCTATATTAATGAAAGGTTACCTCACTTCATAAAAAAATAGTAAGAGACTGCACTTGGAATCAGATGCTCTAAAAGCACCCGGCTGCCACAAAAACTGTTTCCAAGACATTACAAGCATACAACTCTTACAGTAAGCGATGTAAAATATCAATTGCCAAAACTTCCTTAGAAAAGCTTCTTCCTAGATAAATTTAACAATGTCCATATTGTATTTTGCTTAAAGCTGATTTCAAAGTATCTTAGCTTAAGCTTTGAGGAGTTCAGTGCCTACTAAACAATTTTCAAAGTATTTTCTTTGGTAAACCTTCTTCTTTCAAGTCTATAAAAGAACCTAAGACAGCAGAATGCATATGGAGCAGAAATTTCCATGGGGAAAAAACCCTATAATATTAGGATGCAAAAAGAATAGGATAGAAACATTGGAAATATTGAGATGTCACTCCATAAATCATTGTTGTACCCTCTCTTAAAATATATTTTTGTTTTCTTCACCTGCCATAGGACATTGCAGAAATAGAAAAGACTCAAAATCATGTGATAGAAATTATTAGATGTCTGGGATGACTTCTACAGGGGGAAAAATGGGAACTTGATATTATTTAGGAAGAAATACAACAGTATAGCTTTGCACAAAAGCAGTAAATGAAGTGCTCTATTTGTTATTTTACCTAATGAAATGAGGTAAATCAGTAAAACAGGCAACATATTTAAAATGTGTTACTGATGGAGCTTAATCCTATAATGTTTAACTGAAAGCCTGGGCATTGCAAAAAAGGCAATGAACATGTGATGTAGAAATGTAGGAAAGCACCATTTAGGTCAAGTTAGATTCTGGATTTATGTTGGTTGTTGCAGAAAGCAGAATTTAGTATTGAAAGAGGATAAAATTGCTACTTAAAACTTGAAAAGAAATATAAGTAACAACTCTGTTTCAGAAAACATTTTCAAAAGGTCAAACTCAGCCCCAGAACAGCAGGTACAAAATACACACAAGCTGAATTTGGTTCTAGATGTGTATGACTTTATCCTTCATCTCCAAGGTTTCACTGAAATTTTTTTTTCTAATTTTTGTTAAAAGCTCAAACTGAGTTGTTATTCTCAGCACAGTCCCACATTCTTTAATGGGACTATCATGCTTTATTTGTGCATTTCAGTCAAACGCATTAGTCATGTATCAGAGATGACCTTGTAAGGGATAACTTTGAAAGCAGGAGAACATTACAATATTATGAAAGGAAATCTAATTAAAATGATACAAGTTAATAAAGACATAGCATTAAATAAAAAAATAAGGAAAACATCCTCAGGGAGGGCACTAACTCTAAATGGAAGTATGCAGTGCATATTGCCATTCTGAATTATTTTGCTCTAAGCATGTCCATTGTTACTGGCATTTGAAACTGAATACACTTAATATGTTCCACTTTGTCAAATACAGAGCAATCTATTTTACACTGTCCCCTTTTCTTGCATTATAAAAAAAAAAACCCACTAAAATTTTCCCATTAGAAAATATTTAATCAATAGCAATTGCAAAATACAAGTCAACTGAAATAAGAAATAAAATAAAAACTGCTACTTTTCCTAAGAAAGCTCTGTGTGGCTTGGTTATCTATTTACATCAGTGCTACAGGACTGTGAGAGACATGTAAAACCCTAAAATGCACAACTTGCTATACAATCCAGGCTCTAACCCATTCCCTTGGATGTGGGATGGAAAACAACTTCCATGTGCCAGTGATCTGTAATGGTGAGCAGAGCTGTGGGGAGCACGGGGTTGGCATGACTTCCACAAGCCCTGTGGGAGGGTCAGCGGCATGGTTGTTTTGTTCCAGGAGCACAACAGGCTCACCATCTTCTCTGGACAAGCTGATAGAACCAGGCTGGCCCTGCTCTCACTACCAAAGCTGTGCATTGTCGTGTCTGAGCCCATAAAGCACCACCACAGGTGCTATGACCACCCATTCCTCCCCTAGGCAGAGCTGTACACGTATGATGCACGGCACATATGTGGAGGCTGTCCTTATGGGACTGGAAACCCAAAGAGATGTATTTATATCCACTGCCAAGGCAGAGAAAGAAAATGTACCAAATTCTGGCTCCTAACTTACATTGAGAACTTAGAAAATGCCATCTTTACAGTTCTTATGTACAATATTGCCTGAGGATGCAACCATGGCAATTTGCACATCCTAAGGAAAACTAGTGATTATCTCAACGTGGCCAGAAGAAAAACTCCTGACAAAACAGAAATGGAAAAAAACCCCACAATAACATGAACACCCCCAACACATGATTTCGATTAAATGCTGCCCTCACTGAGGAGAACTAAGCTTTACATGCAGAAGCTACTGCTCTGCCCCGAATGAACACCCAAGCTATTTAATCCGAAAATGGTTAAATTGAAAATTGCGTTATCCCCTTTTTAGCCTAAATTATGGGCAGACCTTGGCAGATGAAGCCTGACTTTGGAAACGTGCCGATCGCATGTCGCTGCCTCTTTGTGATGTGATTTGATGATTTGATTTCGATTAGCATGCGGCAGTGGGAGGGGGATGCTGATTGTAAAGAGCAATCCCATCACCTGACAATAGCTCTGTGATGAAATATCTTACACAGATTAAAGAGGGAAAGGCAATAACTCATCAGAAAAAGCAGAACTGTCTGCTTAATTACTTGAAAAATGTCTCAGCCACTACCTTTTATGACACCTGGTGGGTATAAACATGTCCGCAGTTTTAATTAATTTTACCTCTTTTTTCATTGCACCTGTATAGCCTGGAGAAATGGAATTCTAATGAAATTACAATCAAGCATTTCTATGGAGTTTGAAACACGCTTTGGCAATAATCAGAAAGTGAGGCATTTCCATGGATTTAATTAGGTACAGAAAGTGTACTTGGAAAAATACTTCCCTACAATTATAATTATTCCAAATCAAGCCACAGTGTAAAGTCCCTTCTCTTAATTCATACACATTGCTTTTTGGTGTCCATCTTAATTTAAAAAAGATAATGGAGCAGGCTTTTCCCTGGGGTGAAGCAGAGTCATGGTGAAAATCCCTCTCTTGGCATTTTCAAAGCAGCAACAGCATAAGCTCATACCTTTGACCTTGCAGTCCTGTAACTCTCATTTAAAATTAATGAGTGAGACCCTTGAATTTATTCTGCTGAAAACAACACTTTTTATAATGACTTTTATATATATACCACTAATTGTTCAGCATCCTGAAGTGCCAGCTCTGCAGGAAAATGAAAGGAGCAGAGGTCTTTCTCACCAACTTTTCATTTTTTTTTTTTTTTTTAATTATTATTTGATTATTTGTTTAGTTTTTATTTTGGGGGAGGCAGGAACAGGTCTGCTTGCATTCTTTGGGGACACTAGCTAGAAGCCGCTGTGTTGTCAAACACAGGCTGAGTTTGTGCTGATGCTTAAGAAAAGATACCTTGTGTGTTCCCTCTTTCATATCACTCTAGGCAAGTCATGCTCATGCTGGTCTAATGCAGATAAAATTGAGATAAAACCCTGAATACAAATTATAGATAGAAATTCAATGTTCTCTAACACAATAGTCAGTCACAACATGTAACCCTCCTGCAGCTGAAATCTTTCACTCCATTCATATATTAGTCTGTGGATTTGTCATGTGTCTTGTAAAGAAAGTAAGTGCTTTAGCGGTTGAAATCCACGTGGATGAAATCAGGAGAAATTAAGGAAGCAGAATAAACACTGGGGGAAGCAGAATCCAAAATGTGCATTAACAATGCAGTCACAGCAATGTAGTATTGACGTTTCTATCACACGTCAAGCTCCATAGCTTGGGAGTTCAGGTTGGTGTAGGACCAGTGCTCATAACCAGCCAGGTTATTCAGTGTTCCATAGCACTGCTGATGAATACAATGCAGGCCTCTGGCTTGGCTAGTGCTGAACAGAATATTTTCCATGAGCCCCAGCTGTAAAAATGCAAACTCTCTGAACTGGTGAGGTGTGGTTTAAAGTTAGTGATTCAATATTATTTTTTTCTCAGTCATTAAATCTCCCATTCTGTGAACAGATAGTTCATTGTAAATGTACCTCCCATTTCTCAAAACCAAAATATTGTTTAGCAAATTCACACAGGCATTTAGGTAGGTCTTATTTTATGCAATAAAGCACATTACACTTGTTTTAATTTTTTCCTTCAAAGGCTTGCACTGACATGGAAAACAAAGTAGAACTTGACCCTCAGTTTTAAAAATGAAGTACTGGGGGAGGAAATGGGGTTGCTGTAGTGCCACTGATCAGCAAGAGGGGAGAGGCTGTGACAGAAGTTGAGAACTGAGAGTCAAAAGCAGGACTGCAAAGAAGGAAAACCAGAATTGCAGGTAACATTCTGCAAAGAATGACTTAAAGCGAGCAGGATCTGCTGTACCTCCTGCCTGTCAGGTGGATTAATTTGGAAAGTCACACTTAGGCTAAATATGTTTCCACTGTATTTAGTTGCACAGAGCAGAGAACTGAGCTAGCTATAAATCTGTTGTTTAGATGTTCTTGTGATAGTCATAAACCCAATGGCTTGGGTAGCAGCAGCCTAGCTTTGGCAGCTCAGTGCTCATCATGGGCTAATTGGCCTTGCTGACAGTGCACTGGCTCTGCCAGATGATTTATGGCTTCCATGCTACATCACTACCATATCACTACGATACAGTCTTTCCTATCCATCTTCCCACTTAAACTCTCATTTAGACTCTCGCCATACCGTGTTTTGATTACAGCAACAACCTTTTCTCTGGCTTTGACAAATGCAATCTTGCCCTGTTGATAACCATCCAGAAATCCAGAATGCTTGTGCAAAGATCCTTCTCAAGCTCACTGCATGCTCTTGTTGCATTCCAGAATCAGCTACCCCTTCTCCATCTCATCAACCATCAGCTGTTGGCCCTCACTTTCAAAACCCTTCACAGCCTGTTCCTGCCTGGCTCACCATCTTCAGTTTGGCACCAGAAAGCCAGTGCTGTCCCCATATTGTTGCCCGGTGATAAGAGCCTTCAATCCTTACTTGTTTGATTTTTACTTACTTATTTATTACACAGACACGCTTGTACTTTCTCCCTTGCTGTTGTCACACTTGGGAGGAGTTCTCCATAAACATCAGTGAAATGAGATCATGAGTCTCCTTAAAAGAGCCTCTCTATTGCAGCGATGACTAGTGGAAATATGGTACTAAATACTAATTGTGTACTGTGGTATAGCTAGCGTTTGTCATGCTAGCTAGTGTTGAATCCTTTCTTCCTTGTGCTTCACAACTTGTCCATTCTTGTTGTCCCCTTAAAAAGGGAGCTTACATTTGGGGCAAGAGCTCATCCAATTGCTTGGACAGCATGTAGTTAGCATGAGAAGGACTCATAAATACACGTTATCCTAAATAATAGAGTTGTATTAATAATTTTTACATAGGAATTAAATAATTTTCTATAGTGGTACTATAGAAGCTGCTCACTTGGGAATCAACCAGTTAAACCCCCGTCTTCACTAAGTTTATGGAAATGATGCATCATTAAGTGCCAACGCAGAGTGTAATATTACTCTCCGCCTGACTTCCTCTGCAGACTCCTACAACATTTTAGACATTGTTACTGCTGTTATTCTCATGCTATTTTGATGTTCAGAGAAGTCTGATTACCTTGTGACAAAGAAAGGATGAGAGGCATGGAAAGATTTTTAGACAAAGAAAATCTGAAAAGGGTGGACTGCTTAGCTGAAGGAGATGTATAGAGAAGCGATACACAGCAAGTAGATTAAGTTGTTACAATAGCACCATCAACTTTTTAAAAAAACTACTTGGAATGCCTGCGTTAAAACAGCAATCTCCTAAATTTAGCTGGCACAGCAAACAAGTGCTGTTCCTTGAAACTACCACAGTGACTTTCAAGAATTCTATACAAAAGCAGGAACTTTAATGGTCTGTGATCCCCAGTATAGCCTCTAAAGCACTAAAAAATGTATTTAATTCCTTTGAAGGTACCTGGAGTGAATAGTGAGATAGTAAAGAAAGTATGAATTATGGTTTTCCATAATTTTCTTATATTAATTTTCCTCTGGGAAAATCCTTAATTGCAGTATTCATTAGGAGCTTGCACACTAAAGCATTTCAAAGCAATGTGGTACTGTGGGAAGTTGCCAGCTCATCCATGAAACTGGTGTGAGATAAGGTGCAGTCATTAGCTCCTGTTCACTGCACATTCCTGGAAGTACATGGATTGTCACAGGCACTTCAGATGAACTGGAAGATCATAGTATAAATCATGTTATTTGAGTCAGACATCTTCAAGTTTTAGATAGTCATGTGTTTGATCCACTACATAAATATTAAGTGCCATGGAAGTCCATCAGAGACTGCACATCTGCATTTCTCAGCATCAGTCTTGCAACTCTGCTCTGTGCTTCAGCTCCTGGTAAGAAACTGTAGTGTAATCAGCTACCTCTGTACATGTTTATTTCTGGTCCTTGTAACTGAGATTAGTTCATGCCTCTCTGGGATTTCTGTCAGACACCCTGGTTACATGTGAGTCATTGCTCTGCAGAAGGGACCAACTCCATGCACTCGCAGTTATCCACATTTATCACAGCAGAACACCTACAAATACTTTGGTCTGTGGTGAAGGGCAGGAAGCAGCGCTGATTTACATGCTACAAACTGAAAAGAAACAACATAAAGGGAATATTTTAAACTTAAGATAATGCTATTCTTGGCTGGCAAGACTTGTGGTTTAGATACATAGCCAACAGTGAGCTATCTGGCTGCACGAATCCCCCTGCTTTTCTTCTCTCTGTTAAATCTGTGTTTCGAATGCATGCTACAGTACTTGGGAACATTATGTAGATTTGCAAAACTTTCAGAAAGACTTCCTGTCCATTAGCCATTGGCTGCTTTACAAAAAGGCATAAAGATAGCATTTTCCTCTTGTAACAGATGTAATCTCCTTGCAGTGTTGCTCGTGCTGCTTGAAGCAAAGCAATATTCTTTTTCTCTTTTACCGAGATAGTGGCATCTCTCAACATAAACTGAAAATATACTTGGAACTTAATTTGATTCAATTTTCAGACTTTCACATGTGAGGGATGAACAAATGGGGATCAGCTTTCTGTAATTAGTGAGACATGTTGGAAGGGCTGGATCCTGTACAATCATCTGTGCTGCAAATGACTTGTTTTTGTAGTCAAGAAGCACCTAAGATCTGTGTCCAGTTCTAAACCTCTCACTTCAAGAAAGACATTGAGGTGATGAAGCTTGTCCAGAGAAGGGCAATGAAGCTGGTGAAGGGTCTAGAGAGTAAGTCCTATGAGGAGTGGCTGAGGGAGCTGGGGTTGTTTACCCTGAAAAAAAGGAGTCTCAGGGGAGACCTTATTGCTCTCTAAAACTACCTGAAAGGATGCTGTAGACTGGTGGGGATTTGCCTCTCTCCCAGGCAACTAGTGACAGGACAAGAGGGCTGTGCCAGAGAAGCTTCAGGTTGGACATCAGGCAGAATTTCTTCACTGAAAGGATGGTTAATCTTTGGAGTGGGCTGCCCAGGGAGGTAGAGGAGTCACCATCCCTGGAGGAGTTCAAGAAACAATGGGATGTGACACTTAGTGCTACGGTCTAGTTGACAAGGTGGCATTTGGTCAAAGGTAGGACTTGATGAACTTGGGGGTCTTTTCCAACCTTAATAATTCTGTGATTCTATTCTATCTGCTCTTGGCATGACCCACTACACTGGAAGTTTTATTTCAGTTGTCATTCTTGAAGCTTATTTGAAAGAGCTTCACTTTTTAATTTATGAACACACTGTAGAAACTGTTACCCACAGTGTGGAGTGAATTCATGTATTTGATTTCCAGTTTATGCTCATCACAAATGAAGAGAGAGAAAAGTAGTCCTAGAAAGCATACCATGCTGATTAAGACTTGGAACAACTCTAGGCATAATTCAGAGCATTCTAAAGGCTGCTCCAACTTGTGTTGATTACACAATTCCCAGAGTTCTGACTGTCTGAAAGGGTTTTTCTCAGGTCTGCTCCAGGTCCTCCAGTGGCTGGCATGGTCCATCTCCTGAATAAGCTCCTGAAACAGGAGGAGGATCAAAGAGCATGTGGCATTGAGCTTATTTTGCCAATCCTCTGCCACTGGAATAAATTTTATGGTGCCAGTAAAAATCCCCTGCTCCATCCTAAAGCCTGCTTTTTTGGCTACTTGATGTGGTAAAGACAGTATGGAGAAAGCCAATCAGGGTCTAGGTGCTTCCACAGTGATTTCAGTGGGCTTGCTCCAAACTCTCACAGGTGCTGCTGAGCGTGCAGAGAAGGCCATGGCAGATAAAATAGGTGGTTTGTAATGAATGAGGCAGAGCTGTACAGTAAATTCGTCAGGGACACTGTGGCAGGCCCCAAAAGAGAAAGAGGTCTAATATCCATTGAAGAGTGCTGATAAAAATAAATTTTGAACAGATGCTCTTCTCACTTTGTACTAGACAAGGACATTTTTAAGGGTGAATATTGTTTAGAATAATTTAAAGGCTTCTGCACAATGGATTATCCACCTTTTCCATAACACACTTCCGAATAGCTATCCTGAAATGTATCAAAGGACTGTCCTCAACCATATTCCTAAAAAAATCATTAGGAAGTACTCTATATTTCAAAATCTGAACAAAGTGCTTTAACAAACTTCACAGCGAAGCAGAAGCAAGCTGCTGGGTGAGTGGTGACAAGGTGTTTCATAACTGAGGATCTGCAAACCCTTGCTGACAGCAAGATCAGCACAGCGGGACCAGTGTTCAAGGAAAGATATTTTAAGTCTGGCAGAAATTTTGCGGCTCTTCTACAACCCAAATCATCACAGAATCAGTTAAGGCAATTTTTATTTCTGAAGGGCAGCATCTGGCCTATTTGGCATGCTCAAAAAATTTCAAAAGTGTGTTTTTCAAAGCAAAAAGCATAATGAAAATACATAATTCAAACTGGCAGAACCCTATACTTTGGATGACATTTTGTAGTTAATAACAATTTAATATAGCATAAACTGTACTTCTGCTGCACTTCAGCCTGACGCAACCTAGTAAAGCATCACACAGTTTAGAACAGGCATGCTAAAACTTTGTTTCAAAGCAGTGGTGCAACCAGCTTCTGCTGCTCTTGCAGGAGCAGTAGCTTCTGCATTATTATTAGTGACTGGTTTTAGCGTTTGATACTTGTAAATGGACAAGATTCTGAAGCCATAAGGGAATGGCGTCATGGGACTGCAAAATTTATACTATAATTTTGTCTATTCACAAAATAAAAATCCTAACAAACTTTAGAAGACTTGTACCAAATTCACTACATGGAGTTTGACTTGTGTTTCCATTCACATAAAAAGCCCTCCCTTGGGCTGAACCCGACCTTGCCTTGTGCAGGACTAGCTCAGGTGTCATTTATCCCTCATGTTCCGCTGCCCTGGTTTGCATTTGGTGTCACTTAAACTTTACTATCCTTTCACAAACTGCCCAAACATAATCTGGGCATGTCTTGGAGAGCTAAGCTGTGCCTGAGCAATGCAACTGAGCACCAGCTGCCTTTGTTTGTCCTCAAGTACCATGATACTCCTCCACTTGGTACGTTCTGGAAAAATCTTGAGTAGCCCCCCACTGTGCCTGGGAATGGCCAAACCCCAGGATGTGTACACACACCACAGGCTGGAGGAAAGCCAGACTGGCTAATTCCTCATTTGTGTTGATGTAGTTAAGCTTCTTCCTAATGATATTTTGACCTGGGTAGAGAAGAGGAGCCATATGGCATCTTCTGCCCCTGAGAACAACTGCTGTTCGTGCAATCAGCACATTACCTGGGTGATTTGTTTAGATTCAGCTGTCACTAACTTGTGGCAAACTCAATTATAATTAGGTTGTGTATTAGGCAGGGTCCTAGTGTAAACTGGTTTCATTTTCATATGCCATTTCAACTGTATTTTCTGCTGTAACCCTGCTTACAGATGAAGTGTTCTGACCAACTGCTCCTTGGGTCCATTGCCATTCCCACCTTCTAATTCAAGAGCCCAACATGAATCTGTCTAGTGTGGCACCCCCAAGACATCAGACAGCTACATCATCAGCATAGAGCCATCCCATAATTACAATAAAAATAATGCATAGTAGTCTGTCTTAACACCTTATCTTGCCTAAGTCAGCCTTCCGAGCCCCAACTTTTTCTTGCTTTTTACATTTGTGGTTCAATTATACTGTAAGCTATTTAAAATGGGGACAACATCTTTCCTTATTTTTCTACAATGTACAGCCCAGTGCTGGGGACCCCTGGTGGCCTAGCGGTTAAGATGCTGGTCTCTCAGCGCCAAGGCCACAGGTTCAAATCCCGTTCCCCC
>JAWWLV010000005.1:20666958-20689210 GCA_035041135.1 Platyrinchus mystaceus | reverse complement strand
TGCTTTTTACATTTGTGGTTCAATTATACTGTAAGCTATTTAAAATGGGGACAACATCTTTCCTTATTTTTCTACAACGTACAGCCCAGTGCTGCACCGGGCACAACTAAGGGCATTCAGAGTCAGAATAAGCCACTATTGTTTTTGCAATTTGCTGTCCTAGGAGGTAAATGACGTCTCAGGGAATGGCTCTGGGTTTCAGCAGCACTTTCAAAGGTGTTTAGCATGTACATTTTCTCTAAAAGCATTGATGAAATAACGAATACTAGTTCAAGTATTTCAGAATTACCAATTCCCCCAGACAGTTTTCTGTGTTTAGTAACAGGATGAAAGAGCTCAGTAGTGCTAAACCCACCCCTCCAAAACTAAGCTTCACCCTGCAATACCCTGTGGGCAGAACAGTGATAACCCCTCCTTTCTACAGTATAGATTTCTGAATCAAATACTAATGCTAAGCATAATGTAAATTGGTTCATAAAACTTAGAAAAGAATGAAACAATGTTGAAAGTTATCTATGGCTATACTATTTCTCAACTTTACTGTGTTAACATGTTAATTAACAGAAGGCATGTAGTTCTTAAAGCTTACTGCTCAAGAATACTGAATGGCAAAAAAAAAATATAGATACTGTCAGCTCACTGCTGCTGCTTTACAAGCTTTTGCTTTTGAACCATAACCTCAGAACAACAGGGAAAAAGATCACAATATTCCAATTACAAATAATGATTAGGTATTGAGTTATGGCTTTGATAAATGTTTTCAAAATTTTAATAATAAACAAATTAGTACCCTTTTACTGTGCACTAAATAGCCACAGTTTACTATTAAAACAACAAAAGGATGTAATTTCTGAAGGTATTTAAGGTATCATCTCAGATGGATGGCCTTACAGGGCTAAGTAAGTGCAGGACAAAATACAGAGCAGCAGACAATGGAGACTTAATCCCATATGAACACTATTAATATCACAAAAATTCAGCAATTCGGCGAATTCTCTGCATCCTCTGCCTGGAAATGGAGATGACCAGAATGAGATGCAAATCAGTGCATTTATCTAATGAATAATGCAAATGAGCACTCCTCTTATGGCGTGGCAGTCTGCAGGAATCCTCTCTGCCTCACCTCACATTTCATGTGGATTTAAGCACCATGTGTCAGAAGAAATTAGAGAATGGAATTGCCAAGAAATGACAAAGCCTTGGAGCCCCAAGTCAGTGCAGACAGCAAGGTACATTAAGATGCATAGTACAGAAGAGGAGAGAGCAGACATCTCATTAAAAAGGAAATGTTGCTATTTTCCCTTCACCTAGTTAATCGAGTTGTATGACACTTTAATCTGCAATTATTTGTGTGGCTACTAGTTAGAAACATCCTCTAAAATGATACTGAGGTGGGATCTTAAAACCTTGAGGAAATCTTTCAGGGTTTGTTTGGGTTTTTTTTATGCCAGTGCTATTTTATCTCTCTGATATCAGTTAACTGCATCAGCATTTTTCTTGTAGCATCACAGAGCATCCTGCATCTTATCCATTAGTCACAAGCCTTGCTGTAACTTTCCCTTAGCATCTAACATTACCCTCCAAAAATATTCTCAAGCAAACAAACCTGAAGGCATACAAGCCCTGAAAATTAACTCTCTTTTTCCCCAACTGCTATTTTGCCTGAATGCATCTATGATTCAGAAGCCAGGACAGATTTCATCTGCTCCATTAAAACCTCTTAGCATGCGGACCAGCTACTCTCCCACTGCCATCATCAAGTCCCTCCTCTTTGTCATTGCATTGGGTCCTCAATCTGGGGATTTGTGAAACAATGCTTTTCTGAGAGGTATTCTCTTAAAATACAGAGCAAGTAGATGCAACCCAACAAAGCCATTTGCTCCTCAGACAACTTCTTAGTTATCACATACGGAGTGGAAAAGGAGGAGCTCAACTGTGAAAGGGATATCCCAAGGATTTGGGATGTGAGGAGAGGATCCCTCATCATTGAGACACACAGAGGATACATAGAGACTACAGGTCTGCGAATGTAATTTGGCCAGGTTCAGTTCATTTTGGCGTGGAGGAAAATTGCCTCTCACTTGGAAAGAGATGAGCACCTCAAAGTCCTGAATTGTAAAACTGAGAGCTTAATGCAATCATTAAACTTTGGGGAGCCAATTGTATACAATGCAATGTTAGGGCTGTGCTCCTGTTGTTCACTGAGCTATACTGTGAACCAGCAGACGAAAAATCAGTATTTTGATTCAGTAACCTATCAAACAGATAAATGTATGTATTAAACAAACAAAAAGATTAGAGATATCTTACTACATGTCCTTTCAGGAAAGGTGAAAAAAACCAAACCCAAAATCCAACCCTTTTTTCTCACAAGCTGACAAAGACATCATCTTTATTTATAGTTGTGCTTCAGTTCATCAGTTGGAGGCACACTGCAGAAGATGCTAAAGCACTAGCGACATTGCTACTAAATTAGGAGCTTGCAGTTTCTTTTTAATAGTTGAAAGCAAAGCTATTTATTGGGCAGCTTCTTGCAAATTTCGTAATATTGAAAAAAAAAGGTATATTATTTTGATGGATTTTTTTCTCAGGTCAATCCTACTGAATCAAGGGGGGATTGCCTGGAATGCAGGTCTACAAGGCATTTGGTGTGAACTCCATAAAAATGTGACTTGCAATCAATAGCATTTTCACTCTCTTAAATTAGAAGGACATGGGTAGGTTCTCTGCTCCTGTTCCTGTTGGCAGTTACCATGCCAGGAATATACAGAGAGTTTAGGTTTCTTATAGCAAGGGCAACTGTAACTATAGAGAAAAAAATACTGTTAAAGCAAACTAAGCAGTTGATTTGAAGCAGGAAGACAATTAAAGCACAGAATTTCTGAAAGAGTAATAAAAATGTCACTGCAAATGACAGATTGTTACAAGTCCTTGGCTTCTTCCTAGCACTGCAATAGAATACAGTGTTAAATCAGTTCTGAGAGATTATTAGTGGTATATGTTATCTTCCCAAACTCAAGGAACTGAGCATCATTTCATAAATCAACTGCACATTAAAATTAGATTTTTTTACAACTTTAGTTCTGTGACCCTTGCACATACAATTAACAAAGAAAATTATAAAAAAGTAAAATAGTTGAAATGTGACTCAAACTGAGAAAACCTAAAAATATTCCACCAAAATCCCAAACCAAGTTGGAAAATAGCTCCTTTTCTATGGCTGCAGATCTGCTCAAAGCCTGTGAGGTTTACGGGTTGCACAATAAGACGTTGAGCCACAGGTACTGTAGGAAAGGACTCTACTTTCTCATTAGCTTCAGGTTCTGTAAATTACCTGTAAAGTGTGCCCTTATTTTGTGTTGTGCTTACCTTCTGTACTGCTTTGCTGCATAAAGCATTAAGAAACCTAGAGCAGAAAACTATAAATAGTTAAAGTTGATAATAACTGAACCCAATTACCTCGCATGTGGAGATCTATGAAGTGCAGGGTGGAAATAAATATCTGTCTTATCAAGTATAATGGTACTGTAGGCTCAGGTATTAGTTTCTCTGCTTCATGTGTTTATGGGCCAAATAATGTCTTCTGACAAAGTCCATGTGACAATACTGTTAGAATCTCATAAGCATTTCTTATATGGAAAAAAGCTGATTTCTACTGGAAACAAGTTATCCAAGAATTCTCCAAGTTCTGTATAGAAATAGGAGGGATCTCTATCATCATCATCTTCTAAGATGCAACATTGCTATATGCTTCTCTGCATGTGCCATGGGTTGTTTAGGGGCTGCAACACCTCCTGGGACACTCTGGGTGTGTGTAAGATACGCGGCAGTGTCTGCCACTGAGACTGGCATTACCTTGTAAGCCACCTTCCTAGCTCAAATGAGGTTTATTGCCCTCTTCTTCAGCATCAGCCCTTTGTTATAACTGCACTGCTATATGTTCACATGTATTTCTCAGCAGAATGCTGTGCATCTGATCCTTGGTTCAGAGGGATATTTTTGAATTCCAAAGGTCTTTGCAATTTATAATTTCTTTCATCACTGTAAAAGTAAACTTGTTCTGCTCTTCTGGCAAGACTTCATACAGCTCGTAATTATAAACAAAACAGTTACTAATCCAGAGTAAAGGCAGCGACAGCCAAGGCTTGCTCAGCATGGCCATTAGATCTACTTTCCGAGGCCTTGATGTCTGGCTAGGATGAAAGACAAAAAAACCCAAGTGTGGTTTATGTGACAGGAGTTCAGATAAGCTCATATAAGGTGGTGTCATTAAAAAAAGTGTTAAAACAGGTCATTGCAAGCACTGGTGCCATTCATCTCTGCAGTAATTTGTGAAGAACATTATTTTTTTCTTGGTCAGTTCCTGTAAATCTTGTTTTGTAGTATGAGAAAGAACTGGCCTGGCAGGAGGAGGATCTTGATGATTGCATTAGTAGAGGTGCAATGACTTGAGGATGGGAACTGAAAAAACCTCTGAGGCTAAAGTTAAATCCAGTGGGGCTCTGCTGCTTTCTGATTTTTGTTTCTGATCTTATGCACAATTTCATCATTCCAAGCACGTTACTTGGCAGTATGAGGCCCTTGACAAGATACAATCACCAGAATGACATTTACTCCAAATTATTATCCAGATTATCATTGATCAGAAGAGTTGAACATGGCCTGTAAAAAGACTGTACCTGCTTTCTCTGAGCTCCTGCAATGTATTTACTGTCTTAGAGAGTGTACCCCTAGGGAAGGCAGCACAATGACGGGGTTCTCATCAATGTTTCAGCACACACTTCTCCCATCCTACTGCTGAACTATTTAATCTTTAAACTTAGAAAACATTTAGAAAACACTTTACCCATATCCATCTAAAGTCCACAGATGAGGTCTGTGTGGGTCTGTACCCTTTTCAAAGAGACTTTTACCCAAAAAAGGTAGTAGTCTAAGCAAGAACAAACCCATCAGCTCTGGCAGCTTCTCAAGGTGCAGAGCATTTAAGGTGGGACAAGACAGGGATGCAGCCAGGAGGAAGGCAGCTCTTCTGTTCTTTGAAACAAGTCCTCATTTCTCTCTTCAGTCCTTCTTCTCCACACCATTTTCAAGAGCCTACATTTTGGGGCTAATGGCATCCAGGAGGGGTGCATGGACAGCACAAGTGGCAGATGTATGGGAGCTACCTTCTCCACTATGCCATTAAATGCACATACACCCCTTTAAATCATCTGAAGACTTGAAACAACTAGTAGAAGGAGGGGAAACAAATGTGTATATGGCTTCAAAAAACCCAATCACACCCCACATGAATTTCAGACGTTAGTCCAATGTTTAACATTGAAAAATGCATACTCTCTGTTAAGGCTTAAAATTTCACAAAATGTTATGCTGAAAACCCCACCTTTTCTGATTAACAAAAAAATGCAACTGTTGTAGTGTTTTTTGAAGACTTCTTTTTAAACCTAAAAAACTTAAAGTTCATAAATGATGATGCTTAGCTAATGTTTGAGTGCTGCAACCGATGATGATGCAATAATGGAGAACTATGGGAAGATCAGTAATAATAGTCTTCTGTCCTTTTCAATTATTTACAAATAAGCCACAAGATGCACAAAGCTAAAATGGTATATTTTAATATGGAAACCCTCTTATGTATTCTATCTGTGTATTCTAGCTGGCACTTTCCAGCAAGACAGTCTAAAATATGCTTTCAATATACTCTTATATGCCCCAAAACTGTACCCAAGAAAAGATGGATAATGGCCCGTTATCCAAATCCTGTCCTGTTACTACAGAAAACCTGCCTTGCACTGAAGCTCACTTTACATGCCTTTACTTAGGATGGTTTTAAGGATTCCAGTTTGAGAGTTTCAAACCAGTATAGTACAGAGTATTCACAGTGCTATTTTGTCACTATCCTTTGCTGTCAGGAGGAGTCCTTCTGTTATCTAAAAAAGGACCCATTAATTTCAGTGGGAGATCACATTTTAAGTCCTGTTTATGGAAAGTCAAACACTAGTCTTAGGCACGAAATATACATGCTGATTCACTTCTACCTGCCTTTTAGTTTTTGAAGGATACCTTTTTTAAAAAATCAAAGCCAGTGCTTTTGGTAACAAAAGCTTCTACGCTCTTAACCTTTTATTTTCAAAAGATTATCTCACTTCTTTTTCAGGAAAAAGGCGTTTTTGGCTGCAAACTACTGGCAAAAATTTACCCCACAAATTTAATGAGGAAAGCTACAATGCTTGAACCCCTTACACCCATTACTTAACATGTCTGGTAGTCTGAGTCAACTCTTGCAAAGTGAGACACCTTGCTAGGATATTTCTGCAGGCTATCCCTACAGTATTCATACCACTTGGCAGATCCATATGGTCAAGGAAGCCAAGAGGCTTTTCAGAGTCTGTAAGCCTTGCGATAAAAATAGATGGGGAAAATAGCACGGGTAGGAAAAGTTGTTTTAGCTGTTAGAAAATTGCATTCTGTACTTTTCTTCTATAGCTATGCACATTGCAGTTTTTAAAGGGGGAGGGCTTTTGTGTGGTTCTTTGCTATTTCTTTTTATTTATTTATTTTTTACCTTCCCTCCTCCCCAGTCACTTGTAAATGTCACCCACAAGTAACTCTGTTTCTAATTTTCACTAGAGGAAAGCATCTTATGAACAGGTGTGTAGCTGGTAAAAATCAAATTGATGAGCTAAAATGTGGCTGTTGACAGTTTTACAGATAAAAATCTAAAATGCACCAAGATGTTGGAAGACGCAGCACTTACATGTAAGAAAACGCTCCTTTCATCATAATGGTGTCTTCTTTTAAAGGTTTTACAACTACTTAGCTATAAAAATTCTCTCTGGGATGAAGCCTGACATAAAATATCCCTGATGTAGTACAATTTTTTGCTTGTAGTAAACATAATTAAAATTCATTTGCATCCTTTTTTTCCTCTCCTTTTTTATTTCATAAATTCCATATAAACAATCTGCGTAAAGAACTAGAAGATAAGAAATAAAACCATTTTCCAGAAAATACAACACAGCAAACATCAAAGCTACATGAAATCACTTATGCACGTTGCCAAGTCAGCTCAATGCCAAGGATTTTCATGTCCCTAGCTATATTTGTATTTGTAGATCAAGATGATGTCACTGTAAGTGAAGTGTGAAAACATAAACTTCCATACTTAAAATGTGTATCAACAGTCATTGTTTCTACAAGTAAAGAACTACTAAAAGAAGTACTTCCTACTTTTCACCTAGGGAGATCAGCATTCCAGTGTACACAGGGATCTGTATCTCATCAGTCAATGATCTGCATAGTATCTGGGATTACATTTTACTTTTCAGATTCACCTAGTACTCATAGGCCTTGAAAAAAGTAGAAAAATATTTGGTTTAATCTCTCGCCTGGTTTTAGCTACTCTTAAATAGGTATATTGTTTTATATATCAAAAATGGCAGCTTTGGCAAAACAGTATCGGTATTGTATTAAAAAAAAAAAAAAGTGTAAGGGGTACTCATACTAAAACTGACCAGCTCCAGCAAATTCAGCCCTTTCTAAACTCCATGGATAAAAACAAATGACAGGTTTTCATCCTTGCATACGGAGGTGAGTAATTTCCATACTCTGTCACCAGGGACTGCTACTGCTTGTTGGTATATCTCCCCCTCCGCTTCCTAGAATGGAGCAGAAGGGATGGAAAAGCATGATTATTGTCTCAGTTTGTTAATTTTTCTTGAACGAATGAAAGTGATTTGGGCTGTATATGGAACCGGGTGCTTGATAAGTAATGTAAATCTCTAAATGTTAAAATCATTACTTCAGAGTCAACTTACTGACTTCTGCCTTCTCAAAGGACTCTGGGGAGCTCACTAACCAAACCATTTGTCCTGACGGACACTAGGTTTGTAGAACTGTCGGCTGAGTTCACTTGGCTTTGTTTCAACTAAGATGCTTACACATGGAAATTTTAATATATGGAAGTGCCTCAGGAACCTGCATTTGGTTTCCAATGATTTTTAGCCATTACAAAGTACAAGCTCTGCAAGAAAGAAACATGAAACTCTGGGGTTTAGAGACATACTAAATGAAGAAGGAAAAACATGTTTATGCAGATAATTTGGACAAAACTGAGCAGCATAAAACTATTTCTGCTCAGTTCTGCCAAGTAAATCCAAAATTCACACTCCGAGACTTGTCCATCACAGCAGGAAGAAATATAATATCACACTCCTTGTACACTGTCCTCAAAATAAGACAGCAGCCTGGAAAGCCTAGGGCTGCACAGCTCACTTGGGACCGCAGGACATCGTGCCCCTGACCAAAACGTGCGAAAGCAAACTGGCCGATTCCTGTGAGGGGGGTGATCCTGCACCACTGCTCCTCCGGGCTCTGTGACACCAGCAGGTTAGAAACCCAAGGGTCACTCTGTTGAAAGGAGGATTTACAACCTTGGAAAAATTCTCAGTTCAGGGTTTTTAGCAGAGTAGAAATGGGGTCACCTGGTGCTGCCTCCCTTGAGCCCGGGAGGGATGTGCTGTCCTGCCCTGGATGAGGAGCACCAGTTCGGATGCTGCTTTACTGCATTGGCTCTGCACCCCAACAAATCTCGTTAGGAATCTCCCTGCTGTGAGCCACCCAACTCGAGGTCACCTCTGACTCACCGAAAGCAGTTCACATTACAATAGGCTGCTAGTAAAGATTTTATTTATAAAGTAGCATTGTTTTACTGCAGATGGCACTAAAGGTGTTGGTGAGTGGACATTTCTTGTCCAGCTGTACTGACAGCAAGCCATTCAGATTCCCCATGGATGTGTGGGTATTCATTTTATAGGGGAAGTTGTTTATTTCTTCATAATATTGGTGTTGCTGGTTCCACAAACAAACAAGGCCAAAAACCCAAGCACCCGAAGTACTTGAGCAGCTCCCCCCATACACCCACCCGGTGCTTTGGGGGGCCTGAGGAGGAAGGGAGCAGGGGGGTCACCAGCTCAGGTATTTGTAAGAATCTCATCCACAGAGCCACAATGGCCCCCAGAGCTGTTCCTTGCTTTTCAACATCAATTGCTATTAAAATAATTGTCTAAAAATATCTACTATTCTCAGATAAATTTGGGGGGAGGGAGGGAGAAACAAAATAGAAGAGCAAGTACCAAATGGAAAAAAGACAATGTTAGAAAATGCTTAACAGCTGCTTTTACAAAGTGTATTTATAAAATATATGTCTCCTTAAAAGGATGCACTTCTACACATACTAGTGACATACTAGTGACATGCTTTAAAACTCTGCAACTGAAAATATGTAGAAGCCCTTGACTTTGTTTAGGAACTCTGTTTTAGCCCCAAATATATTTCTTTAACAACTTAAGTACTTTGTGGGCATGCTTTTGCTTTTTGTTTAAGGCTTGAAAACATTCCAGTACCCAAAGTGTAATTGAGAAGAAAAAAAAAAAAAAGGCAACTGGCCAGAGTGTTGTTAATGATTTATTGGGGAATCTTGATGTGTGATAATGAATAAAATGCAAATCTGTTTTACTGCCAATGCTCAGTTTTGATTTAGGAGCAATTATTAATTTTTAGATTGCTTACAGTTGGAAGAAAACAGAGATTTTACCAAGCTATTATTTTATTTCTGCTGTCATTAAATATACCCTTTTTTTTTTTTTTTTTTTTAGCTTTTATGAAACCAAGAGATCCTTTCCCACGAGGACCGAGGCGCCTTTGTAGTGTCTGCAGCAGCTGCTGCCGAAGGCACAGGTAGGATGTTGTGTCCGCGCTGACCAGTGGGAGGGACAGGGGGGACGGCAGGAGCAAAGGGCACGGTCTGTGCTTCTCGTGTGCTTCTCGCTTTCCTCTCGTCCTGACAGCTGCTCTGAGGCTGATACCTATGGAGCTAAGTGGTGCTTCAATGGGAACAGACACATCAGTGGGGTGGCTGAGATGTCCTGCCCTACATAGGGGGCAGGGTAGGGGGTTGTAGCTCACCATTCAAGCCTCAGGATATTAGAAATGAAATTAAATATTTAGTAATTTAAGAGGAAACACCAAGATAAAAACTCTGCTCCCTGAAGGATAAGGGTCTTTCCTGCAATGACGAAGCAACACTTGTAATAGCTACATGTGCTCAAAAAGAATTCAAACTAGATGAATGCAGGTGCTGCAAATAAAGTCTGCAATAACTTTGAGCTGTACGTACTTTTAAAATATACAACTATGAAAATCCACTTTAAACAAGACAGTAGCAATAGCCTCCTCTTTAACTCCCTGTTCCCATTCTACCCTGTGCTATCTAATAAGATTACACAGACGGAATAAAAATGAAGGATTGTATATTCTTATTCAGCCCATAAAAGAAAAAAGCTTTTTTCTTAACAGCATCTCTTAATGATATTGCTCAACACTGTTTTAAAACGTCTTTCTCGAGAATGCATGTATGCATGCCAAAATGCTTCCAAAACCAATTTTTATTTCACATTTTGATTTATACATTACTCAGAAGAGTATCTGTTCATTTAATTATTTCAGAAAACATAATAATGGTATCACTAACTATGCTACACAGTATTTTCCCTTTTTTAAGGAATATGAGCCTACTTGTAATTAAAGGAACGCTATATTAATGATGCCGAAAGTCTCAGAGGTAAAAATTTAATGTCCACCTCATAATATTATGCCAGAATTACATGCGCAGAAGACTTTTTAATAATCTTTGTTTCTTAATTTAGTTTTGATTGGCTATGAAATACAGAGTAGCACTCAAGGGCTCAAATTTCTACTGTCATCAGCATTTCTGCTCTATAAATTGTACAAATGCTCAGGACTCCCATCTGCAGGCTTCTTTTCAAGCTTCTGTTTAACCTATGAAGGAAATTAGCTGCAGGCAACTATAATTGATGATAATTTCATCACTTTTTTATCCCTTGGGATGTGTGATGGTGTTACAATTTTCTGTTTGGGTTTAGACCTAGCTATTGTATTTTTATGTTGCCATTTGAACTGCAAACACAGGTCGGTAACATAAATTCGTCTCTAATTTGCAAATTGCAGCAATAGCCACTAGGAGTCTCCTGGTTAAATTCATGATGAATTTGCACACTAATGTTGGCTAAGGTTTGAATGCAAATTCCATGCTAAAGGCTGGATTTCAGCAAAGGGTGCTAGTCCATGTGCAAGGCAGGTATGACTGGGGTGATGGGACCCCTGAGCTGTGAGTAGCATCATGGGGCTCCTGATGCTTGTACCAGTTGTATAGACAGCAAACGCTTTAGAAATAAAGAAACCAGAAGCCACCTACATGCTGTTCTTGTAGGGTCAAAGATGGTGACAGTCATGAGAAGTCAGATTTGTTTCTTTTTATGACTGGACAGAGTATTGTGGAATTGTAACAAGTGATAACAAAGAGGGAAGTAGATTTCACCAACCGTTAGTTACTCCCAGGGATTCAAAGCAGATTGGTTTTGTAAACTGAATGCTGCAAGCCACAAGAACCAGCACTACCAAGTACTTTAAAATTTCCTTACAGCATCTTTGCAATGTGAATCCTGCAGTTCTGAAAACATAAATAGCTTCTTTCTCTTCTCTATTCTTCCTCTTCCTTCCCTCTCCTCTCAGACCAACTAAGCATAAGCGTATGGTGCCAGACACACTCTTAGCAATGCCAAGTGCTCAAAGTTCATGAATTACAGACCTGCAGGAATGGTCACACTGGCTCAAACACCGTGACTGACAAAAGATGGCCAAATTTCCTCGAAAGAATACTACAGAAAGCAGACATGCACTGTCTGCCAGCATTTGTGCCTCACTCTAAACAACTAAAAATTGCTTTAAAACGTACAGGGAAGCGAGAGGTGACCAGTCAACCCTTTCCACAGGGAGCTGGTTATCCTGGCAGGAGGAGTACTACTTATTGTGGTAGGATGCTGTCACATCCTTCTTACAGACACATGCAACTCCATGTCTATATACTGTTCACTGCTCTTAGCAGTGAACCACTTACTTGTTTATAAGGTTCTTTCATGCATCTCTTCTCTTGAGCAAAATCCTTTCCAAGCCGTAAAAATCCTGAGTGACTTTAGATATGATGAGACTTTAAACAAATAATAGTTTGGAGGGCTGTTTATTTGGCTTCTGCTTTTTGAGATTTTTGGTTTCATTTCCAAACTTTTCCCTGCAACCAGAAGGACTAAGCAAATAAAGATGATGTTTTAAATGAAAGCTGAGAATCTCACATAATCATAGGACTCCAGGGGCTTGAGGTTTCAGAATAATCTCAAGAGCTGTCAGTACTGAATGTCACCAGAGACTTTAATGTTATTCTCAGAATAGACACATAGAAGCAACTGTGGGGTAGTTTTCCTGCTGCATGGTCCCCATAATACCTACAGATGCTTTTCCGGAGGGACAACCCAAAGGCACCTGCAAGTGGTGTGCTGGGTTTAGATGCCAACTAGGAGTGGTGAATTTTGCAACAAATCTACATATGCAAAACCCCATTATTCAGTCTGTAAACTCAACAAGCTCATTAAGTAAAAATTCATAATGGACTGGGAGGATCATCTAATTCCATGCGGAATATGCAAAAATAAGCAGAAGGCAAATTTACCTGCCCATCTCCTTTGTATTGCATGCTTGTGCACATTGCAACACATGACTGCGTTGTGTGTTATTGCAGATTATTATCATCTCCCTCTCACAGACTGCCTTAGATTCTACCATCATCCCCCAGCAGGGCTTGGATGAACCTCTTAGTCTGGTTTGTTTCAAGGATATAATCTATCTACACCGAAAGCTGACAGAGACTCGACAGCGAGAACCTTAGTCCATGTAGTCCGTGGTGAACAGAAAGCCTGATCATAGAACTGATATGGAAATAAAACAGAAGGCTGCTTCAACCTCCTTCTCATCCTGCAGAAGCAGACTTGGCTGTTTGCTACCCTTGCTTATGTTAGAATTACCAGAAAGGACCCTGACCTTCTCCAAGTCAGTGTTAACTTGACTTCAATAACAAAACAGTGGTACAGGTTTAGCAGGCAAATACCCAGTACGCACAAAAAGAAAACCAAGCATTTGTGTAAGTCCGTTTGGCACTTTACCATGCTGAAAAGAAACCTTTGCATCTCTGTCACTTCAAATTTGGGATTTTTTAGCACAAGAACACGCCTAACATGAAAGCACTCTTTTTTTCCACTGCCCACCTTCTCCAAGTATGTCAATGCTATCTTCTTAACTCATTTTCTAAAACTAAAAATGAACACAAAAATAAAAGATCTCCTAAAAAATGCCAAAGGCATATGTAAAAGCTCATTCTGAAGGAAATGTCCAATTCCTACATGGAGCTGTAATACAGATAGCCATGAAGCATTTTTAGGGATTAGAGTGCTCTGCTGTGGCCACAGACAGTACCTTGGGAATATCAAATAATTCTGTCGTTTTCCTAATGTTTCAAGTAAGCCAAGCCATTACCAGTGTGTATCTAAATATAGTGTGTATATACAATATACAGCTATACTGGAAACAAATGCAAGGCTTTTTGATGTAGGAGTCAGTCACTCTAAACTCACATCACTAAATACACACCCTCATTGTGCGTGCTCTCTCTCTCCCTCTCCCCCGGTTGTTTCTCTTTCTCTGCTTTTCCTATGAGGATTCTCATGCATCTTGTGTACCTCACAGGCTTAAGCTGCAAGGGAGCTACAGCTACAACCTCAGGTCATTCCCAAGCAAACTTTCATCCCACATCACAGCATTGATGACCTTGTGAGGTCAAATGTTTTCAGGAGTTCTGGCACCATTTTTAATACTTAATCAAAATGTCTTTTGTTTGCTTGGTTCTTTTATGTTTAAAATCATTATTCTAACTGGAGAATGGACAGATAACAAAGGCCTTCAGAAACCTAATGAATTACTTAAGAGAGGAACTGCTGCAGTGTTTATCTGCACTAAAAGGAAGAAACAAGTTTTGCTGAACAGTTTTTGGCTTTTTTTTCCATTAAAATAACAACTTTACATATTATATGATGAGTTAAGTAAACATCACTGAGGGCTAAATCACAGATATTACTATTCAGAGGGAGAAAATATATTTCAAGATTAGGAAAAAAGATAAGATGATATTATGTGGGTCACATGGCTTTTATTTGTTTTTAAACAGTGGCAGCTTGAAACTGCTTGGAGGTTTAGAGTGTCAAAGCCATGTCAGCAGAGATGGATTAGTGGGCAGAGAGCAAGTGGTGCAGTCAAAGGTTCATAGTGAATGTAATTTATTCATGTAGCTCCACAATTTATCACGTGGCTATTACTGTAATGTATGTGGGAAGCAGCTGCATGCGTGCAAATAATGCCCTAAATGGATGTGTGGTTGGATCTGAACTCCTTACAGAACAGTAGTGGTGGAAAATGATGCCACAAGGCATTTAAAAGCAAATTTCCTTCCTGCGGGGATGCTGTCACCCAGCAATGATGATTTGTACGCAGGCAAATAGGTATCTTGTAGACTCTTCTCAATTATCATAACCTCACTTACCAGAACTCATCGGTTTTTCAAACCTAAATTATGTAGGTAACGTGATGTAGGTTTCTGGTGCTGTATTAATAGATGTAAGTACATATGTTTTGTATCCCAAACTCATATTTTCTAGTCAAAGAACACTGTATTTTCCACTCAATATTTAAGAGAAATATTCAGTGGCAAATAAAATGAATCCTCCGAGTCTGTGAGGAGAAAGAAGTTGAAGATCTCCTTTAACTCAAAAGACCTCTCATAGCATGATTTATCAAACACTTGGGAGCAGCACAGCTGTAAAAGATTGATATACATATATACAGATAGTGTGTGTCTCGTTTCTCATACCTGTACAATCATTTACCATGCCAAACATTTCCAAATCCGGTCTCTAATTTTAGGACCATCTAAAATAAGAAGCTTGACTTTGGTCTCTTTTAGTTTGCTGGAATGCCTACAGTTTCAGTTAAGAAGAAAGCTGTGAGTAGATGGTGGAGCTGGCCCCCACTTGCAGGGGTTTTTTGCTGCATTGTCCACACAGGTACGGACCTGCTGTGTGCAGCAGCAAGGCTCCAGCAATGCTGCCTGTGGCTGCATGGGCTAGCCAGAAAAACTTTATCAGCTCAGCTCCTATCATCACGTTTAAGCTTCAGCAATTTGAGTGCAATTGGTCTCATTGTTTGGAAATTATGCTTCATTATACCATGCTATGATGCTTTAAACTGATTGTATCAGAATCAGTTCACTCAAGTCTTTTTTGATCCAGGCAAAGACCACCCCAGTTATGGGTTAGCGCACTAGGAGTTTCATGCTGCTTTTGATACATTAAAAGTTGACCTAGAGAGACACTGAATTCAGGCAAAGTCAAGGTAGGTACTCGTAAGCAGAACATCTCATTGCCCAGCTTAATGTACTGCTCAGCATTTTGTTCAGCAGAACTTTTCACATTTTGGAATATGATGCAGATTTTCTTAGATAATTTCATGTGTGCTCTAGGGCTTCCATTTTGAAGCCATTTATCACAAATATACACCTGCTAATCATGCAAAATGAAAAGCTTGCCTTACCATTGCACAGAAGGTCTCAGGAGGATCTCCACATGTTATGTCTGGGGGATCCAGAGTCACTTTTACATATTTGATCATGTCTCTGGCTTCTGGCTGGCAGGCCATGTAATCCCACACTTTTCCTTCTTCTGTGTAAATCTGAGTCTTACACACGTCATAGTGTCCCCACACAGAAGGGTAGTGCTGCATCATGGAGGACACAGTAACCCAGAGGGCGTGAAGTGACAGGAATCTTGACAAATACATTTCTAAATCCTTTTATGTCACCGTCGCAAGGATGCTCAGTGCTGGCTTATGTGCGGTCTATAGACTATACGTACACACACATGTATATATTTATAAAATAGATTCCAACTCAAACGTGAAGCATTAGGATAGGAAGTTTATTTCACTATGTTAAAGACTTTGGTAGAAGCCACCCAGGCCCTGATGACAGCCTTTCACAGCAACGCAGCACTTGTCCTTTGTTTATAACTTATCTGTCAGGCTTCTTGTAAAAGATGTCCAATAGCAGATAATAATTTGTGAAGTTGCAGGTCTTCAGCTACACTGTCGATAACCCTGAGTGATCCTCCGTGTTCAGGGCTCGCAGGGGATGCCCAGACACACTGATAAATCAGTATCCGAAGCAAAAGGATGTGTGTCTACAGGCTGGTGTCTGTTTCCCATCAATCATTCTTTTCTTCTGGCACCAGCACCCTTTTAAAAACAACAAAAATTAGAGTTATTGTCCAAGAATCGATGCATTACAAAATATACGATATGTTGACATTTTGGAGGTTTGATACAATATAAAGCAAATGGGTATAATATGGATAACCTTTACTGTGGGTGCTGTGCTAGAATGAACAAACTACCAAAATCATTCACGGTAAAAAGTATTTTGACATGAAAGGTTTAACTCTTCTCTAACAAAGACAAATTCATCATGTTCCAGGTGATATAGAGGTTCCTGCTTCCAAAACTGTATTTTCACCCTAGCAAAATGGGAGAGCAAACTACTGAACTCAACCATTGCCCAGATGGAGCAGGCAGGCAGGGGAGCAGGCAGCCCAGCCACCCTTTTTGAAGTAACACAGTGACCAGGTGCTGGTAGTTTCTTGGACCTCAAAGAGCTCCAAAAGCCTTACGCATTTCTTAAATTATTTTTATTTTTTTTTAAAGAATAACAAAGATATGGCAAGCACAATTCAATTTCCTTGAAATTTCTCATTTGCTTTGGAAGAGCTTTGCTCCTTTTTTTTTTTCTTTGAATTGTGATTTACTGACCACACTGATGACAAACTACTGATAATGGTTTATTTGTAGCTTATTATAAGGACACTTTCCCCCTCTTATTTTCTTAGGTTTGAGTGTGGCTGTACCTGAATATTCAGCAATTATTACACAGCAGATATATGAACTTTCCTCTCTTCAGATAGCAAATAGAAATCCCCTCAGTTTGTAGCATCTCAGTCACACTATTACAGGTATAAAATGCTATATACAACTATATAACTATATACTAACTAAATACAAAATACTACAGCTATATACTAACTATATGATGCTATCATGACATATTAAAATATATATTTGTTAAAAAACACAGGTAAAAATACAAATTACGTACAAAGGAAATGTCTATGACAGAGTAAGCACCCAAACACGGACAAGGAAAACCAGGGGTAGGAACTCCAAAGCATTTCCCTCAGCCTGTGCCTGGTGCCAGCCCGTGCCACCCGAGGATGGGCAGCCAGGGCACTGGGCTCTCGGCAGGATGAGGATTTCAGCCAACCGCTGCAGCACCTCCACACTTCCTTTGTCTGGGTGCTAACATCTAAGCAAACCCATCAGACAGATGTTAAGCAACAACTGTAAGTTGCCTCTTTCTGCAGCCTGCTTTGCTTTCCAGTTTTAAATTATGCCCAATGTCATGAACCCTCCTATACCCCCAAACCCCGGGAAGCAGTCTGTGACCTGGTAAGCTCCTTAGCATGTCACATTGGTAGTCTGCATTTTCAAAACTTATCTTCAAAGCTATTCACAAGCAGCCTCCCTATATTTAAATAATGCTTCATCTTAAACTGAGCTAAACTACAGACACCATGAAATGCCAACAGATGGTTGAATTGTGTTTCCATAGCAAAGTAATTTACAATAATTGCCGTATGGACGTAAATGCAATTTTCCATTATACTCATTTTATCAAGTGTTACCATACAATTCTCATGTATTTTATCAGAATACGCACCAAATATCTGAATTTTCATGCAATAATCATTCTCAATTAGTTCAAACATATTTAAGCTTCAAATCTGAATTTGACACAAAAGCAGAAATATCTAAGACCAAATTAAAATTAAATCTTTTTGAGGAGCACACTGTGTAGTACTGTTGTTTTTGTAGGAACCTTAGACTGTAGTTTTTTGTTTTCAGTGGGAGTGTTTACTTATTGTTTTGGAATTCAGTAGTTCAGAGTACACTTTCCATGTCATTCTAAAGACACCTCATACTCTTCCCCTCTGGTCCTTTCCAATGTATTTTACTATTTTAAGGGGAAAAAAAACATTCCCAAGACTCCATAGTTTAGAACATTCATTATAAAAAAGGGAAAAAAAATACTCTGCTAGAAAAGGAGCTAAATTATTTTAAATTTATGGCAAATAAAATACTCTTTATTGGAGAAGGCTTGGTCATAGCTGGAATAAACAGTAAGTAAATATTTTCTTTTGTGTAAAAATATGACGTTACTGAGTTTAATTATCCTTAGACTACAATCTTCCTTGCTAGCTCATCAGTTACCCATAACCTTTTATAACTACTCAGACCCAGATCCACTAATAAACAGGACTGGATAGGACTAAATAATGTGAAGCAAGCCACTACCTTAACACACTGTGCTAAAATACTTCCCATATAACGAATTCTCATTAAAGTAAGCCAGTCATAATGACGGTCGTTACACAGAATTATAGACTATAACATCGATTGAATTTAGTGTACTGACAAGGAAAAAAGTGCAGAGGAGTGCAAGACATCTGAGCATTAAGCAGCTGTAGCAGTGTACGACAGACATTCCTGACAAGAAGCAGCCAATTATAGCTTAAATTTCTGGCATATAACCAGTTCTGATTAATAGTTTTCCATTACATTACAGACATATTATTAATGTATTAAAAATGTCAAGCTTTGGCAAGAACTAGTACAGCATGGCTCAGTTAGTCTGCAATATCTTCTTCTAATGAGCTTCCATTGATACAAAGAGAGATATTGACCAAAGCACATTAAGGATCATGTGCTGAGCGCTGCCGGGTTTTTTCTGATGGAGCTATACAATTTGTCTTGCTTTTATTTATTCTTGCAGAGTCACTCATGATATGCATTCTACATTTCAGTGCTCTATTGCTAAGGACATAACTATTTGATTTATTCTGAAAAAAGAAGGTTTAGAATAATGTTTCTGAAGTTTGTAGTCCTAAGCCTCTAGCTGTGGGTAACACAAAGCAATGTGTTTTTTTTGTTCACAGTAATCCTGTGCATTTGACCTTCCAAAAAGGTAATCAAACAAATCAGGAATAGCCAATGCCCTGATCCCCTCCACCCTGCAGTGCTTTGCTAGTTGCACACCCTGTCTGTTGGGGGGCCATGGAGGTGAGAAAGAGGGATCAGCTGCTTTGCTGATTGAGAGCGAGGGAACGGCAAACTGCTGGAAGGACGTTAGCTAATGTATGCAAAGCCTCCAGTGTACAACGCTCCTGGAGATCTCCTTTGTGGAGCAACAGCGGTATGAACTGCAGGACGTTCTGGGCCTTGAACATTCCCATGTGCCACAGTCTCTGCAATATGGAAAACACTGGGAGGCACCTGGGAGGCAATGGTGCAGAAGGCCACATCTGCTGCCTCTACGTTCCCTTCTGAGCGCTGCTCCATCTGGGAAGTGCTGGGTGTTCTGGCCACAGTGAGTATGTTACAGCCGTTTGAGAAAGAACAGCATGCAGCTCACCCCCAAACTAAAATCAGCTGTGAGGGAGCTCTGAGCACACCCATCCCTTTCATGGTGGGGAAGCTGTACTTTACATAGCATGTTTATTCTGCCGATGGAGCATATACCCAGAACAGATAAAATGTATCTTGGAAGAATAGGTGCCAGTGAAGAACTTCAAATCTCATCAGGTATTGTTAGCAAACAGTCCTCCTCTGCCTCTTTCCATCACAGTGAAAATCCACCCCCTTCCCCAAATAACTCCTTCCGCACAAACCACATCGGCTGGATGCCCTGCCCGAGCTCCCTGCTGGGAAGTCACTGTGCAATCCAGAGGGGTGGGCTCCGGGCCTTCCTCTTTGGCAAACTGTAGGTACGTGAAGGAGGCAATAAAATAACGAGCCATCACCTCTTACACTGACCGTGCATTGGATCAAGTGCACCCTGCCACCACGCACAAGGGAACGAGAGCCAAAATCAGTGATTACAGTGCATGGCAGCCTGAGGAGAACTAGCTAAAAAAATGAAGGCAGGCAAGGAGTGCTGGCTGCCACCTCCCAACACCGGCAGCTGCAGAACAGATTTTTCCAAAAGGAAACATGTTTCAAGTTTGTATCTCTCACAGCTTCAGCAGATGAATGTATCCAACAAGCCCAAGTAAAAAGCTCCTTTGTGTCCACTCCGGTTATTAATATTTTAAAGTAAGTTTAGAACATAGGAAATAATGTGTATTACAAAACAGAACTAACCCTCACCCAACTTACATTTAATAAACCTCAAGTGTTTTATACCATGCTACACCTAGACAACTTTAGAACCTGGTACATATTCAAACTGACCCCTTTTATAAATGCAAAATCATTCATCTATGCAAAGAAGGAGGTCACCCGTATTTAACAATTTAATATACATTATTTCTGTCAATACTTGTATGAAATACAGCATACTCAAACAATTGCTTTGGTGTCTTTGGACTCAAATGCTGCTCCAAACAAAGTTTATGTTCTATTCTTATCCAGCTTATTTAACTATTTAGCAGAAAAAAATTTCTTTTGCCTCAGGAGAAATTTAAAATGTCAATACCTATTGGCTGAAGAAAATAAAATACAGCGTTCTGCTACCAAAAAACTGGGGTTTGGCACTATATTTGAAATACTTTCGGTTTTCCCACATTATTTTTTGCTGAGTGACACATCATACTACTACTGCTATTACTTGGCAGGTATCATCAGCTGTCAGCATATGGAGTAAATTGCACTTCAGCTATTTAAGTTTTAGAGCCTTAGTATGTAGCTGCTTTTTTTCCCTCTAGAATCTTTATAATGGAGACTTATTGTCTTAAATATCTCTGTACCTAGCATCAATCTGTTTTGCAAGTATTTCCTCTGGGAATTTAAGTTAGCATTTGGAGCAGTTAGCGTCTTTTAAAAAAATTACTATTATTTTTATTAATATTATATATATATTCATTATATATACACACCCTCAATCAGGTAGTACATGCTCCTCACACATTGTATCCAGGGTACAAGGGCTACCAAGCTTTCAAGTTAGGGTGTGAACTGGTGATTTTCTAACTGAAAGTTCTTAGCCTCAAAAATGAATGCGTACCGGTCGCTGAATTTGTTCTGTACTATTGCTATATTTTACATACGTAGCTAGACAGTTGGTGCCGCTTCTTATCAGTGTCAGAGGGCTGAGGGTCGATGGCAAAGTTCAGAACTCCGTCCAACTATCGCCACTAACTGCTGGAAACTCTCTGGTGATCATTCTTTCAAGGTCCAAAAATATGCCAGAAATCAAAGTTTATTTTTTCCCACACAAGAAACCCAAACGAAAACAACCCCACACAACAACAGCAGGAAAAAAAACAAGCCAGGGGAAGCTCTTCTGTGGTTTTATTCCCTTTGACGGGCTTCCCAGGCCACAGCTGCTCATCCTCAACTGCATTGTCCCTAGGCAAGACAGTGATTTATTCCCTCTTTAAAAGCATCTCCACGGCTTGTTCCACTCACTCTGTCCGATAACATCTTTGCAGAAGTGAGGCTGGCTCCTACCACATCAGATGCGGAATATTGAAAAGTTGATTGCAGAACAATAAAAGTATATTCAGCAGAGGCCAAAACCGCAAATGCACCAACTTTGAGAGTACAAAAGCATCTGTTTTATCGGGTTCAGCCGATCTGCGCTGCTCACCGCCATGCGGGGTTTCCTTGGCGGTTCTGTGAGCATGTGAATGTTTAGAAAAGCCGCCTGCAGTTTCCGATTCAAGGGAGCAACTGTTTCCAGGCTGGGTACCAGTGATTGCCCGCCGCTCCTCGCCGGCGGGGCGATGCCCTGCGCCGCCGCCCCCGCCTTCTGCGCACCGGGACCGCGGCTCTCCCACGGCCCCCGCCCGCTGAATCCGCGCTGCGGGGCGGGCGCCGCGCGAGGCACGCGCCCCTCCCTCAGGGCTCGCGCTCCCTCAGGGCTCTCCCACCGCCCGCGACCCTTCAAAGCCCGGCCCGGTCCGAGCTCCTGCTCCGGCGGAGGAGGCACCGCGCAGGTACCGCCCCGACCAGCCCCGGACCCCGCCGCGCTCCGCTCCGCGCGGGCGGCAGGGGGCGCGCGGCCCGCGCCGATCCGCCCTCGGTCGGCGGCCGGAGCCCGGCGGGGGAACCCCGCACACACCCCCGGCACACGCACCGGCCCCTCCGCGCCGCGCAGCCCCCGCGCCCCATCGCGCCCCGGGGCGGCGGG
>JAWWLV010000005.1:20612209-20666946 GCA_035041135.1 Platyrinchus mystaceus | reverse complement strand
TCACCCTGCGGGCTCGGGCTGCCCGAGCCTCACCGCGGGGCGGCGCGGAGCCTCCCCGGCGCCGGGACGCGCTGGCGCTCCCTCGGCGGCGGCCTGAGGGACCGCGGGGCGGGCGGGGTGGGGGTGCTCCTCCCCGGCAAAGTTGCCGGCGGGGTTCGGCGGGGCCGCCGCTGGCCCCGGGCACTTGTCGGCGTCGAAGTTTGGCGGGGCGCGGGCGGCGCGCGGCGGGCGGGCGGCCGCACTCCTCCGGCGCTCGGCGGGGCGGCGGGCGGGCGATGCCCACCGGGGCTCCCCGCCCGCCACCGCCGTTCAGGGCGGGGGCGGCCCCGCTCGGGGCGCCGGCGGCCGCGGCATGAGGCGCGGGGCGAGCGGAGTGCACCCCTGGCCGGGGCTGCTGCGCGGAGGTCTCGGGCGGCGCGGCCAAACTTCGGGGGGCGGCGGCAGCGCCTCCTCACTTCGGAGCGACCTCCCCGCGACTGCCGGAGAGCGGGGCGGCGGCAGCTACCCCACCTCCGGGCCCGCGCTACGCGCGGCCCTAGCGCCGCCGCCGCGCCAGACCCCCCGCCGCCGCGCTCCCCGCCCCGCCGCCCCCGCGGGCGGACCGCCGGCGCCGCCTGCCCCGCGGAAAGGGCACCGGGACAGGACCCACCGCCCCGGCCCGAGCCGGAGCCGCCCAGGAGCCGGCGGCGCTGCGGCTGCTCCCTTCGCCTTAATTTTCCCGTTTTGTTTCGGCTTCAGCCTGGTAGCGCACGGGCGGAGATGCTGTCAGCGCTGCTGCCGTCCGAGCGCCGAGCCCGGCGCGCTGACCCCAGCGCACCGGCGCTTAGGCGCGGGGACAGGGCAGCGTCCCGTCTGCCTCGCCGGTGGGTGCCTCCGCAGTGCTGGGCGTGCCAGGGAAGCGCCGGTTCGTCCTGTGCCCGCAGCACCTAAGTGCCACTGAAACAGGGAGGGAGAGCGACTTGGGCTGTTCTGGTGTTGCCGTGACCGCCCGCCCCGTACCAGCCCTTCCGAGCTCCCGAAAGACGTGAAAACTCCGCGTTCTGCTGTGCTGCCCGGTTCCCTCCTGCACGTCCTCTACTTCTGTCGCTTAAACGAGAGGCGCACACACACTTCTCCCTTTCATATTTGCCCAAGCTACAAAACAGTATCTAAAACTAATAATGACGAGTGAGTCCCGTGTAGGAATTGTGCTTACTCCTGGCAACTACCTGGTTACTAAATTTGACCGACTGCAGGTGCTCAGGAGCGCTGGGCAGTGGGATACTGGCTGCATTGTGAACGCTCAGGAGCCGAGTTGATCGTTTGTCTGCGTGTTTTGCATGTTAAGAGGTGTTAAATGTGTTTATGTAGGCAACAGTGCCATTGTATTTTGTTGACAAAATTTTACGTTTACGGTGCCAGTAGATAACCAGCTGAAATGAGGCAGGGGATTTCTGGTAGAGTAAGAGATTTGTTCTCCATTTGAGCTGTGGAATTTGGTAGGGTTTTAATTCTTTCTCCTAGGCCAGCTAAACCAGCAAAGTAAAAAAGATACCTCCTAGTTCCTCCCAGCTTTTGTTTCCTTCTGTGAGCAGTGGTGTTGTTTTGCCCTTTTCATTCGTTCTTTGGAATCTTTGTGGCTGTCTTAGTGCCACATACATGGAAAAGTTTTTCTGTGGGAAAGCCAAGAATGATCAAAGAGGTGGGAAAACTCAGCTTCAGGGATTTTCAGCCCCCATAGTAGTTCTTGCTTTGTTTGCAGCCTTCTGGTCCCTGAGGTGGTTCAAAAGGGTAGAAGATGGAAATCAGTAATTTTTTCATTCCACTTGAACTGTAATGTGTCAGGCATTGAAGCTCCATAGGGCCTTTTGTAAAAAAGAGGGGCAGAGTTTCACTGCAGTTGGAAGAAAAGGGTTGTTTTCCTAATTACAAGACAGATGGAGGGCTGTACAGCAGAGTGCAAGAGACTGTACGCACTGAGCCAAGTCCCTGCAGTGGCACGTGTGGATGGACCAGCTCCACTGCCCGTGACAGCTGTGGGGTTTCTCTGCCTTGGAGGTGCTCCATGTGTGGTGCTTTGTCTCGCTCTATGCCAGGCTGGGTGGGCTGTTTGCAGGTGCTGCAAGGTGAATAGTGTGGGAGCACTGGAGGAATGCTCTCTTGCTTTAGACCGGAACTGAGAGAGGATAAGTCCTTTCCAAGTGTGGAGAGCGTAGGTACGTCCCAATAATGCCAGTGGTAGTGATGTACTTGGTGGAGGGCAGAGCTGAGTGTGCCATTCAGACCTACCCTGCATCTTGTGCTGCTCAGGGCACGTGCCCTAAACCTCATCTACCGGGCTGTGTTGGAAGGTTTTTCTCCTCCACGCAGACCCTTTGGCCTCTGCTGAGACCATTACTTGGCTGGTGGGACTGGCTGGCCACAAAGATTAAAGGGAGGACCATGTCATCTGATATGTCAAACATCATTAAGTTCTTCATGCTAATGAGTCTCTTCTGTATGAAAGCTAGAGCAGCTGGTTTGAGTGCAGTGTCACCAAGTCTGAGATTAGATGTGCCTTGCTGGTAAAAATGATGGCCAAAAATCAGATCGACTCTGAGAATGTGGCCAAACTCACAGCCAAATTTTGAACTCATGAGAAAAAAGGGATCTGATTTAAATTCTTTGTCAAAGGCTGTTGAAAGGATGGAAAAGCAGATGGGATTTAGCAGCCAGAGAAGACTTATATGTGTTGTTTTTGTTCTTGTTAGAGTCATAAGATGGAGTTAAATGGGGAAAGGACGATGCTTTTATAACCAAACTGAAAATATTGCACCAATGCCTGTATTGAATTTCTGACAGCTCCTTTAGTAGTGAGTAATGATTGTTCACATGTAAATGGACTGGGTGACTCGCTGTCACAGCACCTTGAGGCTGGACTTTAACAGGATTCCTAAAGAAGATTTGATATGTAGACAGAAGATAAGATTAACTAAAGTTTGAAAGGAATATTTGAAAACATACAGACCACTGCAGGTCCCACTGTCTGCCTTACAGGATTGGAAATTGACTGAAGTGAAGATTTAGACAGTCGCTAAATACCAAAGGATGGAAAGTCACAACACTGAGAAAGTGTTATCTTGAAAGTGCTTCCGGCAGTATTTCTTATGTCTTCTCAGTAATAGCTGGTATTGGCCCCTAACAGAATCAGGGAAAAGGATTAATTTTTGATTACTGGCCTGAACATGGGAGCACCTATGCCTATTAGGACACTCCTTGCTACAAGGCATAATTTATATAGGAAGCAGCATAAATTGCTGGTACAGAAGTGATATCGCTGATTGCAAACTTTTCTGTGAAACATCATCTGAACTGCAAGTTTTTAGCCATGTCCTAAATCTCAATAAGCTTTGCATGATTTCAAGCTGTGGTTTGGCTATTTAGTGCATCCCTTCATGTGCTATTATGAATCTTTTATTACCTGCTCTAGTCTGAGTTGACCTCTAATGATACAGCAGAATTATTTCATTAATGCATTTCCCCACAGCAGAGGACTGCTGCACTGGGCAGTAGCAAAGAACCTGGCTTTGCCTGAAGTTGTAAGTGTCCCTGGAAATGTATCCAAAGACACTGGGAGCTTCCCTGCCTGAAGTCCAGTGTTGCAGCATAGTGGTATCTTGGGCCCAAAGTGAAATGTGCAGATGTGATGTGATGCAGCAGCTGAGGCCTGATCTCTAAACAAAGAGGCTGATCATGGTGGGGCTGCTGCCCTGGCAGGGCACAGGAGAGGAGGCAGTGAATGCAGGTGGTGGGGGCTGAGTGGCATCAGGGAAGGTCCTGCTTTGCAGAGGGTGGATCGGTGCTCCTGTGGAGCACTGCCTGCTCCATGTGCTGCTCTGCTCCTCCATCACACTGCATACTTATTTCTGACCTCTTTTGCTGCCAGCTGAAGGAGGTTTTGTGAAGCAACAGGCAAAAGGTGTGGGAGTCAAGAAAAAGAGTAGTGCTAATTTGCCCCTGCCTCCCCTGCTGAGCTGAGTCAGGGGTAGAAATGCCAAGAAACAGCAAATTCTCCCAGAGGCAGAGCTTGTCTGTCCAGTTTATTGCTGTGTTGCCCATGGTAGTTTAACCTTCTGTAAAGTCAATTGGTTGACTAGAATTTGAATTTTGGTCTGGGCTTCCACCTTTAGTGCCTCCAGCGTGTCATTTTACAGGAGCATGACTGGAAAACTATATTGAGATAAATGACAAAACTAAAGGGTTTCTGCATTAGAGTTGGAGTTGTTCAACCTGGAAAAGAGAAGACTCTGGAAATACTTTATGGCCCTTCCAGTATCTAAAGGAGGCTAGTAAGAGAGCTGGAGAGGGACTTTTTGCAAGGGCATTTAGTGATAGGACAAGGGGAAATGGCTTTAAACTGAGAAGGGATAGGTTTAGATTAGATATTAGGAAGAAATCCTTTACTGTGTGAGGATGGTGAGGTACTGGAACAGGTTGCCTAGAGAAGTTGTGGATGCCCCATTCCTGGAAGTCTTCAAGGTGGGGTTGGATGGGGCTTTAAGCAAACTGGTTTAGTGGAATGTGTCCCTGCCTATGGCAGGGGGATTGGAATTAAATGATCTTTAAGGTGCCTTCCAACCCAGGCTATTCTATGATTTGTGCAAGCAGGGAGACAAATCCTGACTCTGTTTAGTGAAGCAGTGAAAACACAGATATCCCTACGCAGTGTTTTGACACTACTTGAGCTTCAACACAGTTCAAGGGCATGGGACAGGGAGGCTAGTGAAAAAGATGTCATCCCTCACTCTGAAACCTTCATCATAGTGCAGTTTGTAAGAGGTTTTCTCTGAGCTGGGTGAATGACAGAAGAAACATGCTGGCAGCTACCGTTGCCTTGTCCAGACCAGGGCTTCCATCACAGCTCTCTGCACAGAGGGGATCCAGCAAGCAGCACCGGGAAGTTTTAATGGAAAGGGCCGGTGGAGTCACGCCTCTGAGTAAGGTAATCTGGGCAGCCAGCTGGGAGTATGATGTTACACTGATGCACACTACATAAAGAGATATGCCAGTCTGACTCCTGCCTCCATTTCCATATAGCTTGATAATGACTTTTTCTCCTTTGAGGGTAAGGAGATCTTTCCCAATCATATTTCAGGGCTGAGAGCTTCTTTGACCAGGACATCGTGGTCTGAAATCTTGAAGTAGGGTATGTATGAAATCTGGGAGGAGGACTACCTCATCAGCAGGGTTATTGCTTTAGCTGGGACTGTTTCGTGCTACCAGAGTGTGGGACCCCATTACTCCTTCCTTAGGTCTAGGATAGAAAATGAACCATTTCAGGTCTCCTGGGAGCAGTGTTTTTGTAATTCCCATGCAGTTCCCCAGGGAATGCAGCAAAGGAGTTCCATGGAGTGTGCCCTCGGTGAGAAGGCAAAGTCAGTTCTTTTTTATATAAAGTCTTGTTCTGGAGTATTGGACTTGTTGATTCAGAGATGCATGTAAATTATAGCCTGGATTTCCACTTCCAGAATGAAAAATGTTTTGTTCTAATAATAAATACTGAATCTCTGCTGTTCCCATTTACATAACACACATGACACAATGTGTAAATCCTCAACAATATTTTTTCAGAATTTAGCAGCTTGTTTTTCTGCAAACATAAACATTTATTTTTGGTGTTAATAATTAATAATATGCCACATGCCCATAATAAATGCAAAATCTAATCTTGTATAGGCATAAATGTGTCTGCCAAAGTGGTCTTTCTGTGCTGTAAATGACTTTCACAAAGTGGTAGCATACATTCTATTTTCAGTCACTGGTGTTTTGTTTTGTGAACAGATACATCATTAAATTAAATGTTTTCTTTTGCAAATAACAAATACTTCGCACATTTATATTTTTAAAAAGAAAAATAGGTGATAATTATTAAAAAAAGAGAAGTGGAAAATATAAAAGTCTTTGCAGCTGTATCCTAAACAAAATATAGACAGAAATGTGGAAAACCCAGCAATGCAGGGAAGGGAACATCAGTTATGAGAGCATCAGTCCTCATCTCTGCAGTGAAAAGAAGGAAATGACCTACATGGGGTCAAAGTCACTCCAGCAGTTGAACAGAGAATGACTCTATACGGTGCAGAATGATATACTAGAGTGGTGCAGGGTAGCAGATATAGGTACACCCTTCTCTCACCTATTGATTCCTCCCTTCAGAGCCCAGTATTTCCAGGTTTTATCATTTCCTAGAAACCAGCAGCTGAGAAGCCTGACAAAGCCTTGGGGTTGTATTGCTGTTAATGGCTGTCCCGCCTGGGGGCCGGCGGTGTGGCTGCTCCCGGTTATGGTGTGACTGCTCTTCCTTACGGAGTGGGCACAGCCGGCAGCAGCTGCTGGGCTGAAAGCTGTAGCTGTGCTCATGACCCCTGCTTAACAAATTGAATCATATTTTAACACTGATTTCTGGTGCTAGATGGAATGTAGCTTGTCTCATCTTCGGTGAAGTCACATATAACTGTAGTTTTCTAAACTGCACAGGAAATAGCCATCTCACCAGAGTAGGCTGAGCTGACTTTTTGGGAAAGGTAGTGATTCGCTAACCCCAAAGGCTTAGCAAAGCATGAAATGTTCTATTAGTCTGTTTTGTACATACTTCTTATTTATATATTTGTTCTGCTTTTATTTATACTATTCCAACCAGCTGTTAACTCTTGTCTTTGTTGATGCTTTAACTATTCAGGTCATGAGTTGTGGTTGGTAGTGGGGATGACATGAAGGTCCTCAGAAATTGGTCAAACCTTCCAGAAAAAGTAAACCTTAATATTCCACCATGAAATAAGAGAGGAGATGGAAGAGATTTATCTGAAGCATTTTCATGCTATAATTATGCATTCTGTAGGAGACAAAGATCATAAAAGTCATGAGCCAATACTTATTAATCAAATGAAAGTAGGGTGCTTGAATAAGGATGGGTTCAGAGTAACTGGGCTAGGATGACTCAGCCATCTTTACAGTGACAAACTTCCTGAGTGGAATTGTCCAAGGTACTTTGGAGGAAAATTTGCAAAAAATTCCTATTTTCTGAATTTCTCTCTGCTCAGTTCATCCTCTGCTTGGGCAGTCTTTCTGCTGGAAACATGTGGACATGTAGAGCTTCACTGAGGCTTATGCTGCTGTAACAGAACTGAGTTCTGGGTGAGCCTACTTACCTGCATGGGTGACCATAGGGTACAGCTGTCAATACAATTGATCCAAAATGTGCACAGCAAGGTTTTTTTGTACTTCCAAAAAGGCTTTTAGGAATGAAATATTCTATAGAAATGGCCAGCACCAATACAAGCTTCAGACGTTTTTCAAATATAATAGTAAACACAATATATTATAAATAGGAATAGATTGTTTGTCAAAAAATATTGAACCTGTTTTTGAAATATAGGCTCTATCTTTTGATTCTGTATTTTGAAAATATTTCATGTACTTGGGGTTTTTTGAAAGCAGATAGACTTATCAGGACTTGGAGTCAGGGTCCACTGCTTGTGTTTGTGTACAAAAGCTACTACTGCTCTCATCTGAGTTATGCATCTAAGGTTGGACTTGCTGCATATAGTAATGCAGTAATTAACAGTAATTCATCATCTGTCATCAGAGACCTTCTAGCTGTTGATACTATCCTAAATGTATTTCCTTTTAAAAACAGCTTTTCTAAAGACATGGAGGTCTCATAGTATGTATGTGATAACTAGCTGAAACAACCAGCTAAGCTAAATTCAGTTCCCAGATGGAACCTAATGTTTGGACACAATGGCTATTACATTTGCTGTGTTAAAGAACCAACTGTATTCTGTTCCCTCAGCAGGGCAAAATGCACGCATTGAGAATTACTGGTTGTTTACCCAATCCCACATGTGTTCCTACACAAATATGGACATTACTTAGTACCACTTTTAAATGGTCCAATATTTTAATATTGAATAGAAACACTCTAGGGATAATTTTCATTGTTCTGTTGTTAATGGATTCCTTTCATGAAGGAAAAATGTAATTTAACATTGAGGAGGGAATTACAGTAGTGCTCTGACATGGGATAAAAACACAAGAACAATGGGCAAGGATAGTACTTGCAACTACCTTATGAAACTACCTTATATGTCCCAACGAAAGGGACAAATAAATATATAAAAGTACTTACTACATGAATATTTGGATTATGAAGAGCAGTTCTGGGTGTTCATTTGATACGAGTGTGGAAGTCCTGGAGGGAGAAGTAGGGAAAACTCAGTTTTCATGTGACTGAGCCACACTTTTGTCAGGTAGCCACTAGTTTTGATTTGTGGTATACCATTATGAACCAGTGAAGGGCAGCACTATCCAACTGTTTCAGGAAATAGATAGATCACTAATTATGTTTTCAAATTTTCAATGATGGAAACATTGTGTTTGACTGGATTTGCTGTGAAAATGTTTGTGTTGCTGTATTACTGCAAACCAGTAACTTCAAGAGCATTTTGTAATCGTCAGCAGAATTCTGCAGCTGCAAATTAACAGCTTACTTCTAATGGGTTTTCGGAAAGGGCATTGCATTTATTGAAAAGCTGAATCTCTTGCTACGAGTATGGTCAGTTCAATTGCTTTATTAGCTTACAGCATAAGGTCTCCACATCAAAACAGATTTTAGGAGATTGAATTGTTGTTTGTGTCAAAAATACAGAAACAATACATAAACAGTTTGTATCAAAATACATAAACAATAAAACAGATATTTTTGTAGTTCAGAACCAAAAGAAGGTATGCTTTTCTACCCAAATTGGTAGATGAGATTAGTTCTTTTATTTCTGAAGTTTCCTTCAGCTTTTTTTTAATAGAGAATAATGATCTGTGTGTCTGATACTCATATTTATACTCAATATAACAGGATATTGGAAAGAACTTTCATTGACAATTTTATTTTTTTCGTCATGTCTGAAATCTAGTTGTAAACTTATACAAACTCTTTGGTGTGTGGGAGGGAATAAAATTAAAAGGTGCTCTACTATTTAATCTAATTTAAACGTTCTAAGCCCATGTGCACATTTGAAAATTACTTTACAGCTTTTTGGTTTTTACCCTCTTGACTTTCCATAGGAAGCTACATTGTACTACAAGTTCATGCTAACAATAGTTTATCTATTTACAAAGCTATATGTTGTTCTGAATTTGAAGCATTTTCCATGGCTGTGAAAAACAGATGAATTCGTCCTGTTAGATGATTAACTGAATATCCTGTAAGTGAAGATCCTCACCGTGATTTTATGGTAGAGAAAGGTCTCTCCATGTATATTCAAATAGCAGTCAACAGTATTAATTTGCAGCCTTATTCCTTTATACAGAGAAAATAATTATTTTAATACTAGAAGTATTTTACTGCTAAAAAGAATATGTCTTGACTCAGCTCATAAATGCAAGTGCGTGTGCATTCAGCCTTACTGTGTCCTTCCCATCCACGCTGCCCGCCGTAGCATCTGGCTGCCCAGCTATTCTGCAGTGGGGTTTTGCAGACCCAGGGAGGTGCCAAGGGCTGAAGAGAGGTGGAGAAATGTGTCTGGGGTCTCCAGGAGTAGTTCCAGGTGGAGTGCCTCCCACTGACCCTGTGGGCAGTACACTGCTGATTAGCTTTTTAGAAGTGATAAAGATTAGTGTAAAGCCCAGCCATAGGGCAAGCCACTGCCTATTAATCCAGAAGCCTCTGTGTTAACCTCAAGAGTTTCGGGGTGTGATGTATGTGCGAGTAATCATTGACTATGCTTCTGCTGTAAGCAAAATGCAAGCTTGTGAGAAAAGTTTTACATAGTTGCTAGAGTTAGCAGAACTCCTTTTGCTTTATCTGGAATTATTTTTGTTGTTTTTTCCACTCTGAATATTTGAAGTGGTAAAGTGAATTCAAATGGTGACACTGTGTCCTTGCAATGTTTTGCATGATGTGAATGCTTTAGGTTTTTTTAAAAACTGTCTTTCTGGCATACTGCAGGACTTTCTGCCAAAAAAAGTCCAACTGTTGTGTAACAGAGTAGGAGTTTCACCACAGTGCTTCAGACACAGAAAAGTAGGTGCTTGGTCTGAGCAAGTTACCTGGGCTCCCTAGACAGAGGGGATTAGATAGACAAGGACTCATTACATGTAAGAGATCTGAGTTACTGAGAGTCCAGCTGGGAGCCTTATGGCTTAGAGGTTGGCTCCAGGTAAGTGATTCCCTGAGCACTGTCTCTGCAGCCCCAGGGTGGCTTTGCTAAACCACATTTGGGAGACGTCCTGGCTTTATTTCCTTATCCTCTTTGTCACACACACGTACGACTCCTTCAGCCTTGCAGTAGTGGAGAGAGGATGTCAGGGCCAAGATGACGCCAGTTGTTTTCTTTCTCCAGCAGACTTGTGTACTAGCTAAAATAAATACCAGGATGTTCACATTCCTATAGCCAACACCATTTATTTATAGTTTAAATTTCACCTGCATTTCACAACATTTATTATTATATTTAATGTGCAAGACTGTCATTAATTAATGAAAAATTCCCCTTCCCTTTTTAAGGGATTAAAATAATATTTTATGGGATGTGTCTGGGGCACTGATTACAAATTAAAATGGCAACATTTGCTGCAATAATGGTTTTTATGTTGGAGAACCAGACCAATAGATCAGATTATAAAGATGAATGAATCAACACATGAATTAAATGATAACAAGCTTAAGGTGGCACAGAAGTTTATATGTTTACTCTGATATGTAAAACATCTGTTGATCTGAAGTTTGATAAGTAATATTTACAAATTTATTCTCATAAACATCGTTATGATTATATTCTCTGGCATTAAAAGTGTACTAGATTACCTGAGTGGGCTCCTGGCACTTCACCTTGAACACTTATTACCCAGGCTGCTGCAGCTTCTCAAACATCTTGGGGAGCTCTGTTTTCCATGCATTGACAGGGCTTCCATCTGAGGGGGAAAAAAAAGAGCAGGAGGTAAAATGCTCCTCCAGGTGAAATTATACCATATGGATGCATCAGTTCTCTAGTGGTGGTGTGTGTGAAAGCAGGCTGAGGGGAGCTGGTGGGGCTGCCCCTGAGTCCAAGGCATCTATGGCTGGAGAGTGAGGGAGAATAGTCTGGGGCTCTCAGCAGTGCCTCCTCCTTCAGGACAGGGTTGTCTTTCTGAGCAGGAACAGTGGAGTAGGGAAGGCCACAGAGCAATGACTGCATGTGTTTGGCAATTGGCATGAATAAGAGAGAGAAGGCAGAAGGAGATCAGACCCATCTAAGAGGTGGACCTGTGTCAGGCTTGTGAGCTCAGACTGCAGGGCAGTGTGTTTCTGGAGATTTCTTTTGTCTGTTTTCAGAGGTCTGTTTCTTCAGGGCTTTTAAGAGTAAGATTCCTGAGGATAAGCATTTCTTTTCCTAATCCCTTGTTCCTCTTTTCCTTTATACATGTTCTAAAAAGGCATTACATTAAATGTCACACATGCGCTCCCCTGAGTTTGGACATTTTGAAGGGTCCAAGGACTGATTTCGGGACCTAAGAAGATGGGAACTCACTGTACTATGCTCCAAAAAGGTATGTACAGAGAGAAAAAGATGTGAACCTGGAGGTTTCTCTTATAAAATAGATCTTAAAAAGAGCTGTGAACAATAGACAAGTAATTCCAGAAAAGCAAAACTGGATCAAGCTGATCAAGGGGTTTGTTAAGAGTCAAGAGCTGGGCAATGGACATGGTCTGCTGACAAAAGGGAAAGTACAAGGGATCTCTGAAATCAAACATTTTAACAGAATTAATTTTTTAAATCTTATGCACAAACACATAAAAGGGATTAGAAAGAAAAGTTTCTGAAATCAGAAGTTAAATGCCAAGAGGATGCATCTAGCACCCATATTGCAGTTGATGCTAAATCTATAACTGCTTTCAATGGGTGCAGGATTCAGATTTGGCTCTTTCAGACATGCCTGTCATGTGTTCTTTGGACCATCTACCCTCTTTGGCTGTTTGATTTCAGCAGCTTTGTTTGCAGATCTGGGGCTGGGTTCTCGGGGACTGAGAGCTGGGAGAGCATGTTTTGACATCAGCCTCTGCCCCACTGGGAAATCTGGCCACCTATTTCCAGTCCTGCCCAGCATTTCATGCAGATCAGAATCAACATCAGCTAAAGCTGTAACTGGAAGTATTGGCCATGTATATCCTTCTGACTTTCCAGTTTGCAGTGCCCCTCTGTATTTTTTCTTAAACAGAAAAATGGTTATTAAAATTTTGTGGGGAACATACAGTTGGAGGTTGAAGCAGTAGAGCACAAAGAGCACAGTCAAGTCAGTTGTGCAAGACTATAAACAAAAATACTTGTTCTCATTTTTCATATTTCTCACCTGATGGCTGAAATCACAGATTATATCCAGAACGAGAAACACTGTGCACTTGACTAGTACATATTGCAACTTTTAAGAAATGTATTTTTATACAGCCATATTATTTTTTATTTGTAGGTATTTAATGGCATGGATCTAAGTGATATTTTTACAGGAAATATAAATGTGCTGCTCTGATTGGAGTCTGTAGTGATCCTACTGGGCCATTCCATAATGGGCACCACCAGCAGGCAAATCGGGTCAGGGGAGCCAGCAGGAAGGGTGTGATAAATACTCCTAGAAGAGTCAAGGCAGTACAGCTTATAACTGCAGATGTTAAAGCTTGTAAGTAACTTTACTTAGGGGAATAATTTCATATTAGTTCTTAAGGGTTCTTTTGTCTTTTTAATTGCATTCTTGTGTAAATAAATATGTAGGTTATCTTACCAAATAGGTAACAGGAAGTCTTTTACAATCTGAAATTTAAATATTTAGAGTCATGTTATGTCATAAGTTGTTGCCTGAGCACTCATTTACTTCTGAGAAACTTGGTCCAGCTGCCCTCAAACAGCTGCTTACTCCGTTCAGATTCTTATTAAAAAATTCTATATAAAATAGGGATCTGAAGTAGTTTTTGTTGGGTTGGGTTTTTTTAAATTTTGTTTTAAGGCCCTGTTTTGCTTAGCCCAGCAGTCTGAGAGTCAAAAGATATGCGCTTCTTAACATGAACAACATGACATTTATTTTAAAACAGTTAGAATCATTGTTTTCTAATCCATTTCACAGTTTATTGATGTTGATTAGCGAAAAAATATGGAGAAATATATCCAGAGTAATTTTGTCACTGGACCATTGTAGAAAGTGTGATTAGTCTCATAATGAATAATAGACAATCTGCAGCTGGAACTGCAGGGAGGAAGTGTGTGCATGACTGCAGTAGAGGTCTCAGGGGCTAATTGTGGGTGTGAAGGTCCTCTTCCCTCCCCAAAATGAAGAAATTAACATCTAGCAGCATGAACAATTGCTATTCTGTTGTCTTTCATACACAGGCTGCTAAAAGAGTATGGGAAATTAATTGACATGTGTGTCAAAAATGACACTAACATGGAAAGTCTATTTCCTTGCCATGGGGCTCTCTAGGATAACTTGTGTGTGGTTGTCTCACTGCAGCTGTGGCCTTATTATCACCATCAGATGCATCCACTTGCTTATTTCTGCATCCTTTTATTCACCACAGATCAAAAACAGAAGGTCCATTTCAGCTGTGTGCATGTTCTCCAATCAATCCAATAACTTCACCAGTTTTCTGCTGCAGACAGGCTTCTTCACTCTCGTCTGCTGTGTAGGTCTTTAAAGTGTTGTGGGAATTGCTTAAGCAACCTTGGAGTATCGTATGAGTGATGCATTCACCGTCGAACAGATAGAGGGCTTCTCTTCGCTTTTAACAGTTCTGAATCATTTAGTTAATAGCTGGTTAGCGGTTCATGTAGCTTTATGGCTTCTTGGCAGCTTCCTGAGAAGGTGGGAATCCTTGGATGGTGTTATTGCACTGTGGTTACATAAAATATGTGACGTCATCCTCTACCACAATGGTTGTTAGCAGGAGTATGGAATTAATCCAGCAGCCTGGGGATTTCTGCAGAAGCTCTTCTAGTTTTGTCCTGGTGGATACTGAAAATATTAAGTGATGACTAGGATGAAGTTTGTGTTAATGTTATCTTTGCTCCACCCTGTATGGCACGTTAACATACCTCAGTCATCTGTCTGTATCTGCATTTCTCAATCCTATTGCCCATTACTGGAACCAGCCCCTCTCCGTATGTATTTTAGAAATTAGTCTCTGATTATTAAATCATGACTGCATGTTAACTCACATTATTTTTATAAATCCACTGCAGACTCCCATGCATTATAAATAAATTGTATTAACTCCAGTTCATATGAAATATTTATAAATATTATGGAAAGGGCTCACTTTCTGTGCATAGTTATTAGACATTTTAGATTATAAGAGATTGCAAATGGTCAATTATGTAAAATTATGAGAATACAAACTTAAAACTAGGCTCATAATCCTACAACGAGACACAGAAAACCAAGATTCCAACTGGGTTCAAGAAGAGTGGCATGCTTTATGTTTCTTAATTATCTTTATTTCCCAGTAGTATTGCTATTGCCAGAGCTCAATTTACTATGTGCCAATGAAAGAGTAATAAGTTGCAGAAACACTTCTATATCAGATGAGAGAGTTTTACTCTCCTCTGTTGTCAGAACACATACTCATAGAGGACAGAGGATTTTAGCTATACCATGTTTGACTCAGAGCAATTTTGGAATTTGGGCAAAAATCAGTTGTGAAGTAAATGGTTCTTACCAAAAACCCTTCTGGAGATGGACAATGAGGCTGTTGATGTCACTGAATGTTAAGCAGCTAATAGGAATTACAAATCTAAATATTTTTGTAAATCTAGATCGTTACTATTGAGACTTTGAAAAGATAACCTAGTGTGGTAATAAAACCCAGAAGCCAGAACAGGACTCCTGAGGCTGCTGGTTCACAGTGCTCTAATTTATGGACTAGGGAAGGACATGGCTGAGTGACAGGAAAAAGTTTTTAAAAATATTTGAGGTTCCACTGAATTCAATGGAAAGGATCTTTTCTTCTCTCTGAGAAGTGACAAATACCTTCAAAACCCTCAGCCTGGTGATCCAAGCTGGCCTTCATAGAGCTGCCCATTAGTTTCCCCACCAGGGATTGGAAGCTTTTGAGATGTTTTACCTTTTTATTTTGGTGAGGAAGGACTTCTAAGAGGACTCTGTATGATCTTTTACATAAATATGATAAACTTGTTTACCCAACCTCCTCTCATCCACAGTTTTCTTCTAACTAAATCTAGGTTATGTCCCTAGTTAGAAAATTTAATTAATAAATAAGTTAAATGTTTGTACAGCACCTTGAAGCTGTAAAGTGCTGTCTAAATCCCAAGTACTAGCAAGTCTCTCAATTATGATACAGCATGTTTATACAAATATGTTTGACGTCCTCAGAACATTTGGACTAAATGGAGCATATTTCCTGTTGAGAAGAGATTTTGCTAGTTGGAAGCCATGCCTTATGAAATGCAGACTGCTGTCACAGCATCCAGTTCAGGAAAATAACAACATAAAGAATCATAATTTGCTGCATTAAACCCATATTTTCTAAATATTTGGAAGCAGGAGTAAAACATTTCAAAGAATCCCTTCTTCCTGGTTTAATCTGAATCATGTTGATTTGCTGATTACAGAAGCACCTGCAAGTTTTATTATAGTGGCATTGCATTTGACTGTAGTTAATGGTCTGATTATTTTCATTATGTATTTTTATGAGCTTATCGTTTGGACATTTTAAAATGGAAACATAATGAAAATCTAATAGAATTAGGAAGCTGTTCTCTAGAACACTTTTCTCCATAGCCAATGAAGGAAACTACCCATACCAGTGTTCCAATCGCAAGCAAAGGACAGTGCTGGCTTTAGGAACACTGGGATTTGCTCTGAGGTCCAGAACTGCAGACAAGGAGAAGCCTTGCTCTAAAGTAGTCTTCTGTCACTGTAGTTGCAAGAGAGATGTAATAAGATGCATGAAAAGACTTAAAGAAAATGTAGTCCAAGTCACAATCCTCTTCTCTTTTTACAGTTTAGACAATGACTTCTCTCTATATATACCAGGCTATACATTCTTACCATGAACTTTCTTTGTTTTAGGCTATCTTTAGCATTTTGATTCTTGAGTGTTGAAGCTGTCAGGCAATGCCTCAGCAAGCAGAATCTATTTTTTTAAGGGAAATATTTCTCATCATTACAATGCCTTTCAGCCCCAGCTATGGATAGTTTATGAATTACAATGTCAGTGCTAATGCCAGTAAAGAGGTCACATTTTGCTGTGATGGAGAAGAAAAGTTGTGCCTAAGGACTCCAGAGAATGCACGTACATTTTGGGTAAAGAGCTGTTAGACTTCTAACAGCCATGTCAGAATTCATATGCTTGTAGTTGAAAACTGATACTGGATAATTAAGCCCTGCCAACAGATAGCCTCAAAGATATGCTACCAAGGATACAGAATACTATTCATGGCATTAAAAAAGCCTTAAGGTAGAAAACTCTGAATTGCTCACCATTAGGCTGGCTCTGCTGCCACTGAAGTCAAAAGTAGAACTCCTGTCATCCTCCACAGGAAGCATGCTGCACTACTGACACATGCGTGAAGTAATTTCATCATTAATTGCATGACCAAGTATCTTAATTGTAAATCTGACTCAACCTTATCCATCAGTAATGTATTAAAAGTATAGATGGGCAAAAAGCAACTGTTTCTGCAATGACTATAAAACCTTCAGCATTATGGGGGGTTTTTTGCCACATTAAATTGAAGTTGAGAGGAAATAGAGAAAACCCCTTTCAGAATAGTGGTCTGATAAGAAACAGCCGCTTACGCAGTGATTAGAAAGTCACCTAAGTGATAGTTAAGAGAATGATTCCACATACTTGAGCACTAGCCTGCTTATATGTTGCTTTGCCTCCACTCTCTGGGAGCAACAGTGCCCCAGCAGAAGTCATAAATCACATCAGGCAGGGCTGCTGTCCTGGTCTCCTCCTGTGCCCCCTCTCCTGAAGGGTTCCTGTGTGCCCCACTCCATCCCACCTCCCTCACCTCTGGGCTACCGGCAGCAACCACGTGGCTCAACTGTTTTCACTGGCAAAAACTACCCACCCTAAAACTCTTCTTTTGCAACTTCACGATCTTTTGTCTTGCTACTTTCTGAGTCCATGATTAATGCCCATCTTTCATGTGAACTGTTACCCTGAAAAGCATTTCTGAATGATGCTCAGGTCCCTGGGAGCTTCCCCCTCCCAAGGTACTGGTATTCACTGCCTGCATTTGCTCTTCATCAGCCAAAAGCAGTTTATTCTGCCTTTTTTATTTTGCTTTTAGGTCTATTTTCTCTGATATTTTCTATTCTATGGAAATCAGATGACAGGCAGAAGTACAGATGGAATTGAACTGAGTAATGCTGAAATTCATTATGCCAGACTTCTACCTATGTTTTGCATATCTGAAAGCTGGTAATGATTTTTTTTGTGGATAATTTGTCATTGATGCAACCTTTACTTGTCTCACCTTTTCGCCTATCTTATCAACCAAGACAAAGCCTGTAGAAAAGAAAAATCCTCCACTTCCCTGCTCAACTCTGTACTGAGACCTGCCTGTGATTCTACACCTGCTGCATTACTGGACTTCCCTTAACTATCTCATGATTTTTCTATTAAATGCATAAGATGGTATGGGAGACAAGTTGAGCTCCCATAACAAAGTGGCCATGGGAATGGGTTGCTTTATTTTAGCCTACTCTATGTGTTCTTCCCATGCCTGCTTAATTGCCTAAATGCCTGATTTTATTTCTACTTTAAATCTTGCTTTGCAGATGAATTTTTTGATGTGTTAGAGAATGGGTGTAGAACCTTCTCTTCTTCTGTGGGTGTCTTCAAGTTGAGGCAGCCCATCAGTGCAGGCTCCCTGGTCCTATGTGACCTCAAAGGATTTTTGTTCATAGGCATTTCAAATCATTGTTTAAGCTGATTAGTAAAGAGCATTTTCTATAGGTACTAAAGGCTCAAACACTTAAAAGATCTTCACACTGCATAGGCAATTATGCAGTACCTACACTGTTTGTGGTTTTTTCTCTAAAATAATCATGAGTCTTATAATTTGGTTCTCACCAGGAGCAATTTCCAGTGTTGATCAAATGTTTTCTGGTGATTCCTGAAGCTTTCTGGCTGTCACCTGCAGTAGTGACCCAATATGTATTTTTGCTGTAAGGTATGCAGTTTCCTTCTTGAGAATGATCAGGAATCCTAATATGGAGTTGGGAGATTGCAGTGTTTTGTTCCCAAGAACCAGGCTTCTTCACCCACCAGATTGTCCAATTGGGCAAAGTTGCAGCTAGTATCTAAACTATGTGTTTTGTTTAATGGGGAAGTGATGGATTATCACAGTGTAGATACTTTGCTTGTTTCTTTTGTAAATATTAGGACTTTTCATGCTTTACTGGGTGAAATCCTATAATCCTTTACATGAATGTAATAGTACTAATGTCCATTGGATTTTGTTGTTAAAACTGAGCTGAATTTAATTTATTACATTTTATTCAATTAAATGCAATTTCTAATTAAAAAGTAGTAGTTCCTATGATACTCTTTGCATTCTTTGTAGCATGTGTGTGTTTTAAAGAAATTTACAGTATATATTGAGATCATACTAGCTGGCATGAGGCTTACCAGAGCAATAGTTTTAACTGAAATCTACAGCAAATAGAAGAATAAACCCCAGGGTAAATATCAGTAGCTTTATAGCTCCCCATAGCACAACAGGGATTGCTATAGGAAAGCAGTCGATTTCTATGCAGGCTTTCAGTGTTGGTTTTCCAGCAGTTATAGCAATTTGGAACTGAAAATGCACAAAAATATTGTTTTCACATAAGCAAAATGTTTTCTCCAGCACTCTTGTCCAATTGCCTGATGAAGAAATGGCCAGTGAAACAAGTAAGAGATCCCCAAGCTACAACTCTATTGACCCGGCTGAGATCAGGCTCCCTTGGCATGTTTGTGTGACACTGTGCAGTGTAAGGCTCCCTGCCCATCCCAGCCAAGGTGTTGTGTCCACAATGAGAGGTGGGTTGGATCCCTGTGGTATGTGGCGGGGGGGGCAAGGGGGTGCATCTCAGATGTGAACGCCGCCTCTCTGCCTCTCTGCTTGCCCCTTTCAGCTGTCATGTCTAAAGAGTTTTTAAAACCTTCCTTTGTCTGGTTCCAGTTCTAGTTCTCCATCTTTATTCTTCTGTTACTATGAAATACTTATATATATATGTATATAAATATAAAAATATTCCCTAACCAAGTATATGAAGAGAATTGTACTTCCTGGTACTTATTAACATGTTATCTGGATGTGACTTCTGGGTGTGAGTTACAGTACAAATATGCATTGAAATACATGAAAGATTTAGCTGTGGAAATATTCTTAATTAACAAAATTTACAATATCCCTTTCACTGACCAGTGGAAGAAAGGAATCAAGCATGGGCAAGTGAAGTTGCCTGATTTTGACAAGAAGTATAAATTGCACTTTCTTAAACCGCAATGCTTCCCAGTTTCCCACCCTACTCTGAAATTCAGAGTGCAGGGCCAGAAGGATCTTTAGATTGTCCAGTCAAACCTCTTCTTTCTCTTACACTGTTCAATTACTCTCAGTTTGCAATTGGGTTCTGAATTAGTAATTAAAAATATGTTCTTAATTTTTAGTTTAAATTAATCTGCCTTTAGCTTTCAGCCTTTACTTCTTTTTACACTTCTTTCTGCTAGATTAAATGTCCCCTTACTGCCTCGTATTTTCTCCCCACAAGGTGCATATCTGTTGAAATCAACTCACCACTCAATCTTCTTCTTGATAAGATAAACAGATTGAGCGATCCAGGTTTCTCACTGTAAAGTATTTCCTCCAGCCTAAAATAATGTATGTGAGCATCTTGTGCACATTCTTCAGGGTTTTTTTTAAACATCCTGAGCCTTAAAAGGGTTCTTAAATCTAAAAGGAGAAATCTACCACAAAAATTACTTCCCCCACTACCTCCCCAAAGAATAATCATCATACAATGACCCTATGCAAGCCTCAAAATAACAAGAATTGGATTTCTCTTGACAGCATTCATTTATTAGGCAGTGAGGGCAGCTGAATGTATCTGAATCTTAGTGCTTTGTTTTTGAATGAACCAGATTGCAGTAAAGTCCTCTGATTCAGTGGAGGGGAAGGTGAACAGTGGCTCACGTCTCCAGGAGAGGCCACCTTGTCATGTCACAGCTCCTGCTGTGTTGGATTTAAACCTGGAAGCTTTGTGGAGGGATTAGGAATTGTGTTCAGCACCAGAACTAGGGATCATGCCATGGCCAGCCCTGATACGCCAAACCTGGGAGCGGGTTCCTTCCAACTCAGCATATTCTGTGATTTGGTGATTTTAAGCATATCTGATATCAAGCAATAGCAAACATATTGTGGGTGCAGAGGGCTCGGGGGAGGAAGACAAGTCAGATGAGTAGTGCTGATATTGCTGCCTTTGGGGGTGGGGAAAAGGGAAAGTTTATCCTGGTTGTGCAGGGGAGGGCTGAGAGCAGAAGGAAACTGCTTCACCACTTGCAAATGCTCCAACCCCTTGTTTACAACTCCTGTGGTATTGTTGGTAGTGATGTGGTCCAAGGTAGTGGTATTGTTGGTAGTGATGTGGTCCAAGAACCAAGTCCTATCAGCCTTTGCATTTGCAATCAGTATGCTTCAGTAAGTTTAAAGAAAATGTGATTTGTCCTAATTTGGAAACTACCTCACTTTAAAATAAAGAAAAAGTTGTAGATAATTAAAAAGGCAGTTTTAGGGTTAGCAAAAGAATAGCAGAATAAAGGACAAACCACTTAAGTTTCTCTTTATTTACCTGGTGGAATCAAACAACATTTTAGAAGACAAAGTAAATTACAGGTGAGTCCCTCGTGATGCTGTCTTACAAAACTTTGCTTTTCTGCTTTTTGTACTTGCAAACCTCCACATGAGTGCAGGAAACTGCCCATAGAGGCTTTACTGTGTGGTGTAAATAACAAAAAAATCCTGCACTCTTATACAGGAATACTATATATGGTGAAACACGCGGCATTCCTGCCTTCAGCTGCTGAAGGATGGAGGAGATGAGGTGTTGGGACTTCAGTAGTTATCTATGACTGAACAGTCATGGTTCAATAGTTTTTTTCCCTGCTGTTAAAAAAAGCTATTTAAGAAATTGCTAATACCTCATTTAAAACCTTGATCCTTTTGATGTGATGACAGGGGGTCAACCTTGGAGGCGGTGTCACAAACAGAAAGATATGAATGTTCGGCATATAGAAGTATTCATTAATGACTCATAAGCAAGTGTGCCTGGCTACTAATTGGAGATTTTGTGCAGAAGGATTATATTTAAGGGCTCCATACAATCTAACTTATTTTTGTTCTGCTGCTTGTAAGGCTATCTTTTTGGCAGGAAGGACTCATTAATCAAAATCCTTCCTTTTGTAAATGACAGGGTATTGAGAGGGTGGGGAGAGAGGAGGGCAGGTAGAATGTGCATCTGAAATGCCAGAGAGATTTTGCACTGATACAGCTCATACCACCAAATAGCAGAAGGGATGTCAGAAAATAGGAAAACCTCTATTCTAGTGCTCCTTATGTCAGTGAAACACAGCTCTACTTCTGCGTGTGAAATCTGAAGTTGCACTTTTACGATCTCTTTCTATTTGTTAATTTTTTTTAAAGCAATGCAGCTAAAATCCAGTGTGCTTACCATAAAATTATTTGAATTAACATCTTACATTTTACATTCTCAGCTGACTTTTCATTGCCTAAGGGTTCTTGTTGGAGTAAGGGTTTGTGGGGAGCTGTGGGGTTTGGGCAGGGAGCCTGATCCTTCTCCCACTGGGTATGGGGTATCCCCTTTCTGCCCATGTGCAGGGTTTGCTCTCCAGCTACCAGAGGCAGTGCAGCCTGGAGAGCCCACTGCCCAGAGCAGCAGTGGAGTTCACAGGGTAACTAGAAATAGAGAACAGTTACGTATGTGCCTGACAAATCTTTCCTTGGCAAGCTTCCCCTTGAGCTAAGGCCAATGCCGTTTTCACATTTTATTGTTCTTGAGCAAGAAACAGATATAATTTAAACAGCTTGAAATGTATCTCTGCCCTTTCAAAGGACTCAAATATGCATTCTGTGAAACAGTTTTCTTGGAACAGAAAACTTGGTATTTAAGTCTTTTTGCTTACTCTATATCATAGGCTAAGAGGTAGGGATTCCACATGTTTCTACTGGCAGAACCACCTTTTATCCTGATCTAGCAAGGCCAGATTAATCTATTTTTTAAGATAATAAATATGTCATTGACCCTGTCTGCTACCATACTTTACGAATTCATTAACACTTTTCTACGTTGTATTATTGACTGTGCTATACAGCTATGCAAAGAGAGTTCCAGCCATTGTACTGTAAATCACTAATACACAGGCTGAAAGCAGTTGCTGTTAATGAGGTAGCTCACCTACCACTCACATGTCAGAGACATTATTAAATGCAGTGTGATGTGCACAACTTTGGTGGAGGCTGAATTTGTGTCTGTAATAAATGGAGGGAAAATGGACAGGATAGTTGGCCACACACCTGAGCAGACTGTCTGTGATGCCAGCACTTTGTAAAGAACATTAGAGAAATTAGCAGAGATGTCCTTCTGATTAATCAGCTTTTCCAAGTCTAGCATAAGCTCTTTACTCTTTGGAAGGAAATGCTTTCAAGGAGGATAGAGAATTGTTTTTAATGGAGGTAATCTTCTAATAAATTACTTCTGACCAAGGGAAGACTTGGAGGGGCAAGGTAATCCCAGAGTAAAGTTGATTTAACTTCTCCATTATCCTCAGGAAGGCTCTGGGATTGGAGCTTTGAAGAGCTGTATGTGACATTTTTAAAAGGTTTCAGCAGAGGCTTAAACTCCTATAATGTTAAATATATTTTCTGAAGCAATGAGATTCTCATGCCAGGGGCAAGACATGAGGAATGTTTTTGTGTGTGCACTAGAGCAGATGACATTGGCTTTTTGACAGGGTCACAAGATACAAAAATACATGCGTTTTTTTCCTTCGGAGTACAATCTTATTACTTTCCCAATTAGTAACAAGCGGAGGTTTTCCATTTTTCTCTGGAATTCACAAAAGGAACTTAGGCTATTTGTGCAGTTCCTAGCAGACACAACTGCACATCAAAACTGTGTCTGAAGCAGCCTCTGCCTGTGTGCTCTTAGTCTGGTATGGAGCATGTCGGCAAGGCTCATGATGCTGCCCTCCCTGGCCTATGCATAAAGAGAATATGACTTTGCAAGTCTTAGGAACCAGCACCTTTTTCATTCAGGTACAAGAATGAAACCTGAAACTGTCATTTTTCAACAGGATGTACTGATTTGCATTACAAGGCTGGGAAGAAAACATGCACTTCATCTGCTTTGACAGTTGGCCTTCTGAATTACACTTATCAGCTGTATTAGCCCAGTGGCCTTTGGCAGAAGGGGAGCAGGGTTTGGTAGTGTTCTTGCCGATCAGGGACAATGCATGGCTCCTTATTTCTTCATTCCCTTTGGCACTTTGATGGCATTTATAAATATGACAGCTGTGAATTAGCTCAGCTATTTACAGGCTGGATTGCACATGGCTCACTGACAGGGAAGGTGCAATAGGTTTTTTTCTTCTCTTTAATTTACTGTTTGATTTCCACCAGGAAAGCTGTGGCAGCCAAATATAATAGTGGTCACAAGCCTCAGTAAGACTCTGCTGATCTATTTGCCTTGCTAATTTCTGTAGACAGTTATGTTTACATCTGCGGTTGGTCTCGGCAGCAGAATCTTCCTTTTACAGCTCCACGTGGTTGTGTTATGGGGTAATGAAGATGAAGGAGGCTGCACACCTGAATTCCTACCTTTACAGAGGACCATGTCTCTCCCTTACAGCTACTCAGGCACTAGTCATGCTTCTACCTTTCCCATAACTTGTTTGATGGGTGTTCCCTGCTGAATGGGCTCTGTAATGAACTGCAGTGCATGGTGAGCATTTCATATAGCCCCTGCACCATTACTTTTTCTTCCTTAGTAAGAAATCATTTTGCTTTCATTTTCAAAAGTTTCTTTCTATATTCCACATAGCTTGGAAGTTTTAACTTTTGCTGAATTTTTCTGCTGTCATAGACAAAAATTCTCCTTAGACTCTGCTGGCATGTCTGTATTCGAGGGTGTCCAGAAAGTGCCCAGTGCTGTGGTAGAAGAGGGTAGGGGATCTCAGCTGGAAAGACAGTGGGGTAGAAAGCAGACAGAGTCTCAAATCTGCCTGGGATGGGGAAGAGTGGAGGCTCCTAAAGCCCTGCTTTGCCTTGCAGCAGGCTGTGTCCTGGTGGGGTTGAGGCTGGGCATTTATCTATTATCAACACTCTATGAGTGGTTGGCATGTTCTTGCCTGCTTTCCCTTCTCATGAAGAGAGTTCCTGTAAGCCACCAAGAGATTAAACAGGGAAGACACATTCCTTCCTCCAGACATTAAAAGGTCTCACTGCTGCCTTCTGTATCAGCCATGAAATTATCCATGTCCTTATTGATGCTGGTGAGGTTCCCCATGCATCACAGTGTCTAAGGGTCTTAAAACAGGGAGATGATTTCCCCCCTCAGCTCTGGGGGACCTCTCTTGTCAGACTGAGACTGAACAGCACCTCTGCAGTGCCTTGTTGTGTAGACGTAATCATATGCCTCTCATGTTCTTTCCTGTGGGTTTGTGGCACAGAGTAGAGGATTGATATGGAAAACTATTTTATGTCTTATGATTAAGAGTTATTTCTGTGATAGGTGCATGTTTCCACACACACACCCTCTTCAGACTGTTAGAGTGGTCTCTTTTAATCTCTTCAATACCTCCCCTACAGTTCTGCACAGTCACCACCAAAATCACTTATCATGGAAAATCCTTCCCCTTCTGCCCCCTCACATTGCTCAAATCTAATTTCAGCCTGGGAAAAAATGATTTAACGGATTCATATGGGCAGGGTGAATTTTGTGACAGACTGGTCCAGAGCTCCATCCTGGAAGCAGTCCTGCCTGTCAGCTGAGCCACTGCAGTATCTGTAATTTTTATGTATTAGTGATCTGGCACCTTTCTTTGGCATTTTATGCTATGCAAAATAAGCCCAGCATATGGTTAGTGTAAATTGGAGGGCATAGGTTTGAGTAATGAACAAACAGTGACTATGCTAATTGGCTTCATGGGTATGGAGTTTGGTGTCTGCAGAGTAGAAGCACCTCAGCCGTTTTACAATAAATAAATAAAAAAATGAGAGTCCCTGATTTGGCAATTTACTTTTTTTTTTCCTTTTTGTTTTGGCAATGGTAAATAATTCTAGCCTCCTAATTTTTGTGATTAGAGTTTGTGTGCATCCCAGTTCTCTACATATTGTAATGAATGGCTCTTACAAACAGGTGAGCCAACATCTTTTTCCTCTAAGTTTTTAATGTAGCTGAAGTTGATAATAAAGATCAGCACATCCAAAGGTGTTTGTCAAGTTCTAGCATCAAAGCAGTAAGGAAGGCAGGAATCGCTGTGCTCATAAGAGCTGTAAATACCTCGTAAAACTGAATATCAATTTTCAAAAAATAAAGCTTGCTATAAAAGGAAAACCCAAGAAAGATATATTTTACAATAAGGTTTATTTTATGAATTTCTACTTACTACAGCGGTTTTCAAACTTGCCAGGCTGATTTTTTTTCTTTTCCCCCTGCAAGTGTTTTAATGACCCTCGTTCTTCCTCTGCCTGATCCTAACTCTGCCGCCTGTGGTCACCGCTGGCTTCTGCGGTGGAGCGACCTATGGCACCGACAAGCGCTGAGTCAGCAGCAACGCTGCCTCCCTCGCCAGCCCTGCTCCTAAATCCCGGCTGGCAGAAGCACCCCATTGCTGCAGGGCTGAGTGTGTTCTTTGTACTTCCAAAACTCGTGGGCCCTGTTGGTTGGGGAAGGCCGATCTGTCATAGAGTGGGAAGCTGGGACACCTTTGGGAAAGCGTTTGCTGCCACTGAGGTGCCTGTTCTCAGTGCAGGAAGGTCTTGCCAAACACTGATGTTGGGATTTAGCGCAGACTGAACTTGTGCAAAGTGAGTGCAAGCAATTTCAGCTCTCCTCTCACTATAAAAAGAAAGGATGTGGGAGAGGGAAAGGGAAAGAAAAAGATGGTTTTGCTTTGTGAAAGTTAGTTCCTTATGAGAAGGTATGCTTTCTCAGTGCTGTCCAAGCACTCTTTAGTCCTCACATTAGATTTTATAATCTGTGTTTTGGGAACATAGAAAATGGTCTTCCAAATGGGGTACTTTGGCTTTTGGCTGTGACTTTTTGGGGTTATGGAGGTATTCAGAAATTGAGAAGTGTGATCTGAATACAGTCTTCAGAGGACTTCTTAAGCTGCCTTCATTCCTTGGGTTGGTTTCGAACACCAAGTACCTTTATTTAGATGCTGTTCCTGTAGTTTTAACTGAGAGTAAATGGAGGAATTTGATAGTCACATCTATCCTTGATGAAAGGTAGCTCTTGACTGGTTGTAAATTGTAATTCATATGGATTCATGGTAAGTGAGCTAGAAAAATTCTCATTTCTGTCATACCCCTCCTTGATAATGTGATGATCATTACTGTGCTAAAAACCTTAAGAAATATCCTAAAAAATCTGCTTATTAATACAAGCCTCTATAATGGAGATATATGTATATTTACATATGTATATGCAAAAGGTTAATAGTACTGTTGTTGTAGTACTGATGTTCTAGGGATTTAAATGGGCAGGGTTTTTAGAAGGATACTGTCAGATCATTAGATCAGCAGTTTTAGTTGGGAAACACTGGTAAATGCTGGTCTCAGTTCTCTATCAGCCTTGTAACAATATTTCCTCTTTACTGCAATGCTCACACTGTTGTCATTACTTGTGCTGTGGCTTGGGTTCCTCCCTCTAATCATGATTAATTAAAAGCATATTTTTATTGCTTTACACTGCACCTTCTTTAATTATGTGTGGGAATAAAGTCCTGACAGTGGCCCCTCTAGCCAGGGGCATGCTTACAGAATATGTTACTTAGAGATTTCCTATTTATAGTTGTCCACAGGCTCCTTGATTATTTTTCAGGCATACTGCTCTTTTCTTAAAATTGAATTGCAGAGTTCTCCTCATCTCACAACTCAGGCAATAGGATCAGGACAGCAGCAAATGCTGTAAATCCTAGCCAGTGTTTTATATCACTGGCTTATCTGCTCTCTGTTAGAGGAGTGCCTGTTTGTTACTGTCCATGTACCTCCATTGGTGAGCAATGACTTCATCTGCTGGGAGTGCAAGTAACCTAATTTTGAGTAATTTTTAGAACAGACATGGCTAAAATCTCCTGTTGGCTTTCATATCTGCAAGATTTTATGAAGTAAAGGAGTTAGGACTGTTCCACCACTCATACACTGACTTCTGTCTTAATAACTATATGAGGACTAAGGAAAGAATTGGGTGGCTGATGTCATGATAATGAAAAATTTATCTATACGTAAGCAGAGACTTTAAAAGCAAAAAATCATGATCTACACTTCTTGTTTTGCCTCTCGCGCAGTTTTCATGAGTTCTTATACACAGCACATGCAACAATAATGTGTTCTTTATACTCTGATAGATGACTGAGAACAGCCACTTACTCTTAAACCTGAGCATCAAACACTTTCACCCTTTATAGTAGATATTTTTAATTCTTTCCAAATAAAGTTGTGCAATTCGGGCAGTACAAAGCTTGGCAGGTAGCATGATGATGAAGATTGAACAACTTAATTGTGTTCAAGATAGAAAGTGCCAAAAGGAATCAGTGATATAGGAGCCAGTAAGAAGCACAACTCGGGCAGTTACACTCTCTTGCTTTCCATCAGTGAATAGAGTAGTCTGTAATTTAGTATTCTTGCATCAAATGTTTTTTTCTTTTTCTTCCTTGGAGGTGGTCATAGGTAAAATTCAGAAACCTTTACAAATGTTTAATTAAAGTTTCAGGTTTTCTTTATTATTATTCTGTTTGTATGGGTATATCTAGTGAAACATTTTTTTTTTTTTAAGACTTTGGTCTAGTGTGTAAACTGTATCTGAAAAGGCTCATTCAATTTAACAACTGTCCACATATCCTAAAAGAAAATCACAACGTAAAACAAATTAACTGCTTTTTGCAGGTCACAAGCAGAAGCTTGGTGCACAGTATTTTATTATTCTAATATTTTTACCCGGTTTTATTTTTTTATAAAGAAATTAAGCACACACTTTTAAAATGTTTTTAATAACATAATATCTAGCAATTTCATAGTGTCCTTTCAGTAAGGACATAGCTTACTGCTTTTAAAAATAAATAGAATCATAGCCTTTATGTTACATGCTCAATGTGTTCCGTAGAAGGCTAAGGGTTGCAGTGGCAAATCTATAAGAAAAGAAACAATAACGAAGAGAAAAATCCTTGAAGAAGAGAAACACAAGTTTCCAGCTGGAGATAACCTCTCTGCTTTTTCTCTTAGAATATAATAGATTTATAATAGATCTACTCATCCCAGAGCTGAGCTGATGGTCACCCCCTTATAAGTACTGTTAGAAATAGTCAAGGATACCATAACAGCACTTCAGTCTTACACATCATTGCTTTAATTGTATACAAAATAGAGTTAATAGGTATTATATCACTACTTCTACATTTCAATTTTAGCTGCTCTGTGAATTAAAAAAAAAAAAAAAAAAGAGAGGAAAGATGGAGAATGAAAAAAAACACTTTTCCTTCCAAGGCAGAAATTATTTCACCTCCTTCTTGTCTGGGCCACAGCAGCTCAGAAATATCATAGAATTATTTGGCAGAGAAAGAAAAGATAATTCTGTATCTGAGTCTAAATCCAGCAATAATTTAGTTTATCCAAATTGAAATTTCCCCTGGATACTGTTAGTTTAACAGTCCTGCACTCGCAGACAATGCCGTGGGCTCTTTAGCAGTCACTGACCCTGGGACCTTTGCTTTATGTTTCCCCCAGAAGCTGGGCTCTGCCTAGCAGTACAGACACTACCCCCAACACAGGGCATTGGGATTGCTCCTGAAAGATTGTGTTGGGTCTCTGAGTCCTCTCACAGACTGGGGGAGAGTAGCAGGACTGTCCCTGCTGGAACCAGAACATCTAGTCATGGGTTTTGGTTGTGGTGTTACCATTCTCAGACGTGCCAGGCAGGGTCTCTGCCTGGAAGTGGGGCAGGAGCTGGGGAAGAGGGGCTGGGGCAGTGTCGAGAGTGAGCTTGTGGGAATCACCAAACGGACTCTTGGAGTCTATTAAAGTAATGCCGTTTATTGTTTGTTACACTCTTGCTTATATGTGGTTAGTAATGCTGTGCACACGCTGGTTAGTATACTTGTTATAATATAATTGGGTTTTGTCATAATCACGCTTTAATCATGCACACCGTGATTGGATAATACAACTGTTCATGAGCTACTCTTGATTGGCTACTTCTAGTTTCTTATCTTACTTACTTACTTATCTCATATAACACTGACAAGGAATCTCCTCCTACTACTACTAAGCTGTGTTAGGCATTTATGCAGGCCTCACGCCATGTTCGTTAGCCCATATCCCAACAGGGCAGCCCCCCTTTTTGGCCTGGGTACCCCTCGAGGCTATTGTGCATTGCCTACCCTGTTGGCAGCTTTGCTTTTATAAATGCTGTGCTGCTGTCTTGGCAGGCGAATACTTAGGAATCAGCCCTTGGAGGGCCCTGTTTGACCAGTACCACCTTCCCTCTTTCTACACCTTTTTGAAGCTTAGTGAGCAGAAAGTTGGAGTGATGCTGTGTGCCAGCTGCCTGCCCCTTCTCTCTTTCCCGGGCCCTAGCCATGTTCCTGATGAAACAGTACTGCTGCAGCAGATCCTGTTCTTGGAAGAAGCTGTCTTTCCTGGTGGCTCAGTGGCACAGTTTTCAGGAGCTGTTTGTATGGTCTCCCCTCTGCCTTGTGAATCAGCGAACTGCAGCGAGCTTTGAGTGTGGTTTGCCAGCCCTTGTTCTGCTGGTAACACTTGCAACACTCTTGGCTGGATGTGCCTTGAAGGTGACAGGGTTTGTAGCCAGGCTGGGCAAATGTCCCCTCGCAGGGGTTGTAGGGCATTGCTGACTCTTCTGCTTTATTTCCCTTAACTAATTAGATGCAAAATGGAAACCTGTGCCTTTCAACACTGAGTGTAAAATCTGCAGTGGTCTGGCATTGGAATAAACTGTGCACATAATTCTCATTAGAAAAGGGAGTCTGCTCAGGTAAAACATGGAGATGAGCATATATGGCAGTAAGAGGCAAAAAATCAGAAAAGCACAAGCAGTTCCTGTGCTCATTCATTGCAACAATTTATTGTTTCCTCCCTGCTCCTACCCTGAAACTGAAACATCCTTCCATGGAAAAAGTTATAATTTGGTAGTACCTCGGGTTTAAATTAGAATAAAACTTGATACTTTCAAAAGTTCTGCAAGACAAAAAACGTCCAAAAAGTTTTAGATCAGAAATGCCAAAGCAGGAGGCAGTTTCATATGTTAAAATCAAATCTCATCAGTGAGATGTCTCTGCTGGTGGCACCCATCCTAGAGTTCCCCTGAATCTGAGACAGCCACCCAGCTCCAGCCTCTCTTGCAGGCAGTGCTGGAGGAACAGGTTTACATGGCTCTGCCCTCAGGTATGAGCCCACTGCCCAGTGTGTCTTACCCACCCTGAGTTTCCTGTGGGGAAGGATGAATATGACCTGGTAAACCTTGGCTTTCTTTAACTGCCAAAATGTGTTGGTTGATACATTTTTTTATGCTTCCTACTTATTTACCGACAAATTGTGTTGGGGAAAACCTCTTGCAAAACTGCAAAGTGCACTGATTGACATTGCTGTATATTGGTTTACTAGAAGCAGCACCAACTTGCTCACTTATGACAAAAAATCTAAATTACACTTTAGCAAGTGGTAAAGTTCCCTTGAATTGAAATCTCACTTGAGGAATGGAAAGGGACAGGAAGATGGCAGCTCTCCTGGGTAATCATACGATGAGCTAAATTAAAACCACTTGTAATTTAACAAAAGAAAAATAAATTCATTGTGACAGTTCACTGTTGAAGTTTATAAAATGGGGAGAGGAGGAGGCCAAGGGAACAACTAAGAGAAGGACAAGCAATTTTTACAGTATTTAACTATAAATTATTTCCACCAGTGTACATATATGCTGTGACTGTGATTTCATCTTTGAGTTTTGGTAACAGAAACCAAAGTCTTGAGCATCAACGCCATCAGGGTTGCTGCTTGCACCAGAATCTCGAGCAGGAATTAGAAACTTGTGCAGGGATGAGCAAATATTCCTCCTAGTGTCCTTTCAACTCTTTTAAAGGATTCTGGATTAAATGTGTGCTTAACATTTTCATATATTAATAGAATGTATAACAAAGATAGTTTATGTTGCTGCCCATGTTGTTTACACTACACTGCTACAATAAAGGTGTCAATATCAGGAATATACACAACAGGAACCACTTTCTTGGTGTACTGCTTATTAGAATAGGTATAGGCCCACACAGGATGGAATGGGAAGTGCTTCTTCAAAACATAGTGACTGATTTTATGTTTTAATGCTTCCTACTATATATGCACTTGTTTTTATTACAGCATAAAGTATTTTTCCATGGCACAATCAAGAGAAATACAGCACATGCATGTTTATTTATCATATTTTTGGCTGATATACTTCTGGTGAAAATTAGGAATAGAAATAGGACTATGAATACTAGGGCAATGTGACAAATAAATTTAGAACAAGAAAGTAAGCTGCTGTCTGGAACTAAACTTTGTACAAGGGTTCTCTTTGTAAGGATATAAGGATAAATCTGAAACAATTCCACAGAATTTACTAGAGTGAGAAACAAATATAAAATTGAGGCAAATAAATCCCTAACTCTGAGTCCTCACTAGTCTGGGGGAGAATTTTGGAGAGTGCAATTTAGGCCTAATTCTCACTGGAATGTATGTTCAGGTATAACTGTTTATAGCTGAAGTCCAAGCCCAGGAATAAAACCAGTGTGTGGCCTGAATTTATATGAATTATTTAATTTCATCTGTAGTTATAAAAAAATTGGAAATAGTCTAAATTTTGAGGAAAACAACCATTATTCAAATCCTACTTTAATGTAGTCTTTGCCAATTTGCCTTCCATAACAGATGCTACTTCTCCTGACAAACCATTTATTTCTAACCAGAAAATTGAATAAATTATAAAAGCCATAATGGAAGAAGACTCTGCCCCAAGATGATGCTGGTTGCACAGGAGATTGTGTGCATACCCATGTGTGTGTGCAGACACACCCCCTCATTTGCCTTGTTCTTGACATGTATTCATTACCTTAGGGTTTGTTTATTTTTGCTCCTCTAACTTATTTATTTATTTATTTTAGTTTCCTTGGAAGTCTGGACATACAGGCATAGCCAAGCACTGAGCACTGCCCTGTGAGTCTGAAAACGGGATCCTGCCAATGGTTTGCAAGAGTGAACAGAACCCTTCTGGCCAAAATGATCTGCGTAAAAGTAAGATATTATTCCTACTCGTGAGACTTTTCAGATTCCCTTTGTTACAATTACTTTCACAACATGACTGAAGAGACATTCTGCTAAGAATAAACTCAGTGCTTTCACTGTATTATAATAAAATTGAAGATAATTTTCCACAGAGAGAGAGAGTAAAAAGAAACATTTGTGTCTTTATTGACAGCATAGCAAACTGCCAGCTGTTCAGCCTACCACCAGTTCTATACTGCTGTGTTACATGGGAGGGAGGCAAAGGTTTTATGCACTTCAAAACCTTTAATTTCTCTAAGAAGCTCATTTTACATTATTTGTAATTTTTCACATTTCATGGCTTGTCACAATCTTACTTGCATTTAAGTGCAGTTTCTGTGTGTGTTAAATGAAGCCTTTTTAAATAAGTGGCATTTCCTGTATTTTACACAGTGACAAATTGCAATTGTCAAAGTAAGGATCTTAAAAATATAAATGAAGTGCATAATCGGCCAGCGAAAATAGATATCTTGGTGTTTCACCTCTTCTAAGGGGTTCAAGCAAAATGTAGTCCGTATTCAAGGTATCAGCAAAGACACCACTGGGTATAACGTAATAGGCATTGTTGTCTTATTCCTCTTTGTGCCTAAAAGTTGGAGCCACAACTTGAGTTCAGTGTGTTCTTGGGTTCTCTGTGAAAAGGCAGTCTTTGCCCCAAAAGGTTTGTGATCAAAGCCAAGCTTACTCTGATTTTTAATTCTATATTTTCCGGAATATTATAGATAAGAATAAATTCTACCACCAATGGGGCAAATAGTTTCTTTTGATTTTACTGGTTAAGCACGGAGAATATAAAGTGAACTATTTTTTATCAGGTTTTGGAAACATTTAACCCTAAATTGTCTGATTCTATCCCACAGCTATGCATACAAGGAACCACCAAGAACTACAGTATATTTGCAGTATTATAATTTAGAAACTGCTGTACCAAGTTTTTCCCTCTGTATGCCAAGGCGATGGATTTTATTTTCTTTGGCATGGGAAAAATCAAGGGAAAACCTTGTTTGAAATTAGTGAGTAAAAAATCACTGCCCATCACTAACATAATGGATACGTGCAGGTCCACATTAAATTAAAGAAAAATAAAACCAGACTCTCACACATTTAAGCTCAAAGATGATTCTAAGTAGTATAGCATGTCTCTATTGCACATTGCCTTATCTTGTTAATGTCAGCCTGAAAGAGTTCCAGGCAAATCTGTTCAGAGGAAGAGCACATTATGTACGAATCTCTGATCTAAACAACATGGAATGCTGCTTACAGGTATGCAGTTTACAAGGCATGGAACATATGCTGAGTGAGGAAAACAAAAGAAATCGTGATCATGTAGCAATCAACCATCTGAATAAACAGGAATGCTATAGACAACTGTCTTTCATCACTTAAATGATCACAAAGAGTGCAAATTAAACTTGCATTTTTAAAAGGCTTTATTGATGTATTTGGGGACTTTTTTGCCTCTAATGCCCTTGTTTTATATGCAATAGCAGTACTATTCAGGGGGACGTGAAACAATCAGTATAGTTCATGCAGATAACCAACAAAAGTCTTATTAAACTAATAAAAAAGTCTTTAATAGACTCTAATTATAATAAAGTATCTGGATCAAAATACCCCAACACCACTAACCTGCCAAATCCAACCTGATTGTAATGGTAGGTTTGCCAGCTGTTCACATGGGAATGGGCCAGAATTCATCACTTAAAGTAATACACAATTAATGCTATTTTGCAACAGATGTCAAGCATTTTTTTCTAGACCTGAGTCTGCCTATAACTTCTATCTTGTGTTAAACATGTCCTCAGAATCCCATTTTTGACCTCTATTTTAGTACAGCCCAACCAGAACTTGCCATGAAGGAATAGCTGTGGATCACCCTGATGTTCAGACGTGCAGAAGTCAGAGCAGGGAGCAGCGCTGAGCACCGGGGCTGCTGTGGGGTGTGTAATACACGATCTGGGTCACAGCCGGTCACTTGCCTCAGCTGCACTAATTTAGCTCTGTGGCCTCCTGGGGTCTTAGGACAGCAGGAAGCCAAGGGCATGAGACTGTGGTGATTGTTTTACCTTTGTTTTGTCCATTTATGGGCCAGTTAGTTCAGCCTGTACGCTCCTATGACTTTTATACCACTCGTGTTCCTGATCAGTGCCTGCAGAGAGGCTGTCTAGGGCAAGCCCGTGTTTTAGCCAGGGAAAGCAAAGTGAGTCAGCTTCAGTCTGCATGGCAGTGCTGAGCTATATCTCAGCAGAACTAGTGACGTGTCTCAGGCCTCCCACTGCAGGTAATTTTTGTTCTGCAGTCAAGAGAATTTGCTACAATTTCCCTGCCCCCAGTGATTTCCTTCTTCTGCCCCAGCTCCCTGTGCTGAGCTGCCACGCGGGCACTCCGAGACTGGCACTGGCAGTGCTGCTCCCAAGCAGTTCAGGGGACCTGTTTGGGCTGTGCTTGCCAGGGACTGGCACAGTGCTGGCACAGCCATGCCAGCGTGCACCTTTCTACCAAAACCACAGCTATCCAGTGTGCGCGGGGAATTATTCACATGGATGTCTGAGGAATTTTACAGAGAAGTCCCATTTTGCAGACTCACAGAAAAAAACACACCCAGCCATAAGAAAAATGACAAGGAACATGAAGTAGGTGAAAACTGGAGAGACAGCAGAGAGTGCAATGATAGGGGAGGCAACTGAAATGCTGCATGGTTTTGTTTTCTCTCTCATCTCATCTGCTATCTAACCTGCAGATCTTCCAGAAAGAAATAAAATACAATTTAGCTTGTGGAAATAAGGAGAGCAAGTTTTGAATTAGATGTGGCCCTATACATCTTGTTTTGCACAGGGGCCAAAATTCTAGAAATAACAGTGTAAGCCACAGGCTGACACACTAGAGTGAAGCACAGAGATGGGCATGGGGGGATGCTCAGTAGGGCAGGCTTGGTATTTTTAAAATAAAGTACAGTAACAAAAGGCATTTGTACCTGTGTCTGTATGCACATACCTGACCTTATCCCTCCAAAAAAACCCTGCAAACAGAATTTTGCAAGTGTGACCTGAAATTTAAAGCTCAAGGAAAGACTCCTAGTTTCCTTCTCTAGACCTTATTCTGCTTCTGTTGAAATGTTAAAAGGAGGTGAAACAAAAGTGGAGTCAACCCATTTTGTAGTGGGAGCAAGATTATGCTTCTACAGCATGACAGCACCTGTTAAGGCTGATGTTCATGAACTCACTCTTTTTTTTTGCTGATGCTTTTAATTATTCAACGGGCAGAGGCTAAACTATTTGAAACTGACAAATGGCATGGAGACAGCAAACTTTGGGGTGTACAGTCTGTGTGGATATTTTAAAGGACTGATTTCTGGAGTCTAAAGCCTCTCAAATTGAGACATTAAAATAAATACTTTGACCAGGAAAGAGTATTTTTCTTTATTTTGAGCTTTCCAGCTTTTGTTAGCTTAAAATGTGCAAAACTATAATAAAAAACTGTAAAAACCTTTAAAATTTGGTGTAAAAATACAAAGTACTTACCTTCTTTAAAGAAATTATTTACTTTTGGGAGCTCTCCCTTTCCTCCTCACCCAGTTTATATGAATGCACGGTGAGAATTTAAAAAATGAAAACTTTGTGATGATAGGATAGCTTGCTTGACATTTCTCAACAAAAACTGAGTTCTTGGTTTCAGGCTATTTTTCTAGTGTGAATGAATTTTTATAGTTACTTCATAAACCCTCGAAAATCATAGTTTATAGGGAAAAGGGTGATACAGCCTTGGTTATGATATATAATCAGTTGCCATTCTAAAAAAAAAAAAATTGTTAACTCCTTCTGGGAACCTGTGACTATATTGTGATGTTCATGCACCATCTGTTTGATTATATTCCAAAAAAACGTGATGGTGAAACATGTATAGTCTAAGTGTCAGTTTAGATTAACTTATCAACTCCATGAACTACAAACAGAGACACACACCTACGCTGCTAATCAATCTAGACTTCATTTGTCAGTACAGCACATTGCATTTGGAGAGGAGAGAACAATTACATATGTTTAGCATGGTCAACTTTGCAATGAGAAGGCTTTTCCTGATCTATGTTTTCCCTGGGCTATAATTCAGTTTTGGTAACAAAATTTGGTGAGTCAAACTCTCAAGAATGCTGATGTTGACTTAGAAATCATGACTTTTCAATTGTGAAGACTTGGAAAACTTTTTGATTAGTCTTTGACTGTGAGGCTATAGGGTTTGTGTCTTAAAAACAAAATCAATCCATCAAATGAACAAACAAATCTTTTAAAAACATAGCTATGAATTTTATAAATGAGCAGACATCCAGGGCTGGGACTTTGAACAAGTTCTAACAATTAGCAATTATTTTGACAAGCAAACACTTTTAGCAGTAAGATAATCAGAATTTGCCCTCCGACACCACTGGTGTGTATCAGACAGTAGCTTGAGCTGTAGTGTTGATTAGCTCCCCATCTTTCACTGCTGCACTTCCACTGTGCACACGCTGAGCACTTGTGGGTCACAAAGCTGGCAAGACAACCAATATAAGGAAATTTTATTGTTTTAGTACAGCTATTAAAAGCTATTGGCCAAAGAAATCTCAAGAGCTGAGGATGGATCTGTTAGAAGTATTGGTTAAAAATAGCAAAAAGGGTCTTCTTCCTCCCAGCTCTGCAGAAGAATGAGTGAAGCACAGGGATTTCAGTTAGAGTTAATGTCATGTTAGCTGACGCACAGGCAGCTTCAGTTCTCTTTAATTAGTGCAGCGTTAAGTGACAAAGTATTTAATCAGCAAGCTAACAAGTGCAGCAGCTGATTGCTCTGTGCACTGGTGTGGGGGCGTGACTGAAAAAAGTAAATAAAATTACTTTCCTTGCTTTAAATGAAATGGGATCCCTAATTTTATTACAGCTGCAATAGGTTTAGAGGCATGATAGAGCAATAAAAATTGATTCTATCCTGTTTTATTCCTTTAACAAAGTATTTCATTTAAGAAGCTAATACTGTAATTTAGCTGTTTACTTCTTGAGGTATGTATTTAAGCCTTATTTCCACAGCGTCTCTGTCAAGGGAATGATCCCGCAGTCTTATCTTGATGTTGTACTGTTGTATTTAAAGCACACGTATTTCTATTTGCCGCTGATCAGATTGAAGATTGAGCCTCCTTTTCTTAGAAAGGTCTAGAAATCATGATCCAAGTACATAAGCTTATTAACTTTTAGTATTGCAACTCATTACATTGAGGTCTTAAGATAAATACTGTGAAAACCCTCTAACTGCTGCAAGCCATTTACTGGCTTAGTAATGCAGATTACCATCAACATGTCACCCTGGGCTGCCCTGTCTGCTGGTTTCCCCCTGAGGAAGGTCCAGTTCACAATTTCTGGACTAGATCCAAAGGCCTCTGCATAGACCCTGAAGAGAACCTGTGAGTTTGCCACTCTGATGCACTGAACCAAGAACACATTAACTGGCAGAGGATGGCTTATATGGTCCTTTATTGCCACTGAGCTCATGGATCTCACAGATGTGAGCTGGAAATCGCCCATGGGCCTGTTTACTTTCAGACTTCTTAGTTCCAAGTGGAATTATTGCTGTATCTGGAGCTCCAGACACAGAGGGGACCCCATGGGTCAGAAAGGCAAACCTTGTCCTAAGAAATTTCTGAAACTAAATGAGACAGGAGGCAATGAAGATAGGTGGAGGAGCTCAGAGAAGTAGTGAATTTGTATTAATTTGTATGGCCATTAGTTCGAGAACAGTAGGAACTCAAATGGGCTTCGAAGTACATGAACCAACTACTTTAATATTAGCTACTTTACCTCTTCAAGAACTTCCTTTGTAAGTATCTACAGAAGGAGAAAAGAGGTAAATTAATCAATAAAAAACAGGACTCACAAATACTAAGTGACCCTTCCTAGCTGAGTGGTGAAAATCCTAAATATTCATTGATTTTTTTTTTTGTCATTGGTTTCAAAGAACTCATAATTTCAGCTATAATTGATAATTTATAGTGGGGGCCATCCCAGAAACACAGTTTGAGGCCAGCAATGGGGGCTGAAATAACTCAGGTGTCAGGGCTGAATTAGCACTGATGTGACTTGGTGGTTTATGGAGGAGCGTGGTGCAGAGCACACCACCACCCAGACCTGGGAGCCACGGAGAGTGGCTCATATCCACAGCTCTTCCTAAGGCCATGCCTGAGGTGTTGGAAGTCATCAAAAATCTGTAGCATTTTCGTCACTCTTTAGCAACAGCAGCACTCCTTTGAGCTTTGTGTTTTTAATTTACAGTAGAGTGCTGAGAGAGGCTATCTTGAGAAGACAGACATGGAAAAGAGACCCTTGAATATGAAGTTGACAGGTTTTATTTAGAAAGCCGGCATATGCACTGGCTGAATTCATATCTGCAGTGTTCCCCAAACTGACAGGCAATCTAGAGTATGGTGTATACTAAAGAGAAGTAGTTTTGAACTCAGATTTTGGTTTGCTTTGTACAATTCCTGTAACACTGAACATTTTTAGACAACTACTGGTTTTGTTTTTCAGTAAAGACTACGGATTCAGTTTCTCTCATGGCTTTTTATTTAACAGCTTGCTGAAAAAAATGTGTTCTAGCATAAGTCTGGCTGCCTAGCTAGGCAAGTTTACTTGCATTTTTTTTCTACACAAGTAAAATACCATCAGAGTTGATCATAAAGCCCTGCCTGAGGAGGTTATAGGAACTCATAACAAAGTTTTTTATGGTTTTAATATAATCTCAGAAATAATATCCAGCAAGCAGAATACTCTACATAACTACATAAACAATATTCCCATATTCAGAATTCCTTTGAATTTCTCAGTGACCTTAAACAGCCTGTTAATGGGACCTAATGTAGAGTTATGTCATCTCAGTCACAAAGAAATATATGTATAAGAAATATAGGATTGAAAGTCATGTGCTATGGACCTTGATCAAGTCCTCATTCAAGGAAATATCTTTGGGAGAGCACTTAAACACAATGCATATGTTTACATGCTTCCCAGAGGGAAGATGGGCTGCAGAATGTGTGCAAGTTCTTTCTTGAATTAAGATAGAAGAAAATGTATGTAGTAATGTTTGGAAATCTTCCTAGAATGAGAAAAATTAGGAAAGCTAAAAAGCCCTGCTGGACATAATTGATGCAGTGTAGCGGTCCAGAATCAAGGTGTTGCTAGATCTGTGTAATGAAGTGTACCAGGTTGCACTTTAAATGTTGCACTTTAAAAAGAATTTCTTTCAGTTACTAAAGAAGTGGTTCCCACACAAGTCTTCCCCTTGTGTGTAGAAGTGTTATTGGAGACCTCTATCACATAATTTCTCAACCTTCACATGCAAAATCTGATTGCACACAGAGCGCACCATCACCACTGTGATGCTTCTTCATGATCTTGGAACCAAAGGACTAGCTGGTGGGAAAGATGTAGATCCTGGGAAAGTTACTGAACAGTTTTGTAGATTACCTTAAATTGGTTCCAATAGTTAAAAATTATTAACTATTTTAGAGCTATTAGAAAGTAGCAAATAAAAAAGTCTTCTGCAACTTTAAACTTAAACCAAATTTAGAGATGGCTAAAAATAAAACAAAAATAAATGGAAGTTAAAGTTTTATTGTGCAAATTAAAACAATTTATATTCCCCATTAGTCTCTGTAATATTTGCTTTCTTCGACTTCTACAGACTTATCAATATATCCTATGATATATCTCTTACAGATCTTCATTATATTGATTCAGTGAATGCAAGTGTGAAAAGAACAGAAAATAAGCACAGGGCAAAAAATGAATTATTAGGATTTCTGCTATAGCAGGGGCTTAATGTATGCAAGTACTTGCACATGGAAATAACCCCAGATGTTAAAGGCATTTAGCTCAGGAGACCCGAAGTCTGGCAGCTGATTGACTCACTCAATGTGCAGGTGGGGGTGATTTTGCTGTGGCCAGTTAGGCCGTTTCCCAAGTAATATCAGGGTACCCTCAAGGCCGAGTCTGAGATTTTAAGAATAGGCTTTAGAAAGCAAAGAGGTTTTTAAGGGGTGGAGTTAGTAGTTCTTGGAAGTATATAAACTATTTTAACTTCTGGATGTAGCTATGAACCCTGAATAGCTGGAGGAGTTACAGAAGGCTGATTGTTTGTTGACTGGTAAGAGAAATGAACTTGTTGTTTTAATCCAAATCCCACAAGTGTGTGTTCAGATAATAAATCTTGCAGCTATTGCTACTTCTGTTTTGGTAATCTTAAGAGAAAGTTCCCTGGAACTGTAGTTTGGGACTGAAATACAGAAAATAAGGGTCAAGAAGGTTTTCACTTTCATTTGTCCGCTAGGTGCTGTTTCTGTTTATAGTAAACGATTGCTCATAGTAAAGCAAAAGGAAGGGCTTTCTGTGGAGTAGCATGCTACTGCATGGTCTAAAAGGTCTTAAATGAGTTTCTGGGAACATGAATATTCCCTGGCAGGAGAGAAGGTGTTAACAGTGTTTTGCCTGTTGACAGTATCAGTATCTGTTTGCTTTCTATGGACTGAGTTCTGGCTGGACTAGCCATGCAGATGTCTGGCATCTTGGTGACTTCACTGCCTGCTGTGCAAACCTTGGAGCTGGTTTCTGTTGAAAACTGCGTACAGCAACCCAGTGAACAGAGATGCAAATAGAAGTGAGAAGTACAAATGGAAATGATATTTTGAAATGATCCTTTCCTAGATTTTTAAGGCTCTTGCTGTACTGCATTGGAATACCACTGGTATGTCAGAAATATTTTTAATATATCCTTGTTTTTCCTTGGTTAAAATAAAATATTTAACATAGCATGTTAATCTGTCTATGTGGACAAAAGGGAATAAACAGAAGGGGGACAAGGACAGGGAAAGGGGAGAAAAGAATCTCTGAAGAAGCTGAGGAGCTTTCCAAAGAACAAATAATATGATCTACTTTGTGGCTAAACTGATTAGCTCTCTTATAATCACATCTCAGCTGATGAACTTTGTGATCTCCCTCTGTAGAGCCCTCTACGGCTGTTCTATTTCATTCTTTAAGAAGATTAAGTGGGTAATCCTGAAGCTCCACAAAACCACCTGTTGTTTGGGCTGCTGTATAAGATGGCTTTTGAGACAATCCTTTGACAGTTCAGTAGTAGGATTGTAAATGGGCTCACTTATTTGTGTACCTGCTGGTTCCAGTCTGTGTGTGATGCGTGGCATGGGGTGCTGGTTTCTAGCAGCACAAGTAGCTGACCCTTAGGAAAACCAGACCCAAACAACCTATTCTCTCTCCTGCTTTTCCTTGCCAAGGGATAGTTTCTGTCTGCAGCAGCAATGCTTTTGTTGCTGTAATGACATTCTTAGAGAGTCTATCTCTTTACCATCTGACTGTTCCCGGGTTTAAAATGCACCAAGTGTTGGTAAAGCCATGCACTTCATCAGGAAGGGTCCCTTGCAGCATGTCTAGAATGGAATTATTAATTAAAACCAAAAATAAACTGAAAAAGATAAATGCATTGAAAAGAGAAAGAGGTAAAACCAGGAAAGCCAGTCAGCTGCAGGTTGAGCTATAAACAACGATTGTGCCAGAACTGGGTCAAAATCCTTGTTCTACATAATCTGCTGGGACACAATGGTAGCTGTTCAGGCTAGGATGTTTTCCTGTAAGCAACACTGTCTGACCATCCTACTCAAATGTCACTCACTACAAGGAAAATTCCTAAATTTAAACCCACAGCCTTCTCCCCAGAGAAATGTAAGAATTACTTTTTTTTTTTTTTTTTATAATCTGAAGAGTTCAGAATCCTGTGATGATAGAATGTGTTTGTAAGATATAAGTTAAATATTCTGGATTTCCTGTTTTTCTGCTCTGTCAAGGTTAAGAACATAGTCTAACAATATGTTAAGCTGGTGCTTAGTTCTAAACATCTTAATGATCTAGTAGTCAGTAGTGTGGCTGTTTGTCTGCTTTGATTTAAAGACTTCCTTAAATGCATTGCTGACTTTGGCCTTCTCCACCACAGGTTAATACATTATGATTAAAAATGAATAAGTTTAGTCATATCATCCACAAAACTGTCTTTGTCAATCCATTAGAATAAGATTCTTCTCATCATTATATTTATTCTTTTCCATCTCCTCCCAATGAAGCCTGTGAGGGGAGCAAAAATAATTTTCAAGTTATAAATCTTATTTTAAGTGGTAGAAATATTTCAGGCAAAAGTCTTATCTTAAGAATGTCTTAGTGACTTTTCCTATGAAAATATAGGACAGACATTAAAGTAGTTCTCTGATGTCCTGCTTGCATATCTGTCTTTCTGCCCTACTCAGAGTACAGCAACCCTAAACCAGTGTGTGTCAGTCAGAGGGTTTTCCAGCATCTGGGGAATACATCCTGAAAATAACAGTTGCACATTGCTTATGTCTTCCCTTTGAGCCATGGTGACAGGTAGAGCTGCAGCTGTATGCTGTGGTTTGATTACAAACACAAGGTTTTTTGAGCCATGGGTGCTGAGAAAGTCATGCAAAAACTTGTCAGTGCTTTTCTGACGATGGCGGTCTGATTGCTTAAAAAAAAGTAAACATATGGTGATTGTGTTTGATTAATCCGTTCCTTCACATTCTCTGGCAAGTAAAGAAGGGGCCACCAGACCTGAGCATAGATAAGTCACTTCTGGTTGCCCTTCAATTTGATCTCTAGTAATCATAATTAATGTTGGTGCAGCTTAATTGAATGTTTTATATTGCAAAATGGATCTCTATGATTAGCACTTTTCATAGTTGAAATAGCTCAGTAGAAAAAGAATCATCTGAAAAATGTTTTTGACAGGGTGTCTTAAGTGGCAGAGTGAGGGACTAAAACAAAAGATTACTGTTGTGAGAATCAATTTGATCAGTGGTGCTAAGGGTAGATGGAAAATGGATTAATCATCCCATTCCTGATAGTGCAGGGCAGAGAGGGTTAATAACAGGAGTATTCTTTCACAGTGCTCTTCTGGCTGAGGAAGCTCAAGGAAACCAAATATGGGAATAGGAAACCACAAGAATATGGTTTGATTGACAGTTTATTCATCAAGGCATTGATTGTTTCCTGCCATTCAGCTTGGAGACAGGTTGTTGAGTAAAGGACAAGTGTCTAATTAAAATTCCTTTGTGGTGCCATTCCCCTAGAAAGGCATGAAACCAACACTTGAGACAGCAGGAGAGTTTAAAAATACTGTTTTCCAGGATTTCAAAGTACCTGTTTTGCATGATCAATTTAGAAACTTAAGTCTGGGGTTTTGTCCTTCTATGTAGTTGCTTAGGCGTAGCTGCCCTGTGAAGCTTCAAGGCAGGCAAATATCCCTGCTTTCCTTTTTGCTTTTGGTTAATGGCTTTGTATTTTCTAATGACAACTTGCCAGGGGAGAGCTATGATAAACTGGACCTTCTCTCAAGATAAAGAGAAGGTAAACAAACCAGGGAATTTACTCTGGTTTTGGTTGAGGAAGTGAATTCGAGTTGTTGATGGCTTCTTTTCTTCCCTAGAAATTCTCACACAAACTTGAGTGGAAAGGAGCTTAGCTGTCTGAAGGGTATAGGCCATGATATAGGAAAACAGCTATTTTGCATGTAGCAATTGTGTGAACAGCAGCATTTGTGAAGTGTTAATAAACATTAACACTTCAACACTCAGCTCAGCTTTGTGGTTGCTCCCATTGTACTGATAGTAATTTTCTGTCCGATAATCTCTGTAAGCCCAGTATTCTCTATATTGGACACATTTCCTCCTGTGTTACTTGAAGAATTACACAGTTTTCCAGCCTTCCTATATCCCAAAGGAGGTGTTAGACTAACTAGGCTGTCACAGGGATAGTAAAATCCCAAATGTGTTGTACGAAGAGGGCTTTTAAAGTGTAAATTAATGCTGAGCAAGCATGACTTTTTATAAATCTCTATTGTTCATCTTGTAATCTGTAAAACAGTAGAGAACTCTTTTTGTCTTAGAAGACAGCACTAAATTGTATCTTGCAGAATTGCAGAAGAGTTGAGTGGCATTACATTCCAAAGTACTGAGATACAGTTACAACACCCTCACAGGAGACAGCAAGAGTTTTATATGTAAAAAGTGCTACAGGAAAGTTGACTTTTCCCCCATGAATTACTAGTTTCCATTCTTTAGCTGGCAATGGCCATATTTTTTTTATTGCAATGAAATATAAGGATAAAGACCTACTAGCGCAGAAGTGACTGTAACTTCATTTAATACAGGTATTTGCATATTCCAGATGATAAAAGGATCAAATTAGTCTTATTTTAGATAAGTATAAAAGGATCTTTCAATATTGTGGTAATTAATTCTGGATTTTACATAAAATACTTGTAAGTCGAGCAATTTTTTCTTCATGTCTAGGTATCTCTAGAAGCTGCCTTCAGTGTCACTGAAGTGTTTATTGGAAATAGGGGATAAACAAGAGTTGTATGGCTTGTGACTGAGAAAAGTCTAAAAGTCACCTCTTACAGAAACAAGGCCTGGACAGATGAAGAAAATAAGTTATTGGATACTTTATTTCTTATTAATCTGTATTCTCTAACAGGATCATTTCTGATTGTTTTGTTGTAATACTTCCATGAGGATGAAAGTTGACCACAAACTGCAATCCTTCTAACTGTATAGGGGCTCTGATACAAAGCAGCAGATAGAGCACTGTCAGTGGCAGGCAGTGCTATGCACAACCTGGTGTTAACTTTTGCCTAAAGAAGTTGTAGCAAACCTCCCTTGCTACGTAAACAGGATAGAGAAGAACAAGTCACAGAATCACAGAATTTGCTGAGTTGGAAGGGACCCACAAGAATCGGTCCAGCTCCTGGCCCTGCACATCACCAGCCCCAAGACTCACACCCTCTGCCGGAGAGTATTGTCCAAACACTTCTTGAACTCTGGCAGGTTTGGTGCTGTGACCACTGCCCTGGGGAGCCTGTTCCAGCACCCAACCACCCTCTGGGTGAAGAACCTTTTTCTAATATCCAACCTAAACCTTCCCTGACACAACTTCAGGCCATTCCCTCGGGTCCTGTCACAGGTCACCACAAGAAGAGATCAATGCCTGCCCCTTCCCCTCACAAGGAAGTTGTAACTGCAATGAGGTCTCCCCTCAGTCTCCTGCAGGCTGAATGGACCAAGTGCCCTCAGCTGCTCCTTACACAGCTTCCCCTCAAGGCCCTTAAGCATCTTCGTTGCCCTCCTTTGGACACTCTCTAACAGCTTTATATCTTATATTGTGGTGCCAAAAACTGCCACAATATTCAAGGTGAGACTGCCCCAGTGCAGAGCAGGACAATCCCCTCCCTTGCCTGGCTGGCAATACTTTGCCTGATGCCCTCCAGGACACAGTTGGCCCTCCTGGCTGCCAGGGCACTGCTGACTCATATTCAACTTGCCATCAACCAGGACTCCTGGGTCCCTTTCCATGGCACTGCTTTCCAGCATCTCATTCCTCAGTCTGTCTGTACATCCAGGGTTGCCCCATTCCAGGAGTGGAATCTGGCAGTTTCCCGTGTTGAACTTCATATGTTGGGTGATTGCCCAGCCCTCTCATTTGTCAAGGTCTCTCTGCAGGGTCTCCCTGCCTTTGAGGGAGTCAACAGCTCCCCTGAGTTTTGTGTCATCTGCAAACTTGCTTTGTGTCCCCTCCAGTTCTGTGACCAAGTCATAGGAAAGATCTGGATTTATTGGGATATCTAGAAGCACTTTCTTTTAATTTACTACTTTCTTAATGGAAGATGGACTTCAGTCCCAAATGTGGCAAACAAATTATTTGACTATATTTGGGAAGAATGTGAATAATTCTGTTGTGTGATTTATTATGTGCCATTAAAAGCAATTTTAGTTTAATCAGAAGTCATAGTAAATATGTAATTAAAAAGTTCTCAAAATGTATGGGGTAAAAATGTCACTTAGTATTGGTTTGTAACAGCTTCATTTGTCCATTCTGTATTTGAAGTTGTATGGCAGGGCACAATCATAGGTATAGTGCAGTGATTTATAGAACTGAGAGCAGACACTAATGAGAAAAAGCTTTTAAAATAAAGACTTCTATTATATCATTTATGTAGCCGTGCTCATAAAGGTCAAAAAAAAGAGACTGAACTGATAGGTTTCTAGGCTTAAATGTGAAAGTGTCCAAGCTTATACCCTTATGGATATAAGAATTATAGAAGGAAAGAGTTGACAATAAATTTAGAGGAAAGCTGTATCTTGCTAAAGTGGCACTTCAGAACCAGTATTCTACAAGCTAAAGTCAAACTTGCCTTTTCCCTCCCTTCCCTTAAGCAATGAGGAGTTTGGTCTTCAGCTAGTGTTTGGTTTATTTTGTGTTGTAGATGAGCAAATATCACTTGCATATGCTATAGAGGGATTGTTCAGGGAGAAGCCTGTTATTTAATACAATACAGGCAACAAAGTTTTTCATAAAAAAATTCTCTAAAGTATTTTTGTGATAGTGAAGGCAATGCCCAGCTCTGAACAGTACAAGTTAGTACAGCAGTGTTGATATTAAAGAACAGGGTTGACTTAGATTTACTGCAGGGGTGATACAGCCCATCCTCTGAGTTGTAGCATCAGCTCTCATTCCTCTCTAGGAGTTGGGTAACACGGAAAGGCACTGGCAACCTGGAAACCAGCTCTACACAGAAGTAGGGAACAACTGTGGAGGGAATACTGCTGCCTGCTTGTCCCAAGTTATGTTGATCTGCTGCCATGCCTGTCTGCTGGGATTGATCTGAGTTTGAACCATACTGTCACCTGCCATTAGCAGTTGTGTCTCTATCAAAAAGCCCTGCTTATGCTTTTGAGCTGAAAAAGGTTTTGCTAATGACAAAAGGAAAAGGGAAGAAGCAAAAAAATTATATATAACATTTCTAGTAGACAACTTCAGCAGCAAGCAAAATCTTACAGGAGAATTGGGTGATCTGTTATCTAGGTACTTTCATGTACAAATAGATTCCCAGTTCTTGAATCTATTTACCAAGGCATGTAAAGTTAGCTATGTTTTTTTCCTGACTAGCATCTAACAACTGACTCAGTAACACTATACTGTTACCAGAACACTGTTCCTAAGAGTATTGCAGCTCACTCTATGCATTTAATATGGCTTTCATGAGTAATGCTGCAACCATCACAGTGTGCTAGCTCAGAGCAGGGCCAACCTGGGGTCCTTCTCCAAGAGGGAGTTGTAAGCATCCATGATTACAGAAACTAAATGAGCTTCTACCAGACTTTCTTCAAAATTCTACAGAAAAAGAAACAAAAGAAGAGCTGTGTTCTAGGACTAGTGCACTCTTGAGCACGGAGTTTCACTGGGAAGGAATAGGAGGGTGTTATTTTCTTTTTTAATTGCTTTTAGAGGCAGTATTGGGTAGGAAGCTATGTCAGAAACTGTAGTAAACCTCTTTGTAAACCAGGAATAGACTTATAAACCTAGTTCCTACCTGTGGCTTCATGGCAGGAGTCAGAGGAATTGCTGGAAAGCCTGTAGGGTGGATGACCTTCCATTTGGGTCAGTGCTTCCTTTCAGTAGAAACTCTGTACAAGGAAGAAGACTCATGGCCCAGTTATATATCCTTACCACCTAGGAAAGACCTTGCCTGCCTCCCCAGGTAAACCCTCTGGGGATATCATGGCTGAGGAGAGGAACAGCCAAGCCTTTTGCCTAGTCCGGGAGCCTGAGCCAGGCTGGAGGCCAGTGCTGAGTGTAGCATGCTGAATGACTGCCCTTCAGCTGCTAAAACCATTGCCTTGTTCAGGTATTTTATTTTGGCACTGTATTTCTGAAGTAAGTAGTTAGGAAGGATAGTCAGAACCAGCCTTTCTGTTAAGAGGAGCTACTGCATTCTCAAGTACAACCTCTAAATTTTCTGAACCTCAGGAGTTACTTCAGCCATGGGGACTGTTTTTTGTGGTATAAAGCCTAGTGGGATTTTTTTGTGTAATATACCCTGGGTGGTCTTTTAGAAGGACTATTAGTACAAATAGTGATCTTAATATACCCATTAGTTCACATACCTGATGAATTACAAGTTATTCTAATTATAAGCAATTTGTCTTTCTTTTTTAGAGCTCCTCATTCTTAAGCAATAGTTGGTCTTAGAGAAAGCTACCAGGAGACTTCTTTTCAGCTAATTAATAAAAAATGCAGTATCTCCAGAATTTGTTTTTTGCTTGGCTTTTGTTAGATTAATAATTTAGTAAATATAGTCAAATGTGTTTAATGCAATTTTCTCCTCTTTAAAATCTTCTTATATGTAAAAAGGAAAATCACTTTATTTGTGCTTTCATGAAAATAATCTCATTTTCCCCTCACTGCAGGATAATGGGGTGGGGGGGAAAAGGCTTGAGTAGCCACGTTGTTCAAGCATTGCTGTCAGGTTTGAAGGGCCAATGCAAATTATTTGCACTTCATAGTTCACATCTTTGTAAGTACTGTGTGTATCACCATAAACTTTAACTGAAGAAAACTTGGCAACAGTGCTGTGGAAAAACAGTCACTAGGTAGGTCTGGAGGTGTCAGTGAGCATGAGGGCAGCTGGGAAGCAGTCTGTTCTTGCTTTACCTGTCCCCACATGGACACAGCAGAACTGCGGTGTTGGGTGGGCTGGGATCTGTTCCTTTGCTGCTCTTCGTACAGTGTGGGGTTGGGGTGATTCCAGGTATTAGTGCACTGACAGCTAGATAGATGCATCTGTGGCTCTTTCTGGATTCTTCTGGCCTGCTGCCCTTTCCCTCTTCCTAAACTGTGCTCCTTCACTGTGTGCTGATACGGTGAGCTGCCTAAAAGAGGAAATGTCCATAGTTGCTCCAGTCACGGCCACAGAGGCTACAAAGGGTTGATATGCGCTGTTGTGGCTGTCAGCAGATGACCCTCCCTTACGTGCCTTATGGGCTCCAGAGCAGATTGTGTCAGGGAGAAGAGAAAGAAGAATATGGCCATCCACCCACCAGCAGCTGGGCAGAATCAAACATTATATTGGACAGGTCTACTGCTTTCTGGTGGAAATGTAAACAAGCAGTAAACAGGAGAATAACATGGTCTCTACTTTTAGCATTAGCAGTGGCTAGCAGCGGAGGATACCATCTCCTTTTCCCTAGCGGCTGTCCAGCACACAATTTGCTGCTGTAGGCTCTATGCTCAGCAGCCAAAAATTGTCTCTTGGGGAACAGATATTAAATATTTTTTCCCTAATTCTCCAGAAGTCCTACTGGAAACTAGATTAGGAATTACACTGCCTGGTATGTAAATTATGTTAATTAGCTCCAATGTTTAATCAAAAAAACCCCCCAAACTCGTCATCTTTTCACAACTGGAATACAGAGCAGAATATTCAAGTAAAAATAATTTATGATAGTAATTATGGTATAAACCAACTTGTCAGCAGCTAGTTGTTTAAATTCCTTCTTCCCCACTCCAGACTTATCAAACCTGTAGGGAAATCACTGTAAGAAATACCCCTTCTGCCTGCTATATTCATAAGAAATAGGATGCTGTATGTGAACACTCAACTGTATAATGAAAAAAAAAGGCCTTATATGCAATGATCTGAAGTATCAAGAGGTCAGCCAGTTTTTTGAAACTAAGCTTAATCTTTACTGGCAACATCTAATATTAATTACTAATGCTCACACCTTTCCCCATTAAAATCTGAATATTTATGCAAGTAACTGTGAGGAATCTAATGGCTCAGCAGCTTTAATTTTTTTTCACTGTGTGCGTTTCATTTTGTTTAACCATGAGAAAACTGTACTTCTATTTATTATGGGCAAAATTGATTCAGAATAAATCCTGACAGTTTGAGTTGCTTCTGAGCTTTTGTATTTAATGGAAACACAGTATGAAATCCCTTTCTATGCCCCCTGTGTGGGAAGGGGGGGTTTGACAGTAGAAGAGCAGATATCCCCGCTAATGGAAGTGACCACATGGCAGGGTGGGACAGACATGTGTTGCTTAGCTCTTTTAGCATCAGGACCCTTCACCAGCAGGGAAATACCTCATGGCACATTGTTATTTTAATGCAGTTCTGGTCTCACTGTCTTACGACAGGCTCCAGCAGGAAATATTAATTATTGTGCTAAGTGTGCAAGATTGCTACCTTTACACCAGGGCTGTCTGCAGACAAAATATAGTCCATAGATGATCAGATGTCCCTTCCCCAACCATCTCTTCATATCTCCAGGCAAGCTGAAGCTTGTCTAGTAGTTGCAGATGCTGCATTCAGAAAACAAGCATTATTTAGTTGAGCTCTTCCTCATTGCCACAGTAACCTCACAGAGCAGCCCCTGAGGTCTGGTGCTTGCTGGAGTTTAGCTGAAATACTCAGTCTAGTGTGATAAGCATGGATACCAACTGGATAATGTATTTATTGCTGCAAAACTGGAAAGTGGTCACCAATGCATTTCACACTGGCTACTGGACAGACACCAACTGAATAGAATGGCATAAACTCAGTTTGGGATTTAAGAAAAATCCATTTTGTAACCATTGAGAAACAAAGCATAAATGAAATGCTGAAGGAGGCTAGTGAAAGACAGTGTGAGGCCCCAAGGGAATTTCTTATAGGAAAACACTTATTGCAGCGGAGTTCAGAAGTGGTAGGGAGATGCTCAGCAGCAAGGAGAAAGTGGAAAGAGTAGGTGAGCAGTCCTGGATAGGACTGTGACTATTAATTAGCAATTTCTGCCATTGCTTGCTTTTCTACATTTTTTTTATTCACTTTGGCTCAGCATGAATAGTACTAGCTTAATAACTACTTTCATATACTCCTGACACAGGAGTACTATCAGGCTGGATGAGTTGTGAGAAATTGTGGACTCTGAATGCAGAGATGGCTCTGAACTCAGGTGATGAAGCTTGGTCCCTGCCCCTCTGTAACTAATCACTCCTGCTCTCAGTGCCAAAGGGAAGATTTCTCCTCATCACTTCTCTGACACTTTTCAGTCTTTAAGACTGTTTTGTAAATCATGGATGTTGTGAGTATATCTAAGGGCTCTTGTGCAAGGAGATTGCTTGACAGGGGGAGAAATCCTTCATAGTCCTTAATGTGCACTAAGAGAAGACAGTGAGCAGGAAATGGTCTGATAGTTAAAACAGATGGTTTCTCAGCAAAAGCCTTCTGTGGCTTGTATTCTCTGCAATTTTTTTTAGTGAGACAAACCAGCTTTCCTGATATGACAGCTTCATTGCTGTGCCTTGTGGAAACATGCTGCCACTTGTACTAATTTTACCTTGTAAGAATATAACTATGAGAGCACACTGGTAAAGCAAAAAAGTCAATGTTGCCATGATTTAAGAGATGCCTTTTTTTTTTTTTTCCCTGCATAAATGGTTGCCAATAGAGGGAAGAAATTTGTAAAACTATACAGAGAATAATAACATTAAAATAAAGATAGACTTGTTCTTGTTTCTCCTGATTTTTACATATGCATACCATGAGCCAATGCAGTTGCTGAACGAGCGCTCCCCAAAAAGGCTGTTCGACATCTACATGGTTTGTAAATGACAACAGTAAGGGGAAAATAATAAAGACAAACTTATTCCAGAAGACTGCAATAACAGAGTTTAAAGTCTGAAAACAGGGTGCATGTAAATGAATGCAGAGCACTAGTGTTAGGAAAGGCCAGAGACTGCAGGGCTGTGGAGCTGGGTGGGAGGTGTAGGAGTGCGCTGGCCTTCTGGAGAGTCGGGGGGCCAAGGAGCAGGTGCCACATCTGACCTTGGTTTGTGCAGAACAAGGGAAGGAGGGATGATACTGCCTTTCCTCTGAGGGTGGTATAAAGCAGGAGCATACTGATTCAGTGTCTTTTCCTCTAACTAGTGCATCATCACTTTGTGTAAATTGGAGATGAAAATAGATAATTGGTTTCTTTTAGGCTATATTGACTTCCATTGAATATATCCAAAGGTTTCAGATTAGAGCCTGACTGTACATTGTGGTTTATTTTCCTATAATGCCATAAACAAGGTCTTCCTACAATGCCAAACAGTGTCTCTGTTTCTTGGGGAGGAGTCACAGTGGTACCTGATTCAGGCTTGTCCTTAGAGTTATTCTTTTTTTGGAGTGATTTGTGGTCCCTGAAGGTCAAAGTACAGGAACTAAAACTAATAACTATCCACAGCAATTCAGAAACAATCTCTGGAAATGGATTTGGTAATTCTCTGGCTTCACCATATTAATTTTTGGGATAGAATAAGAATTCTGAAATGGCTGTGTGTTCATCATTCACATTGAAGCACTATGAGACTGAACTCATTGATTTTAATTGCATATGTTTGCATGCTCTCTTCTTTTGGGAAGGAGTTTAAGGTGAAATCTAATCTGCTCTGTTGGGAATATACAGAATTCAAAGATAAGGCAGTTAATGGGGTCAACTGTTGCTCACACTTAAGGCTGCTTATTTGAAATCAGTTCAAGAATTTCAGTGATGGCAAACAAAAATTCAATTAGTGCTGTGTGGTTCATTTCTCCAGAATGTCAGTTAATCCTGTTCATGGAAGGCATTCAGCATAACTATGCTCAGAAGCTGAGCACTGGTTTCTCTGTGCAGAGAAAAGACTGAGAAGGTATTGAATTGCAGTCCATACAGTTTCACAGTTGAAATTTTTTTTCAATGCCACAACACTGGCAAGGAAGACAACTAATTGGGTCCAGTGCCTGAATTGGTTTCTGTTGCAGATGTGTAGTAGGAAAGGACATGAAACGCTGTAGCTGATGTACAAGCAAAGAATGGTTTTATAGCCATATGTACTTATAAAACAAGCCATGGGGCCTAATCATTAGAGGTCAGCATAAGAGCTCTGCACACTCATATTCTAACACGAGAGTTTGATTGGTATATTTTATGACCCTGTAAAAAGGAGAAATAATTGTGTCAAGCTGTTTGTGTCTCAGAGCTGTTTTATATCTGTATTGGATAACATCTGGAAGGGAAAAAACAACCTGCACATAGCAACAACCAATTAAGTATGATTTTGAGTATTATAACTGGGAAGGAGAACAAAATATTCTGACCTTGTGGACCAATGCATGATTTTTATAAGATTGTGCTAATAGCTGTTGTTTCTCAATTACCTTAAGTAACTTTTCTATTTTTAAATATACTCAAACACCTAACTCTGAGCACCTCTACTGGAGCAGTGAATGTTGCAATGGTTCTTCAGCCTGATTTGTTTCATATTCTGTCAGTCCACTGTCTCATTGTTGACCTTTCTATAGTTAGTTTCTCCTTTCTTATCAGTCTTTGTCAAATTATATTTGATTTCCAATAGCTTCCAAAGCTTTGGGGCCAGAAATATTCCTTGAAGGAATATGATTCTTCTGAGATTGAGACTCCTTAGGGTGAGACCCTGCCAGCACTCATCTGTCTGTAGGACTCGATGAAAGTGGATGTTCCTCTCCTGCTGTAGGTCACCCACCTGTCTGAGTGTCCCTCAGGAACATAAGGAGCAATATTAACACATCCTGTTCCTGTGGTGGGTGGGCAAGAAGCACCTTATCTCCTGCTTTGAGATCAGGTCAGTGTTTCTTGGTGCAGCAGCTGGGGCTGACAGCACTGTGTCACCTGGTCTCACATCTCACCTGGAGGAAGCCCTGACCCTTCTGAGAAAGATGAGTTCTCTCCCCCGTACCCCGGGTCTGTCCTTGCACAGCAGTCAGGAGAAGGTCACATCCTCCTACTGCCTGCTCACATTGAGGTTTTTTAGGCAGAAAAATACTTTCACATGCTGTTGACATGACAATAAACTAGGTAATACCACCACAAAGGGACAGAGCTCCTTAGAATGAAAAAGCACTGATATATAGCGAATGCCAAGGACCAAATATTTCCTCAAACTCTTTTTGACTTAAAACACTGAGAGTACCTTCATAACTGTGGTTGACCACTGTGAATAATGAGGTAGGAAAAAGAGAACTGGTCCTAGGTTAAAGTTACACAGTATATTCACAAACAGGGGACCCCTGGTGGTCTAGCGGTTAAGATGCTGTGCTCTCAGTGCCGAGGTCACAGGTTCGATTCCCGATCCTGCTTCAGGGACAATCCCCCGGGTAGATGGAGCTCATCAGCCCTTAAGGCCATCCATCTAAGAGAAGGTCACTCTAAACAAACCTACGTCC
>JAWWLV010000005.1:20571055-20612109 GCA_035041135.1 Platyrinchus mystaceus | reverse complement strand
CTAAAAAATCCATTGCGCAGGCTTGAAAGGTAAAAAGACCTTTCCCAAATCTTCGTTCGCGAAGACTGGCCACGTTATTGCAGAGAGTGAAAACGGGCATTTGAAACTAGTCTACAGCATCCACATAAAAGCATATAGACCTGAGGAATTGCTTGTGCCTTTCTTCACATTGTTTTTTTGTTCCCCATTTAAACAAAATAAACCTCACCCGAAATTCTGAAAGCAATGATTTTTGTCAATGTACATTGCAGTTCAGTTTCTTAAGACACTTCTTTCAGTTACTTTACCCTATAGTAGGAATCTAAATAACACGTTGATGATGTCATGGTAACTTCTTATGTGATACATAGTGAAGCCATTAACACAAGAGCTAACTGGACTATATGAATTCAGACCAAAGAAAATGGCTTCTCAAAGGGAAAAGTTCTTACTCAGAAACATATCTTCAATAGCAGGGAAGACACAGAAAATTACTGTCAATGTAAATTGCATTTTGTATGAATACCATCTCCTTTCTAGTTTGCCCCAGCATGATAATCCTTCTTCATTTACTGGTGTTGCCCTTTTCTTATTAGAGACCTTTAGTGAAGACTTATTTTATATTTCATGTATCATTAAAGTGACTTAAATGATCAAGGATGTGGTAAGCCTGACATTTATTTTTAATTACTAGCATAAAAAAAAAGGCATCTATATTCCACACCTGCTGCAATTATAAGAATATATTTTCTTAATTTATAAAACAAATTATGTGCTTCAGGGAGTAAGCCAGAGAGACAAGGGGCTGTTCTTTCTTGTAGTCTCTATATATTGTCAAAGTTTATTAGATCTGACCACAAAGGACCAACAATGTGGTGATGCCACTCAATTCATGACTTCCATGCAGTTTCTGGGAAGGGTATCTGCATAGTAATGAAAGCAGAATTGTAGAAGAAAAATACTCCAGAAGTGTTTTATCATAGCCTCATATTTACATTGCTGGGCAGCACAGCCTCAGATATTGCATCTTTTCTGAAAAGAGACATTTGGTGAGAAATGCTATATTGGTCACAAAAACTTAAGCTAGAACAGAAAAGAAGCACCTTCAGCCTATAGGCATCATCTAAAAAACATTTCAGTTTAAATTTTGATCACTTTAAAGTTGAAAAATTTTATATGACTTAAAAAATCTGAGCCATGTTTTGCTGAGCATTGCTTTCCATTTTTCATTCCATTTGTTTGTGTAAGTCAGCATTAGCTATAAAATGTATACATAATCACATTTTTATAGAATACAATAACTTCACTTAATCTAATCTGACTCCCTTTGTCAAAGTACTCTGCTTTAGTAGTTCATACTCCCTTCTCATACAGGCTGTCATATTTTTTCTTTAACCAAAAATCTATCTTGAAATAGTAATGGTATTATAATGCTCTTGGCAAGACTGGCTACAGCATAACAGTGGAATCAACTGGTTACAACTAAATAATTACTCTTTAAATTGTAGTGCTGTAGGTTAAACAGTTTCATCTAACAAGGTTGAGAGAAGCTTTCTGTACTTTTCTATTTAGTGAAAGAAGGAAACCATCTAGTACAAAATAAAAGAGGCTATTTCCAAAGTTCTTCTTCCTGTTCAACAGTTAACTGACTTGAGTGAGTTGTGCTACTGTAAAGGAAGTGAAAGTTTTCTTATGTTTGGGTGTTTTCTGTCTGGAGACTTCATGTGATCCCCTTAGATGTAAGGGGATTACACTCTGTCTACTGAAGGCCATGTGGCTCTTAGTCTCTGCTGAGGCTTCCCCGTCTTAAAACATGTCACAACTCTTCACACATATGAAGGTTTTTACACTACTGGGTGTCTAATTTGACATATTTGCCTCTTGTGACACACCAAGGGCAAAATATTATCTGAATACTTTTTGATAAAATATGACAGCAATTGGGTAATTCAGTGTAAATTCATAAATTTGTTGTTTAAAAGTTAAGTAATTAGTTAAAAGCTTTTTGATTAATGATAGCTAACAGCTTGTATGTATGAATATTATAGTGCTGAATGGCTGAATTCCAGGTGAAGTGATTGATTGTGTTCTGGGGGTGCACATATGGTCCTGAGTGCATATAAATTATTGTTAGTCATGCAGTTCCACTAAAAGGATTGTTTCCAGTGATATCTCTTCCATTTTAATGTCTTTGCCTTTCAGTCTGATTCTAGATATCCAAGTCTGCCCTGTCTTGCATCACTCCCTTTGTAGTTATTTCCTTGTGCTCTTTCATGTAACTGTCATACTACAGGGACAATGGCAACAAGAAAAATGAAAAGAAAATGTATTTTGATGTCTTGATGGAATAGAAATTTAGACCAAAAAAACCAAAACAAGACCACAACACTTTACATTTTAAGGAAGTAAAAGGTCTCCTCTGACTTTGTTGTGGCAAGGCAGTTTGGCTTTTAGGATAATGCTTTCACATATGCTCAACAGCCACAAAGGTAAAACTCTTTGGATGTCTGTCTTCCATTTGCTTCAGTTGAAGGTAGGAATCCAGACTATATGGTGAAAAAAATTGGTCTCTAAAACGTTCACACAATTTTTTCCTCAGGATTTAGACCTCTATATCATTTGACATTCAATGAAACTAGTGTTATTTTTTAAAAAAAATATTTTGTGAAATTTTATTTGAAGGTAACAACCTGAACTGCATGGGCTTAGCTTACCAAGTGCATTGCAGCTGCTCTGGTGGTTTTGTTAGCTCAAATAGCCCACCTGGCATCTCTGGCTCATACCAAGAGATCTGTGTGAGCACTAAGCCTCTAGGACACAGTCAGAGCCAAAGAGATTGAGTGAGTCTTTGCTGCCTGTTGTTAGATATCACCTTGACCCCTCTGGGGATTTTGACAGGTAATATAAAAGAAACTATGAGGCAGGGCAATTTAATACCAAACCAGAACAGGTGAGAGGGAATGCAGAGGTGGCATCAGTTCAGTTTTGGACCCAACCTCTGACTTAGGCAATAGCTCTTTGGCTGCAACCCACATATAAAGAGCTATATAACATATTGTCCTGAAAAACAAACCCAATGCACTAGACTGGCAGCAATTGCTGTGGAATGCTTAATTGTCTCAATGATGCAACTAAGAAGACAGCAACCAAGCATGTCTTCTGATGTTCCCCATGCCCGTGAATCTCACCCAGGATTGCCAAAGCCAGTTTTGCACATAAAAGCGTCCTTGTATCCTTTCAGGATTTGGCCTCTATGCTCAGACTGTCTGGAATTTTGTGGGGAGGATGCCTGTCTCCCACAGCCCAGCCTGAGAACATCCACTAATTTCACACAGGGAGGAGAGCAGCTGTCAGACAGTAACTGCTTTCATTCACTGACCCTCTCCCTCTGTTATTTGCACATTACTGTCATTTCTGCCTCTCTTCTCATGTGCAGCATATCTGCTTCTAGATGTTCAGAGCAGTTTCTGTATGCAGATCTGGAGCAGGCTTCCTATCAGAAATCAATACTTTAAATGATGTTTTCCCCAGAAGATTATTATCATTGTAAAATCAAAATATTTTGCAATTCCTGAAAGCTCCAAGAATATTCTGTGTATAAGCTGACAGGAAACCGTAATCAAATTGTCAAGCAATTGCTTCTACTGTGGCAAAGTGAGAATGTTAGATTACATGTGTCAGCATGTGAAGATAAAGACTGTGTAGTGAACAGCGTGCTGAAGGCTTGATAGGAGATGGGAAGTTTATCGCTGTGTACTGTAACCTATTGTAGACAGTTCTGCTGCCTCAGCAGTCCTCAGTTTGCATTAAAAACTATGATCAATAAAATGCCTCAGTTTTGTCATTCTACCAACTTTATTTAGTCAATTAAACTGAAAGCTAATTGCTATTCCAAAGGGTTAAGTGATAAAAGATGTGGAATACTAATATACATTCACTAGTTGTTTACTGAATCTAATATTATTATCGCTGCTCTAATCTCTTCAAACAGGCACCAAAATGCATGCTGCTGTAATTATTTGAGTAAGAAAAATGGCTCATTTATTCAACATATGCATTGGCTGCTGGTCTGGGTTTCTAGTTGTTTAAAGATTTATGTTCAAATTATTTTTCTCCAGTTTTCCTGTCCTTTTACCTATTCCTCTGTAAACTCTTCAATCTTCCTGTTCTCTATGGTTGCTCTGTACAGTGGATATTCACTGAAAACTTATCACCAAGTGTTTGGTTCTGAGCTTGGGGCTGTAACCCAAAACCTGCCAAAGACTTGAACTCTCATTAAATTCAGTAAGAATTAATGACTCACCATCTTGCAAGATCGAGGCTTGGGGGAGCATGTTCTCAAACAGCCCAATCATTCCTGTAGTAAGATCAGAAAAGAGATTTGCAGGAGTGAAATTTGAAAGGATTTTAACTGATAAATTAAAATTTATGATAATTAACTGTCATTCGGGGTAATTATTTAACTGCAGCACAGAACAGGTAGTTAATGTTAGTTAAATTAATAACATTAGAAAAGTACAGTATTTAGCCACTTAACTAGCACAGTCCTCTTTTTCTGACTCTGAAGTAGCTTGTAATTGCCTAACAAAATTTAAAATGAAAAAAACGGTGATATCTGATGGGAGAAGGAAAATAAATAGTGTACAATGAGAATTAGGTCACCAATGGTAGATGAAGCCAGTATTGTACACTGGCAAGGTAACAAAGTGAATGGACAAAATTTCATCATTTTGGTTAACAGGAAAATATTTGGAAGGGCATTGTTTAAAACAACATTGAGGGGAATATAATGGGGAATCACCAATACATGAGGATTGGAAGCATCATGTTTATTTAATGTAGAGATAAGAAAAGAAAAAATGGATAAATTGTGACTGTTCAGACTTATTTAGAAATAGATTTTTAATCTTTCTGGGGTAAGGCCCTGGAGCATCCTTCCATCCTTCCTTTCCCCCACTAGTAAGTGGGAAATCTGCTTTCACTTGTAGCCATACGACTTATTTCCTCTGACTTGCACTAGAAAGAGCAAAACAGCCAGTCTTGGCTGTGCCTCTGCTTTTCTGTCAGTGGGTGCAGCAGGTGGATTGTCATCTTAATACCAAAAAGGAAGGTAGATTTACTTTTCAACTGGAAATTAATGAGATATTGAGACAATCATGTAACATGGGGTTGGGACTAGATGGGTATCCAATGAGTCAACCCCATTTCACTAGTCTTGTATATCTTATCCTAAAGAGCACATTATTTCTCATAACTATTCTATGCCTGGTAGGTGCATTTAGTCACAGATTGAAGGTCAGAGTCTGTGGTTCTGTAATCAGTGTATCTCCTCTGCTGCTTTAGAGTGTATAATTTGAAGAATATGTATGATGGAACAATTGGGTCTAGGCTTCTACATTTATTTAGTATCTATCAGGTGAAATCTCTTCTCTAAATTTGAATTCCTTTGCTCCTTCTGGGGGTCACATTTATAGCTGAGTCTCTCCCCATTAAAGCAGTAGGAAGACTACAGATAGTGATACTAACCTTTTTAATTTTCATATATTTATATTCTTTTTCAGAGTCTTGAAAGCTTATCAAATGCTAAAGACTTAGACTCAGACAAAGAGACTGAGGCTGTGACTGATCCAAGATCCAAATGCAGTATGTGGGGGGGGGGGGAACTCTTCCACTCCAAGATACTAGTTTTTGTAAATGAGCACTTCAGTGTCTCCTCTCTCCTTGATCCCTCTCCAAGATAACACTTTTCCCACAGTGAACAGCAAGGTGTATCTCCTCAGTATAAACAATTTGAGAATGTTATTGAAAAAGGCATGATTTGAAAATGCATGAAAATGATCATATATGTACAGTATTCTAGAAGAAGAATGAAGTTGAGGTACAAAAAGAAAGTTAAGAAAACCCTGTAGTCTGAAAACTTGCTGTTGATGCAAGTTCAGTGTGCACCGCTTTAGTGGTCTGAAATGTTTGTTTGCTAGCAATCTGTAGCTCTATTCGTTAGCAAATTATTATTCATGTTCAATCACTTTTTCCTCATCCCAAAGGCTTATCAACTCTATTCAACAAACAAATCTATCCCTTCAGTGAAATTTGTTGATCATCATGCACTTACAGGCCAGAAAGCAGCTGTATCCTGGACTGCATCAAAAGCAGCATGGCCAGCAGGTCGAGGGATGTGATTCTGCCCCTCCACTCTGCTCTGGTGAGACCCCACCTGGAGAATGGCATCCAGCTCTGGGGTTTGAAAAAAAGAAGGACATGGACCTGTTGAGGCGAGTCCAGAGGAGGCATAAAGGTGATCAGAGGGCTGGGACACCTTTTCTATGGAAACAGGCTGAGAGAGCTGGGGCTGATCAGCCTGGAGAAGGCTCAGGGGAGACCTTATAGCACCTTAGAGTACTTATAGGAGGCCAAAACTGGGGACTTTTTACAAGGATGTGTGGTTATAGGACAAGGGAATGGCTTTAAACTGAAAAGGAGTAGTTTTATATTAGATATTAGGAAGAAATTTCTTACTATGGGGGTGGTGAGGCACTGGAACACATTGCCCAGAGAGGTTGTGGACTCCCCACTCCTGGAAGCATTTAAGGCTGGGTTGGATGGGCCTCTGAGCAACCTGAGTGGCATCCCTGCCCATGGCAGAGGTGTTGAACTAGATGATTTTTAAGGTCCCTTCCAACCCAAATCATTCTATGATCTTGGTGGACAATTAAGCAGCTAATCAGTTTCGTGTCACTGTACCTAAGCAGTGAATCCCCACTGGCTACTTCGTGCTGCCACAATGGGAGCTGCAAATGAATAGGAATTAAGTAATAGTTACTGTTGCTTTAACTCTTGGTTTGAAACTGCTTACTTGTGGTTTATTTTTGCACTGCTCTCCAAACTGCTTATCTGAAAAGGCATTTAAACTGTTTGTTGTATTGCTGGGAAGGATAGCCTGCCAAGGGCTATTATGATGACAAAGTAAATGACAGTGACTGTACTTTGCCAACAGGATATTGGGCTATAACTTTTTTCTTCAACAGTTTCCATAATCACTATCTGAGTGGAAGATGGTAAGAGTGTTGGGGTGAAATGCCATAGATTCAGCATTACCTCTTGACCGCTCTTTCCTGGGAGGACCTTAAGTACACATCTTCCTGAAATGAATCTCATATGGGATCCTACTTTATCTTTCTGCCTCTTTCAATTGCTTTGATAATGAGAAGAATTTTAGCATTAGAAGAATGTCTTTGTAGTATCACTCAAGGAGGAGTCTTTGTCATATGTCTTAATAATTTATCATGCTCTTGATAAGAATTCTAGATGAGTAGATAAGAGTAAACAGGCTCAGGGAGACAGCCCTTTGATGCTGGTGTTGTTAATTCTGCAGCAACTGAATTGGTCTTCTGTCATTACAACTTAGGATGCATACTTGGAAGATCATAATTTTGGGAAAGTTATTACTGCCAAATATTTCACAAAATGTTTATTAATTAAGCAAATACACCTTTCCTTACTAACATGTAAGAGAGGAAAAAACTGTAGTGTTGAGACGTTAAAACATTTATAAATGAGGAGAGGAGTGAGCTGCAATCCTAATGCTAAAATTAGAAAGAGTTTTTTTGGAATATAACCAAGCCATTAGATATGGGCAGACTAGTTCAGATAAAAATAGAATGAAACTGAACTTATACTTAATATTCAAAAATACTGAATGCTTGAGAAAGTGATAATAATTTTTCAATATCTGAGAAACTCCTGGGATTAGTAGGGACTAGAAAGCAAGGAAATATGTCATAAATCAGGTAATTCTGGAGAGAGAAGTGGTTTAGTGATCTAAGCTTAAGTATTTGGGAGTCTCTATGTGCTTCTTTTCCTGATCATGTCTGCTATAGTGTTTAAAAATAGCTATAGTAGGGAACCGTATGGAAGAACAGCTCTGAAAGAAATGCCTGCAGTTGCTTGTGAATGTGGCTGCATTTGGGAATGGTGCACTTTGTAATGCCCTTTGTCAGAGATAAAAAGAAGGTGGCAGTTCTTAACTCCCTCTGCTACTCTCCTTATGAGAAGTGACAGTGGAACTGAGCGATCTGTGAAAAAGGAGAGTACAAAATCTGTGACTTGCATCAACTTTTTCCTCAATGGAATGAGAACAGCAAAAATGGCTGCTGGATGTTACTTACTGTCTGCTTGTACCATATTGGCATACTCTTCTTAGCTACTACGGAATTCTTGCTACTAGCTAAAAATCCATTTGGGAGAGAGAAGACAATCTTAGTGGAGGAGATAAAGCTACAGCCTTACGGAATATTTCAGGGAATTTGAGGAAATGGAACCACAATCCCTAGGATCAATCCTTTGAAACATTTAAGAGTTTAGGAGCACAATGGAAGGAAGATAGTGCAGCGGGTTGATTTGTTTATGCCTATTGAAGAAAACTAGAGCTAAGGTTTTAGTCTAAGATGCAGTTGTAGAAGCCAGAAATGACTTTATAAAAATGAAAGGTGTTACAGAAGTTTAACAAAATCTAATCTTGTGGCTCTGGTGATTTGGGTTCTGCTAGTGGAGTTATGTTTGCTTTTAAAACATATTTTAAAATGTTTAAGCTTTTACCTTATTACTCTGAACTGGCTCTGCCTTTACCTGAAGGTAGATATCTAGGAACATGCAGATGTGTCTGTTGATCCATTTTGACTAGACCTCACTACCTAGACCAGCTTACTGCCCAAAGGCAGGAGAAGCCTGGCCCATAAATCTGCTTCTTTGTGCCTTTGTGATCCAAGTCACTGTTCCAAGAGCACTGATTGCCTGCTAACATTTCTGGTATGAGGACAGCAGTAAAGACAGCTATTACAGAGGAAATGGAACTGAGCACAGTTAAGTAAAAAGCTAATTAAAAATGAAGGGGATGAGGAGCCTGGAAGAGGTAATGGTCCTGCAAAATATATTGGCCCTAGAATAAAGGTTCACTTCTGATAGGTTTTCTTAAAAACATTGTCAATATAAGTTCCTTCAGTTCTGCAGAGATCTTTCTGTTTTGGGTATCTTGCACAAAACCACTTTCACTGTGTAATTGTTTCTGTCTTATCTTCTCCACTTGGATGTTTTCAAAGTGATTTTGTTTCAGTAACAGAGCTATCCTATGGATCTTCTTTGTTGCATTCTCTGAGAACTCTTGCCCAGTGCTGAACTGGGGTTGAAGCTATCCATTATGAACCAAACACAATGCAGCTTCATAGGCAGCATTATCGAAGAGGCACTTTGCATTATTTGAAGTACCCACTTTACTAACATGTGTCTATTCTCAAGAGTAATAAGGACTGCATTTGATTGTCTGCAAACAATTCAATGGTCAGGGTCTAGACTCAGATGTGCCAGGACAAATGCAGAGGAGCATCATGAAAGTCAGTTGTTGTTATGGCTTTGTATGGCTGGAACTGAGATCAAAATGGATTTCTCTGTATCATAAATAGGGCTCTCCCAGGCCAAATACATAGATTATATTTGCTGAGCACTTAACACCAAATAGAAAAAATAAGTATTTAACAACCTTACAGAAATGAAAATAGGATTTAGTAGTTTAAGATATTAACTTCTTTTGCCAGTCTCCAGTTGTTTTTTTCCCTTTTTCTCTATCATTTATTGCTTGCAGCTTTCCATTTTATTTGGGCTAAAAAAAGAGAGAGATGAAAAAGAGGAGTAATATCTTCTAGCATTTTTATAGTAACAGTTATGGTAATTTTAGAACATTGTCATGCCAGTTGGTGTGTTAAGGTAATTTGAAAACATTACAACAAGATGAAAAAAAAAAAATCTCTTATGCTGATGATGGCTGATTTACTCACAGCAGAAGCTTGGGTTTTCATCACTGTTAGTGTAGCAGGCCTGCTGTTACACCTGCCTCAATACTTCCCAAGTAATGTATGATGGGCTTTTTGGAAGAGAACTGGGAAACTTAAGCAAGGAGTATAGCCCAGTATAATTTCTGGGTTTGGGACATTCCTGACTGAGCCCCCACTGCTGAGACCAGAATCTGACCTGTCTGATGCTGCACAGCAATGTGCTGCATTATTTTATTGAAAAGGATTGAAGGCAAAGCAATTAAAAGTATTTTGCTCCAAATCATGTAGGAGCCTGTGCCAGAGAGCCTGGGCTCTGTTGAGGCTGCCGAGGCAGGCTTCTGGTATGTACCCTGGGCAAGACAGTGTCTCCCCCATCTTGTGCCCCGTTGGCCCTCCTTCCCAGGGCCTGGCTCTCCTCTCCCTTCTGTCTCAGGGTGGGCAGGAAGATGTGGTTCCTTTGGGTTGAAAAGAAGAATGTAACTTTTTCACCTACAGTTTTTTTAATGATTTTAATGAGCATGACAGGTATAGGAGGAAGGCTGGAGCTGGCCGAGGGGAAGAGGTTGCTGTGGGATTGCCCTAGGATGTTGAAGTGGCACAATGGGCTGTGCCCTCAGCCAGGGGCTTTGCTAAAGAAGAATTCCAGCCCAGGATACAGGAGATCTCATCACCACAGAAGTTGCTGAACCACAAGAGCTGATCAGTACAGATGGGCTTTCGATCCAGGTTGATTTGTGAAGCAACCTCTTCCTTGATACCATTTTCCAGGAGAGAGTGATAGGGTGAGCCATATGGCGAGGAGAAAAGGGCCAAGAGTTTAAGGTAAGGGCTTTAGGGATTTGCAGGGAATGTCCTTAGAAGTGAGCTGTTCCTGAGCCAGTGCTTACTTACTGAGGTGAGGACTAATTGCTCCTTCCTAGTGAATGCCTCCCTCTGGCTTAATGACAGGGTCTTTGTGCCTATAAGGTTTAACCCAGGCAGCAGGCTCCAGCTCTTGACCCCTGGCTGTCTTGGAGGACAAGGGGGTTGGCTTTGCCTGTCCTGTTTAGCAGGACAAATGCAGAAGCTCCTGAAGGAAGCTGGTGGCTTGGGTGTCATTTCCCTGTGAGGGCATGGATGTCCACAAGAGCCTTTTCATACCTACTCAGGGAGCAACGAGGAAGGAGAAACAGTAGCAGCCTGTAGAAAAAATTAAAGCTTAGAGAATCCTTAACAGGACAGTGGGAGTGAATACTGTTTAGTCTCCGAGTTTTACCACTCTCAGGAGATGAGTAGAGGAGTGAGGAAAGTACATCATATAACATACTTTGTGACATGGTAGTGAAATGTACTTCCCTTTTTTCAACATTGCTGAGGAGCACAAGTTATTGGCTTGCACTCTGCTGTAGCCAGGTGCTGCATAAACACAGCAACCCCTCTGTAAAGTCCTTGGATAGGGGCTGTCTTTCTCAGCCAGGGAGTACAGACCCCTTATTTTATGCTCTGACAAGCTGGCTTTCCTGAAAGTCAAGCACTATTTCTATAAAAATCAGAAACAGGTGCCTGTTTCCACATATTTTGCAAGTGGTACTTGCTTTTCCATGCACTCTCTCATGTGTACATTTGTGTGCCCAGAGGGCGCAGCATCTTTTTCCACAGTGAATTCCCATTGGACTCATCTGAAGTTCTTGTGGTTTCACAGCAAATAACTGAGTAAAGCATTCTCTGAGAATCAGAGAATCAGATTTTTATTCTTTGTTACAGAACCCTAAATTTATGCACAGTTATTCCAAAAAGATGAATTTCTTGATGAAGAATATATTATTATACGCTATTTATTCTCATAATACAAATGATAGCCATTCAGTGTTGCCTTTTCCATAGCTTCTGGTACAGGGAAGACATGAGCAAAGGGTCCATTTCACCTAATCTTTGCTCTGAATGACATTTCAGGTGTGCCTACACAGTACAGAATAACTCAATGTACAAGTCTCATGGGAAGTGGTTGCTACCAGCAAGAGATTTGTTTCTCCCTGCCCACCCCTTTTCCCTGATGGTTGCTGGTAGCTCTTGGTTTGCAGCAGGTGACCCGATGGTACACATGTGTAAAGGTTACAAACTTGCTGCTGTGCAGCACCTGGCCCTGATTAATGTGTGCTTCAGTCAGTGCAAGCAGCATCATAAGCAGGAGCAACCTGTTGGGAGTTTGATCAGGTCCCAATGAAAATGAGATAGGTACTGTGGGAGACAACTTGCTGCATTGGTGAGGGTGCCAAGGGTAGGATACTCATATCCCCCTCCGGCTACTGGACAGAGATGGAATTTCTCTTTTTGTCATTTTGTTGTACTTTTTTTTCCCACCAAAATGACTTTAACTGCTAGAGACAGTGTATGCCATTAGCTATGGACCTTACTAATGAATCTTTGTGTATGTGAGCCTGTTTCAGTGTTCTGTGTGCTACAATTAGTGTGTTAGGACCCAATATCAGGTGGAGTCTTTGTTAGTGGCAGTAATGCAGTAATACAATATCATAGAGCTCATTTGTAAAGGCTGTCAGGTGTTACTGTAGTGCCATGTAACCCCTTCTAGAAGGACAGAGAGACCTGAGAATTTTACAAATAAACTGAAGAGGAAAAGCTACAACTTGTATTCATTTATAGTTAGAATTCCTGGCCAGTAGGCATTTCAGATAGAGCAATAAGCTTTCAGCTTCCATGTAACTATGCACAGCAGGTCACCCGCTTGGTCTGTCTGGATTTAGATGAGAAAGTAGGTTCTTGTCAGAAATCCAAAGAATGCTCTATGGACCAGATTTTTAAAAGAAAAGTCATTATACACAATGTGAGCCAGACTTCCTTCAAAAGCTTATCCCCAGTTTAGGCACCAAAACAAAGTGACCGTGTTCAACTGAAGAGCTCAGTCTGTGTGTGTGTGCAGAGTTCTGATCTCTGTGGCATTGCCAGGGCAGCAGGGGCAGCTGCTTCTTGTGGATCTAGCAATCATGAAAGTGTCTAAATATGACCTTGGCATACTGAAAATCTGTCTGTCCACAACTGGGGGTGCTGAGCCCTTGAATATAACCCCTGGGCTCTCATACAAGTCTGGTCCTGCATCTGTTTGATCTGGAAGGGCTGGGAAGGAGCTCTTGCTATGCAGATTCACATTACTTTTTGAATTAATTTAGAACGTTTTGTAATTATTCTGTTAAAGCATAAGTACATTTGGGGGAGTTAGAAAATTATTTTTAATTTGTTAATACAATACTGCAAATCTCTTTGGTGCATTTTGCATTATTCTCTGTTTTGTTTGAAGCATGTATCTTTCACAGCAAATTATACTTCACTTGATTAAATGCTGGGAGAAACTTTCCTTCCTGTCAGTGGAACAGCCTTTTTTACTAAGACAGTGGGTTGTCTACACTTTTCACTTTGTCTAGCTTCAGAGAAGTCTAAGAAGTAATTAGGAGTATATTGCATCTGAAAATATTTCTAATTATTTTTCTTTATTTTCCCCAGTTTTTGTCTTTTCTTCCTGTTGATGTTGTTAAAATAGCTCTGTATCGAGAGCGAGCTTGTGGGACAATCACCAGACGAACTCACGGAGTTTACTGAAGCAATGCCCACTTTGTTGTCTTTACACTCCTGCTTAAATCAAGTTAGCAAGGCTGCACACGCGATGGTCAGTGTGCATGTAACAATATAATTGGTTCCATGCTTTGATCATGCAGGTTATAATTGGACAATGCAGCTGTTCACGTGCCACTCTTAATTGGTTATTCCTAGGTTCTAATTTACTATGTTTCCTTATCTTGCATAAACACTATTGAGGAATTTGCCTCCCGCTGCTATTCTAAGTTACGCCCTAGGTAGGCCTTACTCCATATTTGCGGGCCCATATTCCAACAGCTCTGTTCAAAACTCTTTAGGCTTCAACATGTCGGGAGGTCACCACAGGGCCTAAGGGTTCTCTGTGATAGACTGTGGTCTGCCTTTACCTGATTTGTTATTTTTAACTTAATTTATTACATCCTTTGTAACAAGTCAAAAATTCTGGGATGTTGTAAGGAGTTGCTAAGAGCACAAACCTGTGTGCAGGAGAATGCAGGTAAGCTAACAGTTTAGCTGATGTCATGCACAAAAGTAATTGGTACAATTGAGAACAAGCATGAGCCTTGCAATCAATTATTTCTTCAGTGTTTTCCAGAATGGAAGCCCACTTATGCAGCCAGTGGGTTTGTGCCATGAATACAGACAGTAAAACACTGTGATCCTCTCCTCTGGCTGGAAGAGTTCAATCCAGATGTGGAACTGTGGTTATTATTAATGATACACTTTACCCATTGTTATAAATAATTTGTGGTTTTGCTAAAACAGTGCTTTGACTCGTTGCAAACCATAACACACTTTCAGTATGTACTTTCAAGACTCCAGCTGTAATCTTTAAAAACTTTTAATTTTGTTCTATAGATTCTTATAATTATGTTTCCAAACATTTTGACTATAAACTGTCACAGCTTATATGGTGTGCATTACTTCTCAGTTTCTATTGCACTGGTGAATAATTTGCCACAGTACAGCCAGTACAGTAATTGAGGAGAACTTAACTCCTCTGCTATCTCTGATTTTTAGTAAGATAAACACTGGGAGTCAGATTCCCTTCTGGCACAGCTTTAACCTCACTGGATTTATCCTAATGGAGAATATCATCCTTGCTACAGAGATGTGCATTAAAATGATCACATTTTTTATCTGTGGATATTCATTAACCTAAGGGAATATCCTAAACCTGTCCTGTGGTGAACCTTTTAGCACCTGGAGAAAGCGGAGTACTGAGAGAACAATATCGCTCTGATAAATAAATATTCATTCCTCTTGATGCCTGGCGTTTGACGATTAGGTTGTCCAGTTAATCTGCCATCCACTAAAGTCAAAGATCCCCTTCACTGATAACCTGTATTCGTGTATAACAGATACCACTCTCAAAGTCTGTGCATCCCATGAATAGCCTGCATTGTATGAAAGTTAAACATAGTCTCTCTTCTGCTTCATGATTTTTTTTTTTTGTTGTTGTTGTAGAGAAGAGAAATCATATTGCTCCCCATTTCTGTAATTCCTTACTGAAGGGGGAAGACTGTCAGTGGAATAAGTTTATGGTCCCATCTCTCTCTTTAAATAAGAATGTGCAGTAAATGGTGGGTGACTTTGTTACTGAGCAGCAAATGTGGACCTGGCTGGCACTTGGGGAGAGCTTTTTCTCTCAGAATCTCAGGCCCTTTGCAAACACTGAACACTGCCATTAACTCTATTTTACACACAGACACGTGAAAGATGGTATTTATGACTTTTTATTTAAAAAAGTAACTTCTGATGTTTGGATGCCTAAGTTTTGTTGTGATTGAAAAATGATCTCTGACAGGAAATCCCATAGAGTTTTGTGCTCTTATGTGCATCTTCTGCATTTCAAGGTCTTAGACTAACATTTCTAAGTAGATTGCTATTTAAAAAGGTTGGTTTTGTTTTGCTTTTTTGATAGATATTACTACTAGGTAGTACTTGGAAAAATCCCATTCTTGTGATTTTAGTAGAAGAATGATAGGGAGAGACTTCATCTTAGTTTTTAGCAGTAATATATGATGAACAAAAAGTAAAAACAACAGTTTGGATTTGGTATTTCACAAAGGTGAGAGATTCACATCCTGTTGTGGGTTTAATGCTGACATAACCCAGGGGCACTTGTGAAAGGCAGTGAAAATCCTGGAGTATAGTGTGGATTCAGGCTTTTACGGACCGAGTACAGAATAGGTAATAAGTCCACATGGACATAGTGGACAAAGAAAACAAGAAGTGAAAGAAACCAAAATACCATTTAAAGCAGAAACAAAAGTGTTTGACAGGCAAGAAACAAAGTCATAATTTCATTTATAGTCAGCCTTGAAATGAGAGGATCTAATCCCAAGGTCTTCTATTGTTTCAGTGTTTGATTTCAAAGGCACACCATAAGGTTTCCCTGCCACTGTTTTTACATGTGATATTGACATCTGATATAAAAATGTTATTAAAATACTTTATCATATCTTTTCAAATGACACCATTATGGAAATGTCATTATTTTATTTTTTTCCCCTAAATGTTACAATTAGCTTGGAAAAACATCCATAATAGCTTTTAGTGTTTTGACTAAACAGTATTATTATTTTAGTTGATTAATAATAGAATAGCCATTGTTTTTACTACATAAAAAATCTTGAGACAAATTAGGTTTCAGCTTAAGAATATCAGATAGCTCTGACAAATGCTTGGACAAGTGTGTCCTCATTTGCTTTTGCTGTTGGCAAGAAAAGAGGGGGTAAAAATTGTATCTGCAGTTATTCCTTGAGGAATTGAGGTTTGAGGAATGAGTCCTGTGAACACCTGCAGCAACACTCTCTATTTCTCATATACTCAAAATTAGCAGCCACACAAAGTGGTTTTGCACTTTTTGTAGAGACATGTCATCCAGTGAACTAGACAAGATCTATAGATATCCTCCAATAATGAGAGCTACCTCCACGAGTGGTTTAATGTGCAACAGACACTGTTTATAGATACAAATCCTTGTCACACCTGCATGAGCGATGCTGTACATGCTTAATGGTACTGAGCAGCTTGTGAAATGGTCTGTCTCAGGCTGGTCCATAGAATGTTTAGGGTTGGAAGGGACCTTAAATATCATCCAGTTCCAACCCCAGGTTCCTCAAGTACGTCAGCACCATACTCCTCTACTTCTGTCTTTGTTTTAAGCACTTCCATTTTGGAGACATGTGACTACATGGAATTAGCGGCTCATTTGTAGAAAATGTTTATAAATGTATATTCACTGTTTCCCTATACTTATTTCAGGAACCAGGGCTGACTAGTTCATCTGTAATCCGTTAAGTAAAGAAAGCATATTTTTTATTTCTTTAAAAATAGTCAAGATATTAATTGAGAAGCTTTATAACATCACTTTAAAATAAGCAAAATAGATCCTATGGGTGCATTCATAGTGTTAAACAGCATTTAACAAGCATCTCCTATTAATATCATAGGTTGCTCTCTGGGAAAAAAAAAGAACAGCAAGTAATGGGAAACAAAATAAATCAAACAAATGAACACTGAATCTTAGCTATGAATCTGGCCTTAGGCAATTTGGCACCAGTTTGCACCCTTGGAGAGCAGCTGCATTGCAGAGGAGCTGTTCTCTGATGTGAGGGTGGCTTTACAAGTCTGTTCAAGGCTCTGCTGCAGCATTCTGCCAAATGAGTTTCTTCTGCCCAGGGACAGGTGCTGAATCATGTCTCTTGGTCGAATAGGAGCCATCTGCTTCTGTACAAGCACTGTCCTTTCCTGGTGGAGATGTTGGCCTCTCTGCGATGGAGAGGCTGCAGGGTAATTTTGATTCTTGATCTTAGAAAAGGGATCAATGACGGAGTAGTGAATCTAATCCTGTGTTCTAAGTAACTTTTTTTTTTTTTTTTGTCAATGCTAAAGTAGTCACTCATTTCACTAACTACCCACTGGCATGATATCTAAACCTTTGGTCAAAACACGTATTTTTAACTAGCATGGCTGAGGTTATATAAACTTAAGAATATGAGCAATAAGCAGTAGCTGAGAGTACCAGTTAAACAGGATGATAAAGTCAGGCTTATAATAAAGGAGGAGAAATCCCACCTGCCTGTGCATCTCGGTTGTTCCTACAGGTCCCAAAATAGGGTGAAGGAGCTACCACACAGTTTTCAGTAGTAACAAAGTGCAGTAAGCCCAAACCTGGTTCTTGTGCGGCTTCATGCTTAGTAACATTGTTTTTTGAAACCATCCTGCTTGGGTTCCTTCTTAAAGTTGTAAAAATGACCTGTACTCAGATACTTTTGTCACTGAAGTTTTTAAACCAAGGCTATAATTCTGCAGAAAGGGTGTTTTTTTGAGGTGGTGGTTGACTGTGGCCTAAAATAAACGTCTGGTCCCAGATTCCCTAAAGCAGCTTGCTTGCCTTGGACAGCACAGGATGGCAGCACGCTAAGCTTCAAATTTTTGAAATGCTACTAACTGTATTAAAACTGCAAATGCTTACAGTAGTCCCATTTTAGCCACTTACCTTTATTTTTTTCCTATAGTCATTATTTGTTCCCGTCAGTTTCCTGTGGCTCAGCAGTTCTCTGCCATGAAAATGGTACACAGAAACAATATTGACAAAAAAAGGGGAGAATAGATTGAAAAAATATATATAGATGTAAACATTTAAGCATCCCACATTAGCTATTATCATAGAACATGCCAATTAAACTAGTCTGCATTGATAACTGCTGTACAATTACTTGAAAATATTGCAAACCAGCAACTTGATCTTTAAAGAGCACTGAAAAACAAATGCAAGAAAGCATTCTGAGATGGGAAAGTATATGTTTCATTTTAAGGATGTTTAAACAGTTAAGATGAATATCTTAGGACTCAGATACCCATTTAAATGCTTTACTAAATCATGATCTAAAGATTTCCAGCTACCTAAAGATAAGATTAAAAAGAAGTGTGTTTAATAAGAGAAATATTTAAAAACAAGAAAATGTTGATGTTGGTTATGTTCCTGGGATTAGTGAAAGATCACTAATCCATTGATTAATCCAGGAGGAATTACATGAACTTTGGTTGTCACCCATCTCTTTGAGATGAAGAATAAACCTATGCTGCTTACTGGAACTTCTTAAATACCTCCCTTTGCCTTTTATAAGTACAGAGGTGTTCTTCCACTCTGTGCAAAAGAGAGATTGGATCCTTAGGTATTTAAGACCAGCTTAAATTTTATATTTTGCCAGCCTAAACAAGAACTGATATCTGTCCTGGGCTGTTAATAATAAATAAAAAAATTATTTCTCAAAAGGATGCTATTTTTATTTATTGTAAAAGAGTTTACTACATTTTATATGTAAATAAAACTTGCATTTGAATAAGTATTAATTCTTACTGACAGTAATGAAAGAAAAAGTTGTTCTTAACTCATTTCTGTATGCTATTAAAGTGGTTTTGAACTGTTTCAAAAAAAGGAGCCTCATACCAGAATACTAACCTTCCATAAACATTTTTGCCTATAAAACATTCAATAGCTAGAAAATTCTGGAAAAAAAAAATAGATTGTTGTCAAACAGAGCAGACTGCCTGCCAGAAATATTTAAAGCAGATATTGATTGAGATAGCATCTCTCAGTCTTGGCAGCTAGATAACTTTTACACAGAACAGGGAAAGCCAAAAGGCTAAATTCTCTGAAGAGTAGGGTGTTCAAAAACCTGCCCAGGCTTATGACCTAAGAGCAGTCTCTTCAGAGTACTTCTGAGTGAAACAGTCTATTATTGATTCAACAGGCTTTTTTGCTTTCCTTGTCTTTACTTTCCTCTACTGTCCTTCAGTTCAGTCATTTGGGGCTTTTCAGGAAATCTCAGAGAGGAAGTATGTGATCTCTTGCTTTGCAATTTCTATTATTCCCAGCCAGAATACCTTGTTAAAGCTCTATGAAGTTTGAGAACGTAGTATTAAGTTAAGGATGTCGAGCATTAAAAGAATATTGTATGCATTAGTATATGTATTGTGTGTGATTTTTTGTGTATTTATAGATACACATATAAAAATATATCTAAAGCCCTGCAGTGTTCTCACAAAGTTTAAAATGCATTCCAATGCACTATCAAGGCTGAATGTCAATGAAACTAGAGAATTCTGAATAATGGAGGTGCATGGTTAAGGTCACTCCAGCCAACTTTTGTGCTTTTCTTGTTACTAGGACTATAAACAGCCTTTTGCATAGTTTAGGGGATTAACCTGAGAAGAGAAATTGTACTGTAATGCGCAAGAATGCTGTTGTCTTATAAGGAGCTCATAGCAAGTTTGCCTGAAGCATAAAGGTAGATTTTCAGCTAAGGCAAATGGTTCTCTTTTCTTTAGAAAGCTGTGTATGGGCCACTTGTGTTAGCAGAGTAATCAAAGTCAGTTTTTATGAAGAAATACTAGATTAATATGGCTGCTGCTGCCCTGTGGCCAGTGGAGTCTTAGTTGTGGTGTGCATTTTTGTTTGTTAGCTTGTTGGTTTTTCGTTGTTGTTTTGTTTTGTGGGCGTGTTGCGCTTTTTTGTGGATTGATTTGGGTTTGGTATTTTTTTAAGAGCAGCTCTATTCAGTGAGGACTGCGTTCACTGAGGTCAGTCAGAGCTGTAGCTCTTGCTAAGCTTCTTAGGAAGGTACAAACACCTTTTTGGGAATTGAGAAAAATGAGGGAAATCAAATGCCAAAATACTTTTTTTTTGTCTTCTCTGTTTTTGAAGGACTGAGTTAAAAAATGGCAAACACAAAATGCATATATAAAAAGTGCAGTGGGGAGGAGTAGTGGAAAAGTTTGGAATAGAAGGATGGGGAAGAAATGCAGTAGAGTTTTTTAACAGTCTTTCTGGTTGTGATCAGATTTGTTATCACTTCAGGCACTTAAAACTATACGGTTTATATTTGCTTCTTAGTGTTGGTTAAGAAGAGATTTTACTTGGTATTTTGGATTCACTTTGTTCTCAGCTTCTTTCTGTTTCTGTTGGAAGACTTTCATTTTACTACAGGTTTCTGGACCAGAAATATGTAAACTTTTAAATATAAGTTTCAGTTTAAATTGACCCTACAAAACAAAGAACTTGAAGACCTGCACTCAAACAGGCTGGATGCATTTAAGCCTCCATCTTTAACATCACAACTGTGCCCAGGGTGGGTTATTCTGCGAGTGACCCAGGGCAAGGCACAAACAGTTTTATGAGAGCCTGGCTTGAAGCAACTCAACCTGGGGCTTTTCCAAGTTGCCATTCCCATTTTCTCTAGATCTTAGTGCTTTTTAGTCTCACCTCTTTTTATAGGACTATTCTTCTTCACAAAAAGTATGAAATGTGTAACAGTATTTCTGACGCTTCTAACTATTTATTATTTATTAATGGTTGATGCTAAGTGGGCACACAGGACAGGAGCTGCTTTTTCCAGCTGCCATTTAACACTATGTCCCTTACACTGTAAAATTTTCTAGACACTATGACTCCATGGGGACAGGCTGGTTAATGAATTTTCTTTTTTCTTACCATTTTAGTATAAATCTGTATACTGGGGTATTATTTTATAGCGCTATAAATCCATTTAAGTTATAATAATCTTATCAATAGCTGTCTCTATCTGCTTGACTTTAACATGCTTAGCAATATGGTCCGTGGACTGAAGATCTTAAAATATAAATAATGTCTTGTATTCAGTCCTCAGAGATAAAAGGTTCAGTAGATTTACTACTGCTGATCTTCCTTAAATTCCTGTCATTTACTAAATTCCTTAGAATTGAGACTTTGCATTCTGGATAGGAAACTTTAGAATGATTTCCTGGATGTAATATAGCAAGTCAATTATATAAATTCATTCTTTTTTTGGTGATTTGCTACTGGCTGCTTATTGATCTTTGATGAAAAAGTATTATGAAAGGAAATTTATGTGCCCATAAGCTTGATGGCAACAGGATTTGCATGCAGGCATAACTACTGCTTGCATTCTCAGCAGAAAGATTATATTGCTTCACTCCACATAATTTGAAGTGAGAAATAGTGTTCTACCTTTTAGATTCATGAATTTGAGGGTGGAGGGAGGGGGGGGGTGTCCGTACATGTGTGCATGCAAGGAATATACTCATCATATGGTGTATTAGGGATGTTTACCTCTTTTATTTACATTTAGTGACTGTAAAACATATCTTGGGTAGATCAGGCCTGGCAGTCCAGACTCTATACTACTGAAACATTTTCCATACAGGAAGTGTCCCCCTGTTTTTCAGGCTTCTCACATCCTTTCCACAGGGGCATTATCCTCAGCAGGCTTCAGCCTTTCTCATTTTTTCAAAGGGGAGACAGTTGGTTATTATCTGTAGAGTTTATCCTGAGGTTGGAGGTACCACAAATTGAGTTTCCTTTGAGGCTCTCACTGTTAAATATTTGGGTTGGTACTGCTAAAAAATAAGGATTAGTTGTTGGATATGAACGGATATGAACGTAGGAAGATGGTACTTTCAGGCTCCCCATCAGCATGGAGGACAGGAGACAGTCAGGCCTCTCTGCAGAAACCTCTGGTGCAAGGCTCAGCCAAACACAGTGTGGTATCAGCAGGGGCTACCATTTGTTGCCACGGTTTAAAGCAGAAGTCATATGAAAATTGGGGGCTTATAATAACCTTGTGATCCATCCTCAAGGTGTTAATCATCCTCACAGTACATTAAACAGTCAATTTTATCTGTGCATCAATCTCTCTCCCACAAAATGATGGGAAAAACAACATCGTAGTAAGACAGCCCAACATAATAATTAATATGCAGTATTAAATCTCTCATAAATGGATAGTAAGGAAAAGAAAGCTCAATTATTACATTGGATTTAATTTGCTGAGGGAAACAGCCTTCACACCTGAGCCACAGTCACAGCTTGGTTTTCTCTCAATTAAATCCATGCTTGTCTAAAGCAATGAGGGTTTGGAGGACAAGATCAGGGCACATGCTAATGAAATTCCCTGCAGAACAAGGGCATTATGCAGAAACTGTTACAAGGCAGAGACCACATAATCTGTTTTTAAAATTCTCTCTAAAGCAATGAGTGTAAAAGCTTGGTGAACATTAGATATAGACCATCCTATTAATAATGAGAATTATTTTTTCAAATTCTAAAATTATAAAAGAACATTTGTGACATGCTTAAGGACTAAAAATTGGGCATGTTTATATTTAAAAATATTTACTCAGAAAATATGTGTATTTTTAAGTTATAACTCTAAAATATAGCTTTTTCTATATGATATTGCCACTCAAGTACTAATCACAAGATTTATATTTCCACATTTACCCTTTTGAAATCTAAACAAATAGATGTTGCTCACTCCTATCCAGATCCTTTCTGAATTCTTCCCTTCATACCCTATGTTGTTGGCCAAATCAAGCTATAACACTATGATCTACTGCAATACTACTCTACTAATTAGGTTTTCTTGCCAGACTGTTAGAATTTCTGGCAGTATCACAATAGCTTCCAGAGAATCTCTAAGTTGGGGCTTCCAGAAAGTTGCTGGTAGTTACTATTACTGATCATTTACTGAAAACTGTGCCTTGGAAGGATGATGAGCAATTGCATTCAAGAAGACTTTGAGGTATGCCTGTAAAACTGCAGATTGTTCTTCGATTTTTTTTTTTTTTTTCTCAAATATGGTAAAAAGTTTTCAGGAAGTTTTTCAAAGTTCCTCATCTGTATACTTACAAGAAAGTGCCCCTATTAAATAGTTCTCCACCATATGCTTATACATTCGCACATTCCTTCCCTGAGTCTCTCTTATATGAATAGAATTTGAACTGTTTCAAGTCATTCCCAAGTAATCCCTTTCTCCATTTATATAGTGCATTATTAGGCTTTTGTCTGTAGCTCTAAAGAGAGTGTCATAAAAGAAATTTCAAGTAGCTTAAGAAGTTTGTTAAAGCTAATGCTTTAACATTTAAGAATGCTTCTTTTTACCTTCAAAATATTAATTCTGATGATTTTTTTTTTTAATTTGTTGTTTGGCTTTGTTTTTTTCCTGAGCCCAAGTCATGAATCTCAAAATTAGGCATTAGAAAAATACAGCTTTACAAGTTTGCAACTCTAGGAGTCTTATTCTGACTAGCTTTACATCAGCTTCACTCCACATAGTTTATTTAAATAAAATATAATATAATAAAATAATCATAACTGATTGGAAACAGGAAACCCATTTTCAGATTTTGTTTCTGTGGAAAATACTGAATTAAAAATATTAGAAATTAAAAGAGAGGGTCTAAGAAGTCAACAAGTTTATCTCTTCCCCGCTATCCCTAGGTTTCTCTTGAGTTTGCCTAGTTTTATGCAGGGGGTCTAGATGACCTATTTCCCCTCTATCTCAGGACATTTTGTCAGCTATTCAGCTATTTTTATCATATTCTTAATGGGATCCAACTTGTACTTGTGTCACATGTCACATTTATGTCACTGCTATTTTTTGTCTAGTCTTGCTGTTTATATATGACAAAAAAACTTCCTAGCTAAGCCTAATCATTGGGCTCCTATCCATAAACTGCATTGCAAAATAATGAGTTGGGTTTGAATCAGGAAACAAAACCCTTAAGAAATGATTAAAAAAATCCCTAAACCAAACAACCCGACAGAAACACCACCATATGTCGATAGCCACTTAGGATTGCATCTTTCAAACACACTGAGGTACTTCTGCCATGAATAGTGCTTAACTAGACTGTTTAGAGGTTTGCTATTTAATAATTCAAGAAAATCTCCTAGTAATTTCCACTTTGATGTGGCTTTCTGATTCGTGTGGGATGTTTTTTGATCACTTTCTGTGTGAATTGTTTTTTTTTTCTTTCTGACCTTGTCTGGTTTGTGTAATGTGATGAGTAATCAAGAAATGGACTGTTAACTCTGTGCTTGTGTTATTTTATTTGCATATAAAGCCCAAAGTAGCAGTGGTCTGCTCATAGAATCATAAAATGTCCTCAGTTGTAAGGGACCCATGAGGATCACTGAGTCCACACAGGACAATATATTGAACTATGTATTAAGAGCGTTGTCTAAATGCTTATTGAGCACTAATAGGCTTGGGGGTATGACCACTTCCCAGAGGAGCTTGTTCCAGTGCTCAAACACCCTCACATCTCTTTTGCATTGAGTGTTCTGGGTGCTTTCTATTCTTCCAAAAGTAAATGGTCCACCACTTTTTTCTTTCAAAGGTGCTATCATAACTGCAGCATTGAAAATTCATGTTGGCAGAAGAAAATTGAAAATTATAAATTCTTCAGACTGTGAAATGTGTACAAGCCAGTCTTGGAATGTTTATGAAGGCAACCCCATCTTTGGCATATCATGTTTATGCCACTTCCATGGAATTGTCTTGAATCTCATAGCACTATTGATAATAATTCCCAGTAAGACCTGAAAACAAGCCTGTGTGGAATAAATAACTAATGCTCTCAGGAGCCCTGCGAATTCTGAGATTGATGGGTATGGCAATAGCCAGTACATGACTCTGCAGATTTAAATATGCAAAGATAAGCAGAGTAAGAGATGTTAGAAAAGTGGCAAAAAATTAAAGAGCTATTTAAAAAAAAAGTCTCAAATGATGAAACACTTGTAGTGTGAATGGATTTAATGATTAAATTTAAAAAACAAGAACTGAGTTCACTCCTTTTTCACCCCAAACTGAAAACAAGACTCAGGTACAGTCTCTCTTCTAACAACAAGAAAAACTGAAAAAGGGCATGTGTGTATAGGATTTTGCTGTTGCACGTAAATCCAACCCTCAATCCCTAACTACCACATCCAGCATTTAAAATTATCCTAGAAATAGAAGGATAGTAATAATGTGATACTGAAGCAAACTTAGCAGTGTGACTGGAAGTCTGGCCAATATTAGTGGTCACAGCAAAGGAGTCATTTAATGCAGAGTAGCAGACACGTGCAGAATATTTCCATGTTAGAATTGGACATTAAAGGGTTGGCATGTTTTTGTTGTGTTCTGCTTTTCCCTTCTCATGCATAGATGTCTTGATAATACAAATAATTATTCTTTAATTCACTCTGATCAGAATTACCCCTAAGGGGATCTAAGAGCAGGAAATGCCTTACACCCATTCAGGTTTGGGTTTCATTACCAGCACCTAACCATGACAGACAGACCAAATTGGGAGTGGGAGTAAAGACTTGGTAAGAAATGGGCATGATGGGTACATAAACTATGGAATCAAGCTATGTCTGTGCTAAAGCAATGGTAGCTTTGATGGATTAAGGATCTGAAGAAGAATGTGTGGTCATAACCTCTCTGCGAATATAGCTTAATATTTCAAAACTGTCTTAGACTTTTTCTTTTTTTCCTTTCTATAATTTAAAGAATGGCAAATTATTTTTTTTCTTACTAACTAACTAAATAAAATACGTTACATGTATGGCATGATTGAAGGGTTTTTTTCATATTATGACAAATTCCACATCTTGGGAAGGGAAAAAAAGAAAACTAAAAGTTAAGAGTAACTACACTTTAGTTTTCAAAAAGTGAGCCAAAATATTCTATTTTTTTTTTTTTTTTACCTTGTGGGATTGCAAGGACAACTAACTGTCCTCCAACCTTTTTCCCTCTGTAAAAGAAATCCAAGAAGAGGGCATGTAAGCTGGTAATTAAGTCTGCTTCACACTGTGTGGTTCAAAATGAAGTGCTAAAGCAGAACAGAGAGAGATCCCTCTGCTGCACCTATTGAGCTGCAGAGAATGAAATTCTTTTTGAGCATCCTGTTATCTCAAAGGAAGGACTGTTTCACAGAAAAATCCGAATAAAATCCCAATAATTACAAATGCTCAGTGGTTTGTAAACAAGTTCTTATAATGGGACTAAGGCACGTGCAAAACAAATTTCAGTTTAGGTATGGAAAGCAGTCTTCATGCTCACTGCCATGTTAGAAAACAACTTTTGTGACTGGCCCAAACTACAAAACTGGACTGTTGGATGGACAGACCCTACTGTGTAAACTTTGCTTTCTCATTTGATTTACGAATTGCCAATTGCTGAACAGCCGTGGACCGACCCCTATCAGGGTAAAACTTATATACTGTGAAGGAATTAAAGTCCTTGGACTTGTTCTACAGGGTATTGCGGGTGCTACATATGATGGAGCAAATTCATGTAATTAAAAATCTCACAGGGGCTATTAAATCTGTAAATATCTCTGGGAGCCCAGGAAAGTGAGTTTAGCTAGGAGGGAATTAGCCAGGCCTGATAAGGGTGACGTAGGTCCTGTTGTGAAAGAGTCAGAGCCCCAAACGAAGAAACACTGAACTGTTATGTCTTGGATGTCAGATGGGGATGTGGAGGAGAAGAATTGTGCTTTTGCAGCATTAAGTACCTGATAGTTAGAACTTGCTGTGTTATATATGTTATATAATTATATCACATACAGCACTTACTTAATAGAGTTCATGCACTAAGTTAATTATAGAGCCTTGCCAGATATGTTGTTTTCAATTACATTTCTGAATAGTGAGAAAGAGATGTTACTATGCAGAGAGCAGTGGGTACGGTGCCAGACATGGAATTATTTTCACAGGAGCATCCTGACTGAGTGGGATGCAAGCCTGAAGAAATGGGTATCAGAGTAACTAGAAGTTGAGAGGACTAAGCTCTGTCCAAAGTTGCTTGGAGATTGCAGTGATTGTAGAGAGAGGGTGGTTCTCAGCTAAAGGGTGGGGAGTTCCACCAGAATGTTATTAAATTTGCTGAAATAGTTTTTATATTTTGACTTTATAGGGATATGCAGTAGTGGCCTAACAAAACCAAAATGTAAGAGAACAAAGAGAAATTGCTGTCATGTATCAGGTTGCACCATGTCATAACTTGTTACAGTGTGGGAACGTAATTTTCATAGATTTTGTTGTTGCTGTTTTCCCAATTCTTAGGCATATCAGCATTGTTTGTTGCTTCTGTTGTACCTTCTTAGTGTGAATTTTCCACAGGAGCTTAATCTGAGAGCTAGAACTTGGTTGAGACTTTAGTGATTAAGATTTTAGCTTGCTTTTTGTACTACTGAGGCCTTATATCCATAGTTTTGTATTGTCTGTATCAACAATAACTAAACCAGCACTTGGGATCAAACCAGCAGGAAAAGGGCTGAAGACAATAAGAGCTTTGTGAACCCACCACCAACAGATATGTGAGAGCTATCAGATGACTAGCTAATGTATTAAAGAAAATGTGACTAAGGTAAGGTCTGGGATGGGGCTGATCTTTAGAGGTTTTTGTCTTGGAATGACAGGTTTTAAAGAAAAATGGGCAAAGCAAACAAAGCCATGTTTTTGTGTGCAGATATCTGAATTTCAAGATTTACATTTTCAATATAAAATTTTCATATCGGTTTGCTAGAATGTAAGGAAAAAAATTATAATTATGAAGGGTTTTGTTTTTTTTTTTTTTCCTTTCACGAAAACTATCAGACAGATATTAGTAACTGTAATACTTAGAAAGGTGTTTGGGGCAGAAATCAGGCAGACCTCAGATATTTCGCATACAAAAACTTTTAAAGGTTTGGCCTTGATAAATTCTAGGTAGGTGAAAGTATCAGATTGACTGTCAAGTATGTGTTAGTTACTGAATAGGGATAAATCAGCGCTGTATCTAGTAATTTGGCTCAAATCCAGTAAAATCTTATTTTACCCAGATTTACTATATACTTGCTAAATTAATTTCTGTGAAAGCCACCAACTGGAAGGAGCAGTAGAAGAAGTACATGGGGGAGGTATGCTACAGCATATGCTCTGGTTCTGCCCTTGAATAGGATAGTTCTGAAAACAAATTATATAATGTGTTGACAGAAAACTATAATCCCTGAGGTAAATTTGTCTTTAGAAAATATTCTCGAAGAATCATTTTGACAGGTCCTTTGAGAACAACAATATGGTAAGAATGGTATCTGATGCACTGTTAGCAGATTTGAATCTATCCAATCTTTTTTAAGGGACCCGAGATATCCATGATTTATAGTAGATATAGGCAAATACTAAAGTATTTGCTTAATTTTGAAGGGTAAGCTTTTCAGTCTGCAGGGTTATGTTCTAACACATTTGTTCTTGATCCTATATCTAGCAAAATGGGTGCAATTCTGCTAAGAGTCCTGCTGAGAATTTGGTCAAATTTAGCTCTCAGCTGAACTGCTAGAAATCCAGAATAACTGCTTCAGTTAGTAAAGTCTATGTGAACTTGCACAAAAAAAATTACTGTTAGAAGAACCTGACTCAGTCAAGTATTACCAAGTTGTGTGTATTTTTTAAATGACTGGTATCAGACTTACAGTTTCCTCACTGATGTAAGCTGGGAACATAAGTGGAGGAGAGTGCGTGGTGCTGGGTCATGGCTCATGCTTCAATGGATTGTTTTCAGAGGCTCTTATGTGAGACTGTTTTAAAGTGAGTGCAGTTTCAACAAGGAAGGTTTAATACAGTTATTTTGGTACTAGCTGGATTCCACTGAAATGAAAACTGAATAACACATTTTAAACTCCTTGTTAGTCTTAGGAAGAGTTTTATGTACTACTGTATTTACAACATATACCATTTAACTGCTATTTGGTATGTGAGCCTGGGATTGAAAAGCTTATTTGCACGACTGTTATCATGACAAAGTCACTGACGTGGCTGATCTCTCTCAGGACTGATCACACATACATGTATTCTATAGCTGACCAAATACGTCTGACACTTCAAGTTTCATAGGAAAAATGGGAATTCATGTGACAGGCGGTTTTGGGTGTTTCCTTTGTAAAAAGAGGCATTAAACCTCCCAGTGTGTTAATAAATTCCTAAGGATTTAGTGGAATTTGAGAATAATTATTAGTGCTCTGCAGAGAAGGTGAGACAATTCTGGACAAGGCCAGAGCGTCAGTGGCTTACACTTGCTCCTAGAAACATATGCATTACTTTTTCATACTTGCCTATGTGATAGCACTGTTTGGTCTTTGATCATTCCACTGGATTAAATGGCAATTGAGTATCACTAGGAAGCCTTTCTTTTAGGTAAAACAGAGAAGTATAACGGTTCACGTGCAACTTCTTGCATGCTTCAAATAAGGGAAGATCTTGCCAGTCTTTGGGTCCATGTCTTAGTTTATCCATACTTACAAACTCAGTACTTTTTTTTGTTATTAAACATTTATGTAGCTCACTAAAACCAGCTATGACACCTCAAATATAACCCAGCTTTGAAAGGAGTGCAAAAGGATGAAGATCCTTTTACAAATCTCATATATAACATATCAGAAATATTCACAGGAAAACTGTTTCTCCTTGCACAGTCCATCAGGAGAGATATTTCTATTATTTCTATTTCAGTTACTATTTCACTAAAATATACCTTTTAAAGAAATGGGAGCAGAACATTAAAGCACAGCAAAACAATGCTCGCTGTAGTCTGTTTTACAGAATAAAAAAGGTTTTTTTCTGATTCTTTTATTTATTTTGTTTGTTCAATGTGAAATACTAGAAGGATTAAATCCTTCCTGACAGTTTTAACAGGAAACTATTATTCCTTTTGATGATTCATATTTGCAAGCTGACTTTTGCTGCCCATACATCCTCTTGTTGCATGGAGAGCTATCCACTTTGGCAGCTTGGGGCTTCATAAGTAGTAGGAAGTCATCTTTTTTTGCCTCATTTTTGTTTGGTTTCTTAAAATAATTTTATATATATATATTTAATCTTCTAGTTTTATTCCAGTAATAACAACTGTTGCCCTACTGATACCCTGCCCTCCTCCAGCAAAGAGAGCAGAAGTTTTTGCTCTTGATGCTACATGCATGCGATTGCTCGTCAGGAACTATATTAGGAGCTGGGAAACTGTCACACTTCCTCCATTGTAACCAGTATAAATGACCCTATCCCAGATACCATAAAACTTAATTCTCCCAGGATATGGAAGGCTTGAGTTTGTACTTTTGCCCTGATATTGTGACTACATCTGGCTGCCCTACTGAGACAGTAAGACTGTTAGACCATAAAAATTTTGCTTTGAGAAATGTATTCTGTGTTTTTGTGTTAAGTACTGGAACTTTTTTTCTGAAAGTTCTTTTACTTTCTTTCACAGTTCTGTTCTTACCTACAATATGTTTCCACTCTGCACTTGTGAGGTCTTCTGTGACATTCATTTGGTCCTTGCAGGGAAATCTTTTACCTGCACAAATTCAAAGCAAGTCAAAGGCCACCTTGAGGAGACCATGGTGGATGAAGTTGCGGTATAACAGTATCATGCTCAGAATAATGATCCCTCTTCCATTTCCAATAGGAATCAGAGGTACTTCTCTGCAATGTAGAATTTTCATTCTGCTCACATTCTTTATTGATTTCCAGTTCTTGAATCTGATTTTATTGAAGTATCCTCCCCACCAACTGCAAAATGTCAACACAGTTTACAAAATTTTTCATCTTTTCTATCATCAGATTCTATTCAATTAAATGTATAGCATCAGCAAACATTAAAACTCCAGAGCTTTCTGGAGGAAATAATGCAGTCAAGCTTTTTAATTTTTTTTTTTTTTTTACTGTCTGAGGGCTTCATTCAAATGCAGTAGAGTAAGACAACTGTCAGTGACAGCCTTTCTAGCAGCTGCAAATAACTGTGAAACTGCTGAGTATTATTTGTGTTTTAGACCAAGTCACTCTTAGATAATCATTTAGCCAAATTATATGACCTGGCAATTTATGTGACTTCCAGGGATCAGAGTAGCTGTGAACAGGATGGTACTTATCCACTGTCTATGTGGGGACTGATTTTTGGTCTGGTGTTTTTGAAATATCTTGATTAAGAGGTCAATTCTGCTGCTTTATCAACATTAACAAGTACTAATCCTGTGCGTTCAACAGTGTTTAAAGAATAAGACATTGCTTAGTGTGCAGAGAGATGGTACAGTCATGCTATACAATATGAGCCATTCCTTACTATGTCAGGGAAAAACTGGATGTCATTAAAAAAAGAAAAAAAAGAATTTTTTTTTTTTTCTGTGTTTGGAATATTCAGCAAGGATTGAAATGATCCTTGGAAATCTATTCAAAACCACAAGTAAGCTGTAAAGGTGTGTTAAGATGACTGAGGATTGGCAAGATCACACTGAGTGTCTTAGTCCAACAGCCCATGGTGCCTGAGGCAAGGGTGTTTGTGTGTTTGTTGGCAATTGGTGAAACTCTGGTTACTACAGCTCAGTGGGTAAGAAATGAAAGATTTTCCTGCTGAACCTCACTCTTCAGATGTCGTTTTAATTTTTTCCTTTAAGGATCACATATATTTGAGTCCCACGTCTAAAACTGTTCCTGATCCCTGCCTTAGTAGATAGCCAAGTTCAAGTCACGCTATAATAAATCAGGTACCTAGAAAAGAATAAACAGGGAATCTGAGTCAGAGCTCTTCTCTTGCAGCAGACACAGAGCATAGCCCATCAGCACATTTTTGTGACTTCAGGCAAACATCATCAGACCCACATGCATTCCCTCCTGAGCACACCAAAGGGATGCCACTTTCTGCCCCAGAAGAATAGTGACATAACCTCTAGAGTTCAGAGCTCCAGTTTGTAGCTTTCTGTGCCACTTTCCTGGCCCTTTAAAGGGATTTTGAAAAGGATTGCATAGGCAGTGACTCAGACTTGTTGATTTAGTCACATTGGATCAGCCCACGGGAACTTGAGAGCAACATATATACTTTATCTGACCCACTTGAGAAGATCAGATTTAAAAGGAAGATGACTGAAATATGGCAAATGAGAGGAAAAAAAAGATCTGACAGTCTGACCTATACTAAATTTTTCAGTGCTTTTTCACTTAAATTGGTTCACTTTACATAATAGGTCAAAGGAGCTACGTAATCTTTGCAAGAAAAGCTTGAATTTTAACCTTTGTCTCTTAACCTGACGTGAGACACAAGCTTTCCTTTGTACCTTGCTTGCTTCTAATGACAAGCAGGACACCCATTTTTTACTTAATTACTTCATATCTGGGGTCTGATTCACTTGATCAGATTCTATGACCAATTTATACAAACAACACATAGTAATTTTATTTTATTAGCTCTGTGATCCATTTTTTATTACTCTGGACTTGATAATGATGATAAAAACCAAGGGTACATGAATAAATATTGAAAGGGTTTCAGTCACTCTTACAAGTGATACATTTCCAAGTGACTGAAGGACCCTCTTCAAAGTCAAGGAAGAGAAACAGAGGATCACCCCATTGGAACTGCTGCTTCAGGTAAAGACACAGCTCATCTTTTTTTTTTTTTTTTTTTTTTTTTTTTTTTTTTTTTACTAAGATCTCTGTAGAGTCTTTATAACGATGAGAACTTTTGTAAATAGTGTAGACAGCCTACTATTAATCATGTCAGGTTAGGTGGGAGGATTCCCAGGTCATGTGTTTTGAAGATTTTGTTTATTGTGATTCCTCCTGAAAGAGCATTTGTGCTGTTATTGGCTCCCCTTCAGTTTATGAACTTAAAGCAGCTCCCAGACTCTTCCCTGCAACATGGTTGCCTAGGCAGGCACTCTGATTCTCACAGATCATCTTCCTTGCCCAGATATAGCAACTTATATTTCTCACTTTGGAATTCTGGTGTCTTTCTTCCTCTGTCAAGATTATTTCAAACTCTAATCCTGCTTGTCAATGTTACCTGCAGTCCCTCTTGTCTCTGTGTCAGTTATCTACTTAATGTTACATCCAGCTAATAGTAATTTTACTTGCATCATATTTCTAAAGCTTCCTTATGAGAATGTCATGCAAAACTGTCAAAAGCTTTACTAAAACCAAGAAACATGACACCTACTCCTTCTTTCCTGTTCACACAATCTGTCTTGAAAGGAAACTGGGTTGATTTGATGTTTGTTATTGACCAACACAGTGGCTGCTATTAACCTCCTTGCTACTGTTTAAGGGCTTACAAATAGTTTATAATAAGTGTTCTGGATTTTTCTGTACATTGAACCAATTTATCTGAAATTTTCCAGTTCTTCTTTGACTCCACAAAGATAGAGAGTCACGTATAAACATAGAGTTTATGGTACAATAGACCAGAAGGTGGGAAGAGTGATGGCTTTTGTCTTGGTAACATTCTATTAGTCAGAATTCGGGTTTGTGAAAGAAAACTGCTCAGAGGCAGGCTTCTGTTTTGGTCAAACCCCTTTGATTTAAGTGAAAGAAATGACTAAATAATTTGAATGTGTGGGCAATCCTACAAACATTTTTTTTTAAGCAATACGGTCTTTTGTAAGAGTCTGGTTAGGAAGAAAAGGTAATTTCTTTCAGAAAGAGCTCTGTGATTCAGTACTAGTGAAACCAGGATCTAGGACTGTTATTTCAAACAATTTTGGCAACATAAGAATCGGAATTGATTATTGCCTGATACAAGGCCAAACTTTTAATGTTTGCAACAAATAATACCTAGTTTTAGTAAATAATCTATATCTAAAATTATAGAGAGCAAATCCTAGGGATTATATTTTCTTCTGGTGTTTTGTTTTTCATTGGAAAATACTGACTCAGAATTGCCAACTATTTGCAGGTTTTTGCAGCAAAATAGCTAGGTAATGAAAATTTGAACTGTTGTAAATTCAGGATTGATACTAAATATACATTATATATAAAACACACCATGCAATACATGCAAGATTTCCAAAATGCTGGACAATAAAGGGTTAAGATATTGTATTTGTTTAACACAGAAAAAAGAGTCTGAAGGGAGAAGTTTCCATAGTTTCTAAGAATTAAAAGGTTATGAAACAGGGAGTAATTAATCTAAATCAGCTTTTCTTAAAATTAAGGTAGAGTAAAAATGTGTTAACTATATGGATATTTAAAAAACAAAAATGGCTACATGTGGAGGCTGTGAAATGGCCTTATAACTGCAGAAGTTTAATTATAGGTTAGACAAATATCTTGCATGAACAGCATAGTCATACTTGACCTTGTATCAAGTTTTGAGGCATAAATGGGATGACTTCTTAAGGTTCTTTCAGCTCTTTTATTATTTTTGCAATAATTATCAAAGTAGTCACAATTAAATTACATATTTTGAAATAGATAAAGTGACATAGATCTGGTATCTTTGTGCATTAGTAGATTACAGAACTAAATCTCAAACTGTATTATAGAAGAAAAGCTGTCATTTTTGACTAGGCCTAGTTAGGATCTGGAGAAAAATTCAGCCTAGGTTATATCTATTTGTAACAGAATTTATAAAGCTTAGTCAGTAAAATATACCTATTTTCAAAAGACCTAAGTGACTATTCCTGCTCTGATCTTTCTTACTGCAGCTCTGTAACAGCACTGCTGTACTCCATTGAATCAGAGTTGCTGCTTATTTTCACCTTATGAAAGTGGTTAGGTTTAGTTTGGTTTGGTTTCTTGTTTTCTTTTTCTTATCCTCTGTTTTATTGTTACTGAAACCCCGTGGATCATACCAAGGCCTTACCAAATTATGAAAGAAGAATTGTATGTAAATTCCATTCACTGTGTAGGCAATCTAAGTGCTAACATGCGTCATCCCACTGAGTGAAGGAAGACTAGCTATTGTCAGACACTGGGAAAGGAAATTCTGAACATGTAAACCAACGTGAATACAGGAGTATAATATATAACAATGTAAAATGACCTTCAGATTCTCAAATGGACTAATGTTTTCTTATATGCAGCCCTGCAACAATCAGTATTGCTTTGTCTCTGTCTATTATTTAACACCTAGTTTAGGCTTCTAAAATCTGTGATTAAAAGCATTCTTTCCACAAATAAACCTTGAACTAATTGGCTGTCTTTGATAGAATTTACCTAACCAAAACCACATGATTTCAACTGTTCAGGGACACATGGTTACATCTCAGATGAGCAGGATCAATCACGCGTTTTACCAAAGAAAATTAATATAATGCATTATTATCTCTTGTTTTCATGTCACCAAGAATGACCCAGGTGCTATTAAGGTAGGCAATAAAACAAAGGGGAATGAGCTCCAAACATAAATGATCCTGTTCTGCACAAAAGTGGATCCAGGCATAAGAAGGGAATGAGCTGAAAGAAAAGCAATAAGTAGTTTTTAGCCTGAAGACCCAGCAATTATTATATGGAACCCATTAGTGCTGTGATGTACCGGGGTGTAGGATGACATTACAGAGCTGATCCTCTGAATCATTACAGAGGTGATGGCATTTCTGCAAAGTTGAGCGTGTCTCTTCTGGAAGCAGTAGTTATTCCACCTGAAAGCAGACCAACATTTATCAAAGGAGAGAATTTGCAGAATCATGCACATGTGTGTGCAGAATCATGCACATCACAGTGCAATTATGAATAGGCTTGTTTTGAATACAACCATCATGACTCTTATAGTCAGTGATTTACAAAGAGATTATGAAACCTGAACCCCATGCTTTATGACTGCCAAAACAGCATAGAGCCAATATAAAATCTTAGAAATAAAAATGCAAAATTGTTGTCAACTGTAATTTCAGTACCAAGTATTTATGACTTATATTACAACACATTATTTTCATGGTACTAGGAAGAGTATGTAGTAATATCATGAGCTTGCATTTGAGCCAATCAAAGCTGAAAAATTAAAAAGAGGGTAGGACAGGAAAGAAACTGCATACAATTTGTGTTTTTAATGCATTTAATCTGCTTTTTGGAATGCAGCTTGGTGAGATAGAAATGAGGCAGAAGACTACAGGGAAATGGTAGCCACTGACAAACATTAAAAAATTAATAAATACCACAAAATTGAGCCTGTAACTTGTAGGATGTTTAAGAAACTTCCTGATATTTCTAATGGAGTTTTTGAGCACGTATTTTCAGCTTTTCTCTGTAGGCTTTTTTCTTTTTCTTGTAAACTAAAATCTGACCTAGTCACAAAATCTCCAGATTCTAGCATATAGAAGTTTGCTCAGTTATAAAATACTGAATGTTGTAAAACTGAGACACTGGACAATATTAGCTTGAAAACCATAGGATTTAATGGCAAATATGGCAAAGCAGGAGGGGGGAATGGAAATAAGTTGAAAAGAAAGTATCAAATTCAGAGATGAAAGGTGTAATTTGCCCTGTATATAGTTTACCTGGTTGTTGGCCACAAGGAACAGATACCTCACACCTAAAAAGCAGCACAAAATTCTTCCTGAGTGTAACCTTTTGTTAAAGCACTGCTTCAGGTAATTGTCCCTGGTTCCTCCATACGGTGATTTGCAGACCTTTCAGGTGTTTCTTTTTTCGGCCACAGTGTGACCCTTTTTAATTCTCCTTGTCTTTGAGAAGAACCCTCATTCACCTTCTTCCTTTGCAGTGTCCCTTTCTTGTGAATCTCTGGGCTTGTGCCAGAGTGCATCATGTACTGAAAGATGACTGATTGTATTGGGGACACCAGTGCTGCTGTTGGAAGCATTGAGGACATGCTGTGTTTGTAAGATAGAAGAGGTGAAATAGTGGAACAGACTGGTGACAGGAAGACAAGCCACCCTGCTGAGTTGTTGTAGTAGGAAATCAAGGAAGTAGGTTTTCTGTGAAGCTTCAAAAGAATGACAGCTTCCCAGTTTTCTTCTATTCTAGATGCCGCTCTGGGCCTCTGAACTGGAGAAATCCACTTGTGAATACCAAGATTTCTTGTAAAGATCATCCTGATTCAGTTTCAGAAACTTTATCTGTCCTTGTAATAGGGTCAGACAAAGCCACTAACCCCTATGACCTACCCAGGTAAGGGAAATGTTGAGTAATTAAGAGGCAAAACTACTAGCACAAACACCTGACTTGGAAAACATCAAAGCCAAAGCACTGCAAAGTGCTGCATAAAGTACTTGACATGAGACAGTAGACATTCTAGGCTCCTGCAGATTTCTGTTTTGATGGGTAGTAATTGTGATTTTGAAGCAGTGACAGAGCAAGCCACAGCAGGCTATAGTGTTCATAAACTGCCATGTTCTTCAGATCACTGAAATACAAAATGTTTTCTGTTTTACAGAAACTGATTTCAGTAACATAATCTTGTTTTGTTTTATAATGGCACACTGGGAAACAACTCTACCCCATGAGGGGTGTGGTTAAAATAGCACAGTGCCAGCTGTGATAGTGCTGAAAAAAATATCACTGTGTATAAGATTCACACATTGTCCTTCACAAAATAAATTAATAGTTTTACCAGATAAATTATCTTTCTGCTCAGGAAGTCTACCTGTCTAAATGGGCTTTTAAGCAGACAGGGAAATAGTGATCATACTTTTCATCTTTAGTGATGGTACCAGAATAATCTAAAAATATGGATTTCATAAAACAGCTTGATGTTATGGAATATAGACAAAGTGGATGATAAACATGTGTATATAAATTAGTCACTTCTCTGATTATTTAAAGGAGTAAAAATTATTGGGACTATATCCTCAGCTGGTGAAAATTAGGTTGGCTTAATTGGCTTAAGTAAACAGTGTTGGTTTACTATGGTTTTCATCATCAGATTTAGTGGTTGTAGCTTTTAATCAAAGCAGCATAAGCAGCAGAAAAGTAATATGAACACTTTGTGCTCTCTAGCTGCAGAGCAGTCACTGTAATAGGGTTGGTTGTTCTGTTAAATAACCCATGTACTACCTTTTAATACGATTACCTAAAAAAAAACCCCCAACAAACAGCCCTCAAAAAGCAACATGGAAAGGATGATGTTGGTCTTCTCTCCTGGTTCACAAGCAAATAGAGTTCCATAAGAAATAGAATTTTAAAACTTCTCAAGTTGGTTTTGCACAGCACTGAGGGCTCTGTGCTGTGCATGGGCTTCAAGGGCCCTGTGAGGTGTTTCTGCCAACTGGGGCCAGGGAGGGCCTGACCGGGGGGCATCACAGGGGTGCTGGCGCCTCCAGTCTTCAACCTCATGCATAAATATTGTCTCTATCAGCCCCAGGCCAGTTTCCTAGGTAGGGAAAAAGCAATATATAGGATAATGATGGTCCTATAAAAAAAAAAATCTCTGATGTGAACAGAAATAGAAATATGGAGAAAGTTCTGCCTGCTTTTTCATTTGCCCTGCCTGTGTACAGACTTTCAGGATTATTTTACATCAAAATTTCTGTTCTTTTTTTCATCTGCACTTCATTTTAAGTGCGGTTGGTTTTACTATATATTTGCATATCCTGTGGATTCTTTCCTACAGAATTAATGGACTTAGAAATATAGTAGAGCATTTTGTGTGGCAGAAGCTAAATTTAAAAAAGCTGTGACTCTTAGAAATTTTGTTTGATTCAAGTCAATGAAAGACAAGAATTTTACTTCAAAGTCTTTCTATTGCAAGATTTGAAGGCTGACACATAAGTTTATTTAAGGCTTTTGAGATCTGGAAATATGTGTGGGGGTGGTACTCCTGTCTTGAACTTGACAATTTCTGAGAAGAAGACAACTTTCTGCTAGCAGCCTTTTAAGACCAGGTTTTCTGTCCATGAGTTTCTGTTAAAAGTCTGTCATCCATCTTGGCTCTATCTGTGGGATCTATGAACTAGGTGAAAGTGTTGTTTCAACCAATAGCATAATTATTTCATTATGATCTGGTTTTTTAAAAAAACCCAAACAAACAAAAAAACCCCCCAAAAAAATAATTGGGAAAGAATTTTTGCACAAAGTGCAAATCACATGTGCCTTCACAGGCATCATGGAAGTGTGATGCAGTAGGAGGTTAGACTTGCTTGTGGTGTACAGAATCAATAGTTTTGTCCTAACTACTTAGAGTCAATAAATCTTGTCATGTGCCTTATATATGAAAACCTCATTTTTTAGTCAATAACCCAATATCTAGAAAATATTTGCAAAATGTTTCTTGACATAACATTTCTTATCCTCTGTTTTTAACAAGAAAGGAATTTAACAAATTCCTCCAGTGCTTAACTAAGTGCAGAAGTGGTGTCAATAACATCATGATGGTATAACTTTTAATGGAATATTATAATGCATGTGATATTTGGAGATGTGACAAATGGGTTCCTTCTAATTTTGTCTCATTTATGTGTTATTGCATTTTTCTTTCATGCCTATGTCAAACAGAAAGAAATAGCAAATAATCAGGTGAAGTAATAGTGATTCATCTTAAATCCTTATTTTAGTTTGCTCTTCTGCTGGAGCATCATCCCTTGGTTCAGCTTGGAAACTACACCAGCATTCATGAGCTTCCTTACATCAGTGCAGGGCTTGAAATTACGGTCTATGGGGCAATGATAATAATAATCTGCAAGACCACTTTTTTATGATGAGCTCAGAGACAGAATGATAGCAGGTCAGTTTTCAGATCACCTATTATGTCTTTGTTAGGCCTATAGAAAGTAGGTCTATAGGAAGTAGAGTTTTGTGAAGTAATTTATGTGATAGGTATACTAATACTTGAAGAAATTATTCAACAAAGACAAATCTTGGAAAAAAAAAAGAAAAAGGAGTCCTGCAAGGAAAGAGGCACCTCTCTGCATATCAAATCTGCATATGTTCATTTCAAGGCAGAGATCAAGGAGGACAGAAAACCTGTGAAAGAGACCTTTAGGTGACACCTAAAAAGAAGAGCGATGATGAGCACTGTTGGTGTGACCTGCCATGCTGTAAAGACCAGGGTGAAGCTGTTGGTATGAAGTAGACAGGGTAACCCAACCCATGTGATGGTCGTGAGTGGGAGGTCTAAGTGGCTGAGCTGGGAAAGGAGTTTAGTAGTGTATAAATCAATCAGATTCTTTAAATCAAATGGTGCCTCTTTTTTACTTCATAATAGAAAAGAAAGATTTAGGGAGAGATACTTTTGTAGACTTGATTATAGCTGCTGATTAGTGTTAAAGTCAGAGGTAGTTTGAATGAGGACAGCCAAGAAATGATAGTCTGTGATCTCTGGAAAGGTGCTTCCCTTCCAGAGCAGAAACGACCTTATCCTCCCAGGCAACCAAAAGCCTCCAAAATGTGTAGTGAAAGAACTAGAGTATTTCACAGAGATAATTTTCCACTGTTAAAAAACTCCTAAAGTACTTTTTCTGAAAGGCTGGTCCAACTGAAAAAACAGTTACAATGATGTACCTGATCTTGTAAGGAAAATAATTTCACGATACCCTAGGGAAGAACAGTGTAGTTGAAGTTGCTGCAGACAGGTGTAAACCTACTGAGAAATTCCTGTCCAGAGGGTTGCTTGGTGATCTAGAATCAAAATGGAAGGTGATGTTGAGCAGGGCTCTTTAGATATTTGTCCTGAGTCTGATTATTTTCTGTGTGCATTTGTTTATTTTTTTTTTATTGAATGAGCGAGAGGATAGAATAGCGTGCCAGCTTTTTTTTAGTCTGGAGCACATCTGGAAGGGAATTTGGTTGTGTTAGAGGATGGAAGTAGAATCCAAAAATTATACTGAAAAATTGCGGAAATACTATGAAGATGATGAATGAAGTCTGATGGTTATTCTCTGTGGGAGGGGACACAGGAACAGCTGAGTACCAAGTTCTGCAGGAAGCACTGGTGGGCTTCCAGTGGACCATGACATGAGCATGGCTCTAGTTTGTCTAAAAAGACAAACTTGCTAGTTTTGCTATAAAATGGCCAGTCTTCGCGAACGAAGTTCTGGGAAAGGTGTTCCCACCTTTCAAGCCTGTGCAATGGATTTTTTTTTTTAGGTGAGACACAGCCTGCGCTGAACTGAGCCCACCCTTTAATC
>JAWWLV010000005.1:20560330-20570955 GCA_035041135.1 Platyrinchus mystaceus | reverse complement strand
ACCCGGGGGACCAGGATTCGAACCTGTGGCCTTGGCGCTGAGAGACCAGCATCTTAACCGCTAGGCCACCGGGGGTCAGTTTTGCTATAGCTGGAAAGAATTGTCATAGGTAGTGTAAGGGAAGCATGATCCAGATAAGGCTGTGAGACTGATATGAACAGAATGCACCCTGCCAGATGCATGAGGTAACCTGAGTTACTGAGTAAGCCTCAGCTGCAGTGCAGTTATTTGCACACTAACAGATACAGTCAAAAAGGGAGATACTACGGAAAAGAGAACTATTTGGTATATAGAAATAAAAGCTTTACAAAGAAAAATGAAATTAATTGGGAAAGACTCAAGAGAGTCATCTCTTCAAAGATGTAAAATGCTGCTGCAAAGCGGAAGGGAACGAGCCATTCTCCATCTCCACAGTGAATAGGACAGGAAATAATTGTCTTACATTGCTGCAACAAAAACTGACATTGGGAGTGGGGATGAATTCTGTTAGTGTAAAAACTAGGCAGTTTTGACATGGCAAATAATTGCCTTTGTAGGTTGTGGAATGGCAGTGATGGAGACTTACAGAATAGAAAGCTGTCAGGACTGAGGGTGGGCCCAGCAGTACAGTAGATGATGGCTTGAGATTGTTTTCCAGGCAAGTGTTTTAAAACATTCCTTTATCGTTTTTATGGTTCTATAAAGAAAGCACAAAAAAAAAAAAAAAAAAAAGAAAAGGTTTTGCAAGGCCCAAGCTATCCTGTTTCACTGCTTCTCAGAGTTCCAGTCTCTTAGGTCCTAGGTTACCAGGTAATCTGATTTTACTGTGTTGGTGCTGTAGCTGTTAGTGATGGAAATAGAATTTCATAGGTTTTTTTTAGCATTTACATTTGACCAAAGAGTCAGTCTCCCTGTAATGCCTACTTTTATTTACACAAGAAATACTGGAATCAGAAGGTTTGAATTTACTCTGCAGTGTTTCTATACTTCTTTTTATACATAGATTCAGTATTAGGATAAGCAGAACTTGCTGCATCCACTTTGGGACATAAACATTATGCAGCTTAATTGTATGGGATTTATCTATATATTTATTTGGGTTTTTTTTTAAGATTTAGAGTTTCTAGAAGTTACTTATGTTCTGTCATGCGTGGTCCAATTCTGGCTTAGCTACTGTTTGTTCTTTGTTTGTTTTGGGGTTTTTGATTTTTTTTTTTTGGTTTTATTGAACATTATGATAGACTATGGAAAACACTGATCACTGTGATTGTATGAATCTGATAGATTTGCTATTCAATTTCATTTGAACAATGCATCGTTGGACAATAAATCTGTCAAATGAATTCAAAAGCTTAACAAAATCTTTTTATACAAACAAGCGATGCTAAATGGGCAGCTGTTATCTAGAATGGAGGCTCTCATCTAAGTCTTACAGAACAGTAAATCCACATTTTTATTGAAGGATTATTTAATAAAAGCAGCAGGTCTTGATCTTTGACATTTTATTACCCCATGCTTTTCAAATAAACATTTAATTGAGCTTGTTTAGTATTTTTAGTCATTCAAAACATGCATGTTTCTATATTCTTATGGAGGAAGAAGTGCATTCATCATAAATTATACAGAGTTTTGAGGATATTTTAACAAAAATATCCACAGCATACAGTCACTTAAAAACAAATTTGCAAAACATTGTTTTCCAACCGAAATGAAAAGCTGAATATAGACACAATATTTCAGATGTGGCAGATTGCACTTTTCCTTCTCAGCTACTAACATTATTGTTACGAGTTGTCATATATAGCTGAGCTCTCAGTGGTTCTGAATCCCTGTCATGGTGCATAAAATTTCTGCAATGAGCTGCTGCATTTAGAGAAGTTGAGTAACACAGAATTGAGAGTTGGTTTCTTGATTCCTTTTATGGTTTTTAATTACTAGTAGTGATCAGGAGTTGATTAAATTTAGATTTGGAGTAGGGTGAGTTTTAAAATTAGGATAAGGGAATGAATATTCAGAGAGACTGAGTTTAAAAGAGAGAAGCTTCAGCTTCTGTGAAAAACACTTGGAGAGGGAGGAAGGGGAGGGCTTTTTCCCCACTAATCCAGATACCAATTTGCTGCTGGAGGCTTAAGCACATCCTCACATCTCAGGTATTTGTTACCAGCAGTTAGGATGGTTCTACTTCATTTTCTAAAGCAGGCAAGGATAGTTTGGAGTAAAGCTGAGACTTACCCTCCTGGAGCCAGTCCCAGTTTTAGCTGTGCACCAGAGTGCATACTCTGGTCTACTCTGTGCCTTTTAGGTTCAGGTGAATGCAGCTCTATTAGTTGCTGACCACAAAGAGCACTTCAAAATCAAGATGCATATAACCAAACTTAGATTAGAGCGACTAGTACAAAACATCTCTAGGTGTGCTGGCACATTTCTGGCAGTCTCAACACAATGCAGTAGTACTTTACTTTTGTGCACAGGAAGTAGTTCAGTGGGTCTTTTGGGGTCCTGTTTTTTCATTTTTTTTTTCTTCTGATGTTACTGATCAGATAGTGAGTTTTACTGTGTCTGCTAAACAGATTAACAAAACTGCAACCTGTGATTAACAAAACTGCTCCTACTTTCCATTGCTGTAAGTACAAAGACAATCAGATCAAGTTTGTTTGTATCTGTTTATGCTTTAAAGTGAGTTTATATTTTAAAGGAAGTGCAGAGTTGAAATTAATTTAAATAACCAGTGGACATTGACAATACTGCTTCTGCCAAAGACAGTAGCAGGCATATTTCTCTGGCTCTTTAAATAAAAGCAGTCTAGGTCCAGAAGTTCCTAATAGTGCAGTTTTGGAGGCATGCCTTGTGTTTCTATTCCCTAGAAGTTTTATTTTGATTTTAGTATTCATAACCAGCCATTGATTTTTCCAACCTAATTTCCTCCCTGATGTATTTAATATCAAGCCAGATCTGCCATCTATCTACAAATCACCCTGGCTTTACAAGCCAGCTCTGCCATCCATCTACAAATCACAATGACTTTAGTCAGGAAATTAGAAGTAGGCTTAATTTTTTTTGAAAGCAAATGATTCTTAAACCACTTACTTCAACCCTCTCTTGTGACTCAACTTGTGATTTTGTTTGTTGCAGTTCCTGGCTCATGGACTTCACCAAGTTATAACCTACAGCATATTGTAGCTGATTTAAGTTCTGGTAATCAGCATGGTTGCTTGCTTTTTTTTTTTTTTTTTAAGATTGAGTCCAGATTGTTTGGGTAATAATTCTATAAATACGCATTTTAATGACTAGGTAGAGTCAAAATCAATTGCATTAGAAGGAGGGAACATATACTATAACAACAGTATCTCTTTTACAGAGAACTGGAAATTATTTAAAATTAATTATTATTAATTAAATACTGTAATTGTCCTGAATTTTCTTGATCTGATAAACTCCATAATCAAAACCTTTTTTTTTTTAAAGTCCTCTCAGAATATATTACCAGATGTAGAACTGAAGTTATAGTAAGAATAAAAATATTAAAGTTCAATGATCTTAATTTCTGGCAGATTTTAAAGGTGATTCAAAACCATCTTGATTGTTCCAGTTAAGCATATGCCAAAGACATGGCTCACAGTGTGTTTCAGCCATAGAGAGATGGTTCCTCACCTTTGTGTTTGGCTGCTGCTGTGAGCAGAAATTTATGGAAGTCAGTATTTGGGGAATTTACATGGACTCACTGTGCCAAAGAATTCAATAGCAAATTTCAAATGTTCTGTTGATATTGATCAATGGTTAAGATCACAATAGAATTATGCTATTAGTATTTTAAATATACAGTATTACATATAGAATATTCATCATCATAATTTATACAATCTCATGTACTCACATTTCGGTTTCATATGACAGTATATTTTTATGCTACTTTGGGGGTGGAAAGACCAGAGAACTACTTTTAGAAGAGGTAGGTATGCACCCAGATTGCTCTGTTTTCAGATGTTTTAGAAAATCAAAGTCTTACCTTTGAACTGTGAACATTTTTTTCGATTGTAGGGGATATCTTCATATGTTTTAAATCACATAGGGTAATATGTTCTAAGGGACAGATTCTGTTTGTGTCTATGATGTTTTTGCTAAAGAGGCACCTTCCCTGCAAATAGCTCCTCTGTACCCTACTCAGCCTGGTGCCTTGCAGTGTTCACCCATTGAACTGAACAGGGGTAACTCCCAAGTACATCACAGAGCTACGTGTTGCCAGAAGAGAATTATCTTGAACTTCTGCACAAAGATTAAAGCAGAGTAGACAAACTGTAGAATTTTTAGCTTATTAAAAAACCCCACCCTCTAAATAAAGCCATGAAAGCCTCAAAGTCTGAAAAACTGTCTATGTCTGAGATATTAAGGGTTAAGACAGGTACCACTTGAAAACAGCAAAGACTTATTGAGCAATCATCAGATCTGTGCACCTGGAGTATGTGAGCATCACTACCAGGAAATGTCTGCCTGTGGTGCAAATCAGCTGTAGCAAGAAGCTTTTTATGGGCTCTTCTCCTTTCATTGTTTTTCCTGAATGACCAAATATTCTTGCCATTCCTTTTATGACATCATTGAATTATTTTTGCTTCTACTTATAGCTTGTGTGTATAACTTTTATATTCCTTATAAACTAAAGATGTTCTACGGAGATATTTACAAAGATGACTAAGTTTAGTTGTATTTTGACAGATTTTTTGTAATGTATCATTTATAGTGAAACGAGAATTCATCTGATAGGAAAAAAAAATTGATGCTCTACAACGTGTGTTTTGCTGCCAAAAACTTCATGCATATGGGCTGGCTCTGTGTTTTGACAGTGTGTGAGGGGAATACCAGATGTCAACTGATCAATGTATACAGCACTCCAAAAATGCTTATTTACCAATAAGAAGTTATGTGGGGTTTTTTGTTTTTCTTTTTCTATGAGCTGCTGGAATGAGCTGTTGAACAGCTCCCTTTGGTTATGGCTGGGGCTGTATCTTGAACTGAAAAGGAAAAGATGCTACTGGAGATAGAAGTCTTGTCTCTTCAATGGAAATATGGGAATTTGATGGGGATCAATGGGGAATTTGATAAGGAAGTTGAAAATGCATCAAGTGAAGGTTTAAAATATTGTTATAAACGTCAGTCATGTACAACACCTCAGGATTTATAGATCAGAAGTATAAATTTTAAGCAAGCTAAAACTTTGCTGTATAAAGAAGAGAACGGTGGATTTTAAATCAGTTGGCTCTACACCAAAAAGGTTGAAGATGTACCTTTTAACCCTCACTCCCCCTGCAAAGTAGTCTAAACTCTATCCAGATCATTACATTAATCCTCAGTGGCCTCTGCAAAAATCAAAATTTTATTTCTTTTGCATGCAAATGATACTACTAGTGCTTGAAAACATACAGTACAAACAAGATCATCCACCTGTGTGGTTTGGTCTGGTCTGAAATCTTCAGCATAGTTATGCTATGGACCCATTATATAAAATGTAGTTGAAAATTTGTTATTGCAATTAGACGGCAACAACTAGCTTTATTTTAAGGATAAAAAGATCAGTCTTTTTTGTCTGATTTATGCTGCTGGAAAGCATATGTGGATGCACTGTAAACTTGTATAAGAGAAAAAAGTATATTGCTATGAAAGATTTTAATATCACTTTGATTCTGCTGTTAAGTTTTGGGATTATCTCTTTTAATACAGTTCAGGAAGGTCAGCCTTAGAACAACAAAGCTTCTGAGTGCTTCCCTCTCTTAAAGAACTTGGTGACAAGGGAGACCTGGAGATGACCGTTGCCTCCAGATCAAGTATCCTGGTTCACCTCCTCAGCTTCTTCCTTGGGTTTTCAGTAGCACCAGCTTGGTGAGAGGGACCTTGAGGCTCCCCACGCACACTATGAGAGGAAAGTGCCTGGTATATCCATGGCTGTGTTAAACTGCTTTTTTTTAACTATCTGCAAGTGCATCTCAAGGAGCTGTCCCATTCTGGAGGACCTGAGGTCTGTGTGCACAGGTTCTGCTTGGCTGATGGTGCAGCACTCCAGTGTACCCCCCGTAGGTCCTGGGTTAGGGTTGGTGTCTTGCCCATGCTTCCCACCCCTCCTGAAGTGTGGGGCTCACCCACACACATCACAGTTCTGGTTACCCAACAGCTGCATCACTTGGTGAAAGGCAGCACTGCCGTGTCTGCCACCCTCTTTTAATACAGTTGTTGTCAGTGGCCACTTGAGGCTGAGCCTGGAGCGCTACCAAATTCAGCAGCCAGAAACATGTATGCCTGAGCTGGCAGCGTGACCTGGGAAGGGGAGCTGAGCAGTCCTTGCAGGTGCTGCTTCACTTCTGGAGGCCAAATCAATAGGCAAGTGCACATCACCATATTACGTGTTTTTATCCTGGCTGTTGCCGTAGTTTCAGAAGACATGGGTGGTTGAGGAATGGCCTTGGGCAGAGGAAGTGCTTGTCCCACAGTTATCAGCAGGGAAGTGTCAGCAAGGAGCAGGAAACTGCAGCTCCTGAGGGGATGCATGAGGGTCTGGGCAGTCTGCTGTAATGGGGTAGAGTGCCTGGAACCAGCCCAGAGGTGTGAAACTGCTGCAGACAAACCCCTTCTGCTTCTGGTCCATGGTCACTTTGGCCTTTCACTGTCCAGTCCAGCCAGCTTGGCTTTTCTCCACCTAAAAATATATTTTAAAATGTCTTGCTATATTGAATTTAGAAGCTTTTTAGTCATCTGCAGTGAAGTTAGAAAGTCCAGACAGGTCTAATTGAAACCTCAGGCCAACCTGGAGTCCTGTCAGAAACTGTCAGGTGGGTTAAGCTTTCACACAGTTAAAATGAGCAAAGATGATGATGTGAGTAATTGAATTATGTGTAGGGGAGGCTAGTGCTAAGTGACCTGAAAGACATCTCTTGTCAAATGGGTTCGTGTTCTGTTTTTGAGACAGATTCCATATTTTGGGAAGGTTTTATTTCAAATCTATGCAGCTTATGATCAGTCTTTTGGTGCTTGATGAACCAGAAAAAGGCCTAATGGAGTTATTGTTAAACTAAATCGAAATACTGTAATTGCTTCAGGAAGAGTTGGAGTTGAAATGCTTCAAGACTTTATGATTTTAGGGAATTACCCTTTACTCTAGAATCAGACATCTTTGTGCTGTATTTTTGCATGCTAACTTTCCTTCAAATATTTACAACACTTTCAAGAGAAAGTGAACCAGAGTACTGTTGAAAAATAAGCAAGAATATCCAAACAACATGTGCTTGTTACAATGGATTGCTTCCTTTGTCAGCAAAATTCTGACATCTTGTAAAATATTAATACTTCAAAATACTTAGCTCAGTAATCAAATCTGCTAGTATTTCTTCATTTATTGATTCTGATAACAATATAGCTTTTCTCTCATATCACAAAAGTAATATAACATCCTGTGGTAGCCTGGAGCATGATGAGCTGGGGAGGAGCAGAGAAGGGATGATTGGACAAAAAACTATTCTGGTGCTCTCCAGCCTGTACCCAGCTCCTTACAGACCACAACAGTGAGGTCACAGCTGATGCAATCGTGAATGTGTGTGTGATGGTTCTGCTTTCTGTGCTGAGGTGATCTCAACACTGGGGAGAATTTTTTACTCAGCAGTTACTTGTGCAATGATATTTTATGAGTAAGTTTTAAAGAGTCCTGTTGAGTGGAAATGATTTTGACTATTTTACTATATAAATCCTTTATGAAAACCTGAGAAAAATTGTTCTTAGTTCTGTTCCATAACAGAATAATTTTAAATAAAAGGTAGCTATAGTGGTTTCAGTCTCAAATGCACACACGTAAGCTCAATAATGTTTTGGGAAGCATATCTGTGAATGAATATGCAGGCCTGAAAAATGTGTAGTTATCAGAGCTGAGCAATCTGAACTGTAAAAGTACTCTCCTTCTGGAAAGTAGGCAATTTCTTATTATGGAAAATTATTGGAATTACATTTCTGATTTATTGATGAAATAAGAAAAGCAAACATATATTTGCTCATGTTGTCTTTTTAAAATAGCTTTCTTTTACTTGTCTCTATGGATTAATGAAAGATACAGAAAAAAAATTACAGCTATTGTACTTACAGCAGGGAGGGTTTTCAAGCTCATCCTTTCCACAAAGCAAGCAAGCAACATTTTTCTCACATTTGTAATAGCTATGAAATGATCTTTAAAATATGATATGTGGTAGCATACTAACAAGTCATGTTATGGATTAATAAAAAACTTTGAAAACTTACACTATTTGAGTGTGAGGAAAAAAGCCCAATTTAGTTTCAAAGATTTACACAAAGCAATCCTCTTGTTAATGTCTGAACCCAGATTTAACTGTGTAATGAGATACAATTCAAAATGTATGCTTGTCTGTATTCCCAAATCTTGAGGATAAAAGAGGCACACTCCTATGTCTGAGATCTGGGATTATGGTTTTTGCCCTATAAGATTGCACTGACTGTTTACTTATTTTCTTCTGAAGATGTAATGCTGTTTGACAAGTTTCACAACTTTTGAACAATCACACCAAACTCTTTAAACCCCCCTCCCCTGCCACACTCAGGCTGATTAGTGACTGCAGACAGTTGAGCAACTGCTAGGAGAGGACACTGTGACAGCTGCCCTATGAATGTTTACATCCCTGGTATTATGATGACATTTATTTACATTTTGACTAATTTCAAGATAAATTATATGTGGGAGGAGAGGAACCTAAAAGCCTCTGCAATGAGTTTGGAAACTGTTCCCTGGTTTAACATTTAATGAATGAGCCTCTGTAAGAGACAGTTAAGGTTTGCTTATGGTAAGCAGAGTTGCTTAGTTCAAACACAACTTTCATCAGACATGTCTAGGTCAGGAGCAGCACCAGGTCTCTGTGAGAGTAGAAATCCACATTGAGATGGGAAGAATGCTGCTCCTCTGCTATGGGTTGGGTAGATACAAAGCAGAATGGAGTATATGGATTGTGCATAATGCAACTGTGGATGTGGTAAGATGGACCATGGGTGAACTAAGAGGTTCCAGGCAAAACTATGAGCTTCTTGTTCATGCTTCTTCCTCCTCTTGGAGCAAGTCTTTCTGTAGGAAGAAGGGATTTAAGGAGGTCCGAGGAAAGTAAAGGAAATAAATTATCTTTGATATCACATGGTTCCCAGAAAATAATTTTACTTGAAGTTACAACTGCTTATTGGATAGAACTAGTTTTGGGAATGCTAAAGCTATAATTAGAAGAGCAGATGAAAAGAGGAATGTCTCTGAATTTTTATGTAGCTGGTATGGAGATAAAGCATATTACTCCATGACTAAATTTAAAGCTTTGAGCTGGTTTAATATAAAAACAATTTATAAATTTGAACAATATTTCCATAGTTGATAAGAAAATATGAAATTCAAGTTAATTTGAAAAGAATATCAGCATTCTTTTATGGAAATCAATGGAAACAAGCTTCTCTTTTAATTTCAATTTTCCATGTTTGCAGAAGCATTTCAAAAATTTCTGTCAAGAGAGACAGGATTGTAATTTATAAGGAAAAGATTGAATGGAGAAAAACTTATTGATGAGAATTTTGAACATTAAAGAGAAATCTCCATATTTGGGGTCTTGTTCTGTAAAGTGTTGTGTTATTGAAGCATAGGGCAACACAAGTCCCTAAGTTTCATACCCTTCTGGATCTAGAACAATCATCCTCCCACCTACTGCCTAACAGTTTGCCAGAGGTACTATGCTTTATGTGAATAGAATGCTTTGTATTATACTTTAGTTTTTAATGTAAATAACAGAACTTACTGTGTACTAGTACACGGAGAGAGTCAGATTGATATTTTATAGCCTTGATAAATAGCTCATACTAATAACCCTACTAAAGACAGCAGCTGCTATCCATGTGAGTAACTTCTGTATCACTTGGCCATTTTTCTAACACTTGTGCAAATAGCATGGGATATGTTAGAGTACCAGGAGGTCAAATTAGTATTTCTTGAAAGACCTTGTTGTGAATATTAATTCATACTAACCTGTGACTCGACAATATGTATTTGTAGAATGTCCCTTGAAGGAATAAATGAAAACTTGAAGAGGTTTTACAAAGATCAAGGTGGTGAAGTCTCACAACCCTGATCTATGGTACCTGGTATTATCGTGCTTTATGGATAATGAAACATCTGGAGATACTTGGGAAAGTTCCAGCAGGCAGGAATGAGCCCTGTGTGACTTGCCCAAAGTCTCATAGGAATCTCTGGCAGAGAACCTAAATCTCTTCTGTGCCCCAGGGAGACAATGACTGCAGCAACACCTCCCAGTCCACACCTGCTTGGGAATGTGTGAAGGTTACCCTCTTGCTGGGTGCAGATCAGTGGGAACTTAAGGGCATTTTAATTTTCTCTGCTTTACCACAAAGGGGTAAATGGGATTTAAGACCCAAAATTTGTAGACTTTTTCTGCTGAACTAATCCCTAACAGATCACCATCCATGTGTAACTACTAGTAGTGTAAGTTAGCCTGTAGGCAACCTAAGGAATTTTTTTGCATCTCTGTGTGTTATGGTGGAGATCAGCATCTTTGGGTTCACATCCTGTTTCATCCACAGGTTATTTTTTTAAGGTTCTAGTGGTTAAGATGCGACGC
>JAWWLV010000005.1:20543059-20560230 GCA_035041135.1 Platyrinchus mystaceus | reverse complement strand
CTAAAAAATCCATTGCGCAGGCTTGAAAGGTCAAAAGACCTTTCCCAGATCTTCGTTCGCGAAGACTGGCCACGTATTTTCCAAGGAAACAAAATGGGTTTTGTACATTAAATTTCATCATTAGTGAAGTTTTTTGCATATTTATCTGAAGCTGAAAGTTTTAGTGCTAGAGTCATTCAAGGCTTATATATGAATTTCAGAGGTATAGGAATACTAAACTGGATTATCTACAAATGTAATAGGATGAGACTATAGAGTGGGCAGCTGTTGATACAACAGCAAGACAGTCTTATGAGTTAAGATTTCAATTTCAAGGAATTTAGAAATTAAAAAGGTATTCTTTATTATTTTTCCATGACAATAATTGTCATAGGCATCATAATGATTAATGTTTTCATAAGAATAATATTAATTCCTTAAAAGAGCCTAGTTCCTAACTAGACCCTCCAATCATTTTTTCTAGTTTACACAGTCTATTACTCTAGAGAGTGAAATCCAGAAGTCTGCACTCAATATTTATGCGATCTCAATTGAAATAGAATTCCCAGCAGCTTCAAAAGGACTTTTACCTAAACCAATTTCTGAATAAGCACTTCAGAATCTGGACCCTAGTGAAAATATGTAATCTGAATTTAAAAAGAGTTGCTCTGAGTATACAGAAAGATATAATGTTCAGCAGCTGAAGAAGAGAATTCACAGCATCCTAGGTTTTAAATTATTAATTCCTATGAATTTGTTATCCTCTACTTTCCTTCAAAACTTTTTACTGCAAAAGAAATTATCTTTGTTGGTATCAGGTTTCTGTTGCTCAGGCTTGCAGTGCTCTTCCTCCAGCTAAGGAAGTAGTGGGGTTTGGTTACTCTTTGCAAACCTGTCCCTTTCTTATGCCACACAACCCCAGTGAACACCAGGTCAACTATAACTTGTTGTGGTAGATGAAGCAATCACCCAGGAATAAGACTTCATTTGGGAGTTAGCACAGAGCCAGGGCTCTTCTGTTCACCTCAGGTGAAGGCTGTCTTTTGACTACATTCGAACTTTAAATAAGCTACTCGAAGAGTTAAAATTATGATAAATATTATTGGGTCATATGATAATGCTTCTGTATTTGTTGTCACCTGCAATATTTCATGTCTTATTAAAGGTAGTGTTCAATATTTGATCTTATTTAAGACTAAGCAAGAAGAGAATTGTGTACTAAATATACATGCACACTTTGTCACCTTCTTTGACCTGTTTTCAAGCAGCAGTGATTTGAATTTGGCTAGAAGAGTATTCCTTTGTGTGAATTATATTTTTTCAAAGTAATCTAAAATAAGACCATATTAATGTGGAATATCCTGGCTTTTTTGAGTTTCTTTGACTGTGACAGTGTTCACTATGGGCAATAGAGCTCTGGTCCATCTAAGGTGCAGACTTAGTATAGGTGACACATTTATGCGGAGCTCTATCTGGGTCACCAAATTACTTATTTGGTCAGCTGATGATATCCAAAGAATATCTTCCCTTTCCCTGATGCCTTATGGAAACATGTTCTCTCTCAATTGCCTCATGAAAGTCCAGCCTTTCTCCAAAGTCAGGGAAGAGAAATGCTATTAAGACAAAACAAATTAGCAAATATAATTGTTTGATTCATGTAGTGTGTTGGTTTTACTCTTTAAAAGTTTCTAGATATATCAGTATTTGAAAAGTGGAGTAATTAAGAGTATGTTAAACCATTACAAAAATAAAAATTATCAAGGAAAACTTTATTTAATCAAATATTGTGCAACAAAACCTACTGACTATGGCAATGCTCCCGTTTTCCATGACATGTCCTTTTTCATATTTTACATTACTTTGAGTACTGAATTTTATATTCATATGGGATGGAATGGGTGGTAAGATAAAATGCAGTAGAGAATACTATCAGTATTTGGCGTTTAGAAACCAAAATATGTCTATTTTGGTTAAGCATGAATGTGACTTGATATATATTTATTTCCCACTTCTAGAAGCATAACTCACTGTATTCTTATTTCTTCAGAAGTCATTCTCACAAATTCAGAATTCCAGGTCCTACAGACCTGGGGTTTAATGGTTCATATTTTTGTCTAGAGAAATAAGTCCTGCAAAAACTTGTGTTACAAGACTCTAGTGGAATAATAAGTGAAAAAGTGGACACAATAGTGGGGTGAGCACAGCCTGTGCATATTTGTTTAAGAATTTGGGTCTAAATGTGTTGCTGAAAATAACAACCTTTAAAATGAATATGTGGTATTATTCAGGGAACCATATGGTGCTAACACCTTCGATCAGTCTACCACTCAGATTGACAAATAAGTAAGAATATGGAGCTTGATCGTTTGTGAAGTTAGTGAGAGATCTGCTGCTGAGTTTGATCAGAGAAAATAAGACCTTTGCTCCCTCCATGCTTTCCACAAAACTTCTGTATTTTGAAACGTGCGGTGCTGAGACTTAACATCTTTGAAAATTTATGTATATTTAAAGAAGTAAAAAATTATGCCATGAGAAAATGGAAAGAAAAACACGCAAAACTAGAATAGTCTTTAAGGCCGTGAGGGAAAAAGGCCTTTATTTATAGCCAATGATTATGGTTTATCTTTTGATGTTCTTAGTAGTTCTTTCAATCCCCTTGGTCTTAAATGGTATCAGTACTACAATATATAATCATCCTATACACATTAGGAAGCTGTAAAAAATAACTGCCTTCTCCATACTTTTTCTAATAAACTTTAATTAGAAGTGTTCTCCATTCCTTAGAACAAATAAAATAGGGGAAACACAATTTAAAAAGACAGTAATTTTTTCAAAATTAGTTGTTAAATTGAATTTCCTTTTTCTTATAGTCAGCTGATAAAATCAGATTAGTTTATGTAGGGGTCTTTTTTGGCAGCATACGGAATCCTTCATAATGACCCAAGCAACTAATGAGCAGTTACAGTTTCTTGTGACATGAGGCCATTCCTTCTGAGGCCATCTTGTCCTGTACTGGAGTCAGTTTAAAGAGCCTTTAAAGGACAAAATTGAAGCATTAGGACTGGAACATTACTGGTCATTTTTCAGTACCTACATCTCTGCAGGGTGGAACAGCATCATGTAATGTCCAAACACTGCCTAAAGCCTCTCATGTAGGCAATGTAAGTGTTACAGAATCAAAGTTAGTATACTGAGGAAGAATTTGATCCAAAATGGGAAGATATGGAATGAGTTCTTAAAATCATACTTTTCTCTTGTTTTCCATAGATGACCTGGGGATATTTTTAAATTCCTCCCACCAACCTGCCAAATCACAGTATGGGGTTACTCAGCATCTCCTTTCCACTGAATGTTTTGCCACATGAAAACTTTCCTCTTACCTCTCGGTGTATTTTGTTTTCTACTTTCCAAGGTAAGTATTTTGCTGACGTATTAAACTGCAAGGAAACTTAATCATGTAAATGACAGAGTTCAGTCACAGGTCTGATGTCTTTGTCTGATGGTACGTTCCTTATCAGTGCATGGTTTGATGGTGATAGGCATTGTTTTCTATCTGCAAATTCAGAGCAAAGAAAAACAACTTGTATAGGTTGTAATTATAATGGATGTTTTTCTCATTTTGTGTAAGGATTAGAGCCAAATTGAATTATAATATCTCTCTGATTTCTTTTCTTTGCGTTAGGAATGGAGGAAGGTTAAACATATCCAGTAATGTTTTCTTTGCGGAAAGAAGCTACCACAGAGTGAATTGCAGATGCAAATGAGTGACACCAAAAGCCCTTTTATCCTGACTCATAGCTCTAGTGCCAATAGCTGTTATCCCTGGACTAGTAGTTTACAGTTAGTGTCAAAATGACCTGACATGTCGCTGGAAGCATGAAATAGATCAGCTGATAATGAAAATTACTGCCGGCCTATGAAGTTTCTTGATCTAACTATATTAATAATTCCTTTGAATGCAAATGATTTTGTCAGAGGCAGTTTGAGTATAGATGTTTAATGGGATATAGGAGGTGAAGCTCTTCCACTGCACTAGAGTACCAGTTTCAGAGCTTTCTTGATTAGTTTGATTACTTTGAAATCCCAGCAGATTGAATTAATTCTGAACTCATTGTTATTATTGAGTCTATTTCTGCTGATTTCAATAATCTTACCTAGAAGTAATTAAAACCCCCCAAAACTAAAAGAAAAAACCCACACTAAAACCTGCAAAGAGGAATTCATATTGTTTGAAAAGACTAAATAGGAAACTTTGGTATTTATTAAAAAAAAATAGGGTATTTCATCATTGTTCCCTTTTTGTGGTTCAAAATTTATTTCATAACTTTCCTGCTAAAAGACTCAAACTTAGAATTTCCTTACTATTTAATGCCTGATTAAATATTACTTAACGCCACTCATATTTTTATTTTATTGAAATTTTTTTCTTATGTCCTACTAAATAAATTTAAGATATCACCACTCACCTTCATTAGGCTAAAGTATTTCCTGGGTGATATTGCAGGTCAGAATGAATTGGTGTTTTTCAGTTTTATTTCAATATTACAGAAACCCTCTGTAGGCCTTTCTATCCTATAACCTACAATCTTCTTAAATGAAACTTCTTTAACCTCAGTAAAGACATAGGATTTTAAAATAGAATTTAAATTAATTATAGAAAACCTTAAATATGATTTCATATTTTTCCCTTTTAGTTTGCATTGAAGAAATAAAAGAGGCTCTGTATGTTGGATCAAACCAAACCTATCTTTATAATCCTGTAGTTTCATCTAAGCCCACAGCAAAGGAAAACAGCACATGCTGAGCAATGTTTTATGCTCATGGTAATCTCGCTGTGACAGATTTACTTTAATCTGTCAATGATTCGTGTTTGACACTGACTTGAATTAACGCTAAGAGTATTAAAAGTATAGACAAACCTTTTATTTTTAAAATCTGGATGCAAAACAGGCAGAGAGTTGAATGCCTCTAGGCAAGACGATATATCAAAGAATGTTCCTTGAGATAGACCCAAAGATCGTGTGCTTTTGCCATGAGGGAGAGGAATTTGTTTGGAAAAAATATATAAATAAAGCCAGAAAAACTGAACTAAAACTTACATTTATCCCTCAAGAATAGGAACTATGGTAGGAGATGACTTGTTTTGCATGCAGTGGACATAACCAGACTGAGCCATGATGAATTAATTCACAGGCAATTTCTGTAGCAATCATTAAACACATCAAAGAAACCAGACAAACACAACAGAAGTGTGTCTTTTTTCAAAAATAGAATCTGAAAATAGCAGCTTGGTGTCTGGCAAAGGGTCAAATGAAAAAGTGACCAGATGAAGTTCTACAAGTCCAAGATTTTGATTTTCACTCAGTGAAAAAGCACCCATTGACTTGAATGCTGCTGATGCTGTAATGGTCTTGGCCAAATTTGTGACATCTCCCTCTCTCAGGGATAATGTTGGAAGCTTTGTTGGTTTCAGATCTACCCCATTTGAAAGTAGTTAGTTATAGAAAGGGTCTGTGTTGAATACCACAGATGTTTAGAGGGCTACTCTTGCTTCCAGATCCAGGAGACTGCAACTGTGCAGTACATAGAAGAGAGGAGGATTTATGTGTGTTTCCCAGCCAGGGAACTCACCTTCAGATTAGTGCTGTATTAATTTTTCCTTTTAACTAGGTAGAACCAAGGCCATGATGATACTATTTAACTGCATGTTATTATCGTGCACCACAAACCTGGCACAGGAGACTGGTCTGCCCAGTTATTGGGTGAATGTTTACTGAGCTAAATCCTAAATAATGCTTGTTGACTTGTACTTGGAAAAGTATCCAAATGAAGCTACGGCAAATTTCCCCTGAATAACTGCTTCTGAACTTTGTCTGTTTTGCTTTGGAGAAATATGGGGTGGAAATATTTATACAAGAGCTATTTTGAGGTTCCGTTAAAATAAAGCAATGCATGTCTCCCAGGTTTTTACTAGAAAAAAAGCGCTATAATGTCCAAAAGCAAATTATTATGCTTTTGTTTACCTATTTTCTTGTCAAGGTTAAAAGAATAGAGCATGCTGGAGTAGAGAAACCTCAGCGTTGGTGTGAGGTGAAGCACACGAGCATTGCATTTCTGCGCCAATCACAACTAATAAGTTCAAAACCACATCAGATAAGGTTATTGTACCCTTGACTTGAAATGTAAAAGTTAATGCACATGCAGTCACTTAACACTGTTAAACCACTTCCTTGTCAAATCACATATCACTAATGAGTTTTTGACTGCAAGTTTGGCTATGTAAATTGTCAGATCTCTTCTGCATTCATACAGTATGAATGGATAGCAGGGTAAAAATACCAATATTATGGTAACTTCTGCACTTTAGGCTAAAGAAATACATATAATTTTCCTTTTTAATCGGAAGGAATTGCTAGCAAATCAAAAAAGAAAACACAAGCAAACAGAAGAAGGAATATTTGAAGTAGTACATGCAAAATAATTATTCAGCACTGCACACTAGTCTTTTGCAAAGCTTTAAATAATATATGCAGAGAGATTAGAAATCCCTGTGAGGAAGTTGTGATTTTTTTTTCTGTGTGCCCCTCCCCAATATTTTCTTTGAAGCTTGCTCAAGTTATAGCACGGCATATCTTTTAATCTAATTCAAAATGGTGTTTTTACATCAAAAACTGTAACCAAGCCAATACTTTTCCTTAAACTGGTTGTTCAAAGGGGGAAAATTCTCAAAATTGGCTGTTTAAAAACATACTGTTTCATGATAGTTTAGGTGCAATGCTACCTTTTTCATACTTTATTTCTTTTTTCTCCAAAGAAAACCAACTCAGAATGTGTACATAGAGAAATTACAAATGACTCTTTTGTGAAGCAGTTTTGGAAATCAACATCTGTCAACACAATATATATTTTTAGAAGGTACCTTTATCTTTGTATTTCTTCCAGTATTAAATTCAGTGAAAGTATTTTTGCTCTGAAACATGATAAAAAGACTAATATTTTTCTGTAGGAAATGGATGTCCATCCACTGGTTGAAAATCCAGAAATTCTTGGTTAGAAAGTACTAGTAAATAGCATAAACTTTTTGTGTTACAAAATTCTTTGTCTGTATTACAAAGTATGTGAAGGAAAGTGCAGAATGATCAGGAGTTAGAAACAAAACTAGAAAAACAAAGGTATAAAGACATAGTATATTAAGCCCTGAGGCAGTGCACCTTATTTATACAACAGAGAATGTCTACAGAATAGGCAACCAGCACAACCGAGGTATGACTAATAGATAGGTATGAATCAGGGGATTTGTATTCTTCTCACATGTTCTTCTTCCCCAAAGCAGAGAAAATGAAAGAACCCCCCTCCTGCGCATTCTCATCCATTCATCCTTTTCAAATCTGATACAGTTATGATAGTTAAATTTTAAATTTGGACAACCCAGGGTACTAATCTTGCATGACCTCTCCCAAAGGAAATCATGCCCTTATGACTCATTTACTTTCCCTGTCTCTTTTTTTTTTTTTTTTTTCTCTCTGAGGAAACTGTATCTGAGGTCTCTCCATAGCAAAATAACAACCATTTTTAAAAAAAAATCTAGAACCTCTATCTTGTTGCTGTCTAAACATGAAGAGGTAGAGCATAGATTTCCATGTTGTAGGATCTGGATTATTTCTAGCTCACAGTTTTCCTGCTTCAATTTAGTTGCATGGAATGGCATTTTCTTTATATTAGGTTTATAACTACCCTTGTGTGCCAATAAACCAATAAGTAAATGCAGTGCAGTTAAAATAGATTGATAAATTTGTTTTTAAGGTTCTTACAGGGAGGCAACTACTAGGAATGGAAAGCACCATCTCTGCCAAGATAAAACACCCTCAGCAAAACAAGTTTATGCAAGCTCAAGGTGGCCAAGAATTCAACATTCCAGCAAGTGGCTTTGTCTCTAAAAATATCCCTGATATTTTATCACTAATTATCCATGTAAGTTCAGCTCTTCCAGCTTTTTTTGCAAATGTAGTACTTGGGTTACTTGTAGGGTATGTGTATAAGTTTGAGCCTTTCACCAAACCACAGCACCCCCCCCAAAAAAAAATATTTTTTGTGCTAAAAGATATATATTGCTATAACAAGTTTGTGCATCTATGGCCTTAAATGTGCTTTTCTTTGTAGCTGGGGGTTGAGAAGGACTCCAGTGATTCATAGGCCTTGTGCTGGATCATGTACAATAGCACATTAACCTTGGTGGAATATTTTAAAAGAACAGGGTCCTGACCTTGCAAATGTTGCTGCATGTGCCAGGCTTCCCCTGTGGGACTCCCTTCATCTCCCCTGGATAATGTCTGAAACCAAATATGGGAGTATTGATTTTGCAGAGGGAATAATGTTAGGATACAAACCATATTCTGCTACTTATCTTGCCTTTTCAATGTAATACAAAAGCACTGCAATCTGCTTTCAGCTGTGATTGGAGTTAAATGATGAGTACAGTGGGATTGTATAAAGTATTTTTGCTTTTACCCAACCTCCTCCTGCTTAGCTATTCTTGTGTGCTTCTGTAATTAATGTGTTTTTCTCATGTTTCATATCTATGGTTGGGCAATGACAGACACAAATGCCAGATCTGATGAACCTGAAAGGGAAAGTAGGTGGGAGAAAATTTACCAGGAGTGTTATTCTAGTTGACAGGTCTGCCTCTTGTGACATTAATAATGCTTCACAAATGTTGATATAAATCAAGATATAGCCAGAAGCAAGCCATAGACCGGATAGGGAACCATTGGTTCTGCTGTTTTAGCATCCTCAGAGCTGATAGTAGGATTGCAGCTTTCAGCTGTGAATACCTTCATCCTTATCTCAGAAACCTGTACAACAAACAGGTTCCACATCTGCGTGTATATAATGAATCATATCAGGCATCCCCAGGGCCAAATCAGCAAACTTGATATAAAGTTTGATCCAAAACACAGTAGTTTCAAAAATTAAGTCTTTTCATGGACTTTGGTGGGCTCAACCTTGGCATGTCCCTGAAACCTACTTTTCTAGCTACTTTTATGACTTGGCAGGTCCACATTTCTGGAGAATTTTATATTAAAATACAAGCTTGGTCCTCCAGTTCTTATATAAAAAGGCACATAATAAATTTCCACAAATAAAAATGTAGCTGAGAATCTTGCAGAGATTATGTGCAAATTAAGTTATTTTATAGGCCTTATGCGGCTTCTGCAAGCGAGGACAAATATTGGCTCCTCTTGGCATTACAGAGCCCCTCTCTAGTTTTTTGTTGGTGGTGAAGTGCTCAGTCTAAGAGATTAGTAAAGAACAGGGCAATCTACTCATAGTGTGTACACAGTGGAAAGGAATGTGACTGGGGAGTGTTTGAAGTGCTGGGCTGGAGTCTCTGCCTAAAGCTGAGGTGCCTTTTGGGAAGGAAGGGCGTTGCCTTTCCTGAATGTAGCATTCTGTTCCTAAAATATGTCTTTTAACACCTACAGTTGCTGATTTTGCTTTTCTGATGTTCCTTGGTTAAAACAGCAAACACCAGAGGATAATATTTTGGCAGGAACTACTCTGCCTGCACATTTTCTTTCATGAAAGATGCATTAAGATCAAAAGATTCCAAGGGAGATTTTGTAGACAAGAGAGCTGTGTATTCACATAGAGGACAGTGGATGCCACAGCAGTATAAAAGAAATTGGCTTTTTTTTTTTTTTTTTTTTTTTTTTTTTTTTTTTTTGGTGCATGTTCTTGCAAGTCCTTGTTTTCCACTAGTGTGTGGGATTCTCTCCTGACAGAGAAAATTTAACTGTAAAGCCATTTGTTCCCTCTGGACCAAGAGTCAAACTCTGGTCCCTTAACCTTCTGCCCAGCTCCTCTCTCTCCACTGCTTCTTTTTCTGACTGGTCTCAGACTCTCTCCTCACTTAAGCCCCCTAGTAAATGGCTCTTCCTTGCTTTTATACCATTCCTGACAGCTTTTACTACTGGAATCTCTGTACAAACTGTTTCCTGACAGCCTCCTCAGCCCCCTCTTTGCCCTGCTAAATGTATAGCCTGCACTACAGCAGTATATATCTCTAAGCAAAGGCATGATCTTTTCAATTAACAGTGAAATTGATATAAATTCTAGAGGAGTACTTCCCTCTTTGATGTACTGGATGTCAGCAACATTTAGATCTGTGTACCAAAGAGAGATGTTGCTCCAAGTCTGAACACTACGGATACTAAATGTATGGAAAGAATGCCCTCTAGACCTTGATCTTCCCAGGATACCCTCATTTACTTCCACCAGGGTATAGAGAAAAGGAAATTAAATGACTTAACATCTGCACTCTCTTTACTGAACTGTAGTTGCTGAGTTAATGCAGCATTTGCACCTAGCAGAATAAATCAGCTGTGCAGCTTGTTGAGCTTCTGATTATAATAAGATAGGACAATAACCTGTAAGACATGAAGCTGCATCTCCAACGTGATAGGACTGAGACAGAGGAAAAGGAAAAAAATATTTTAAAAAATTGCTTTACCCTTGAGGAAAATGGACCTTGTGGAGACCTTGGAAAATCTATTTGGCCATTTTACAGTAAAGCAAGAGAAGCAACCCTTACTGAATCTCTTTTGGATAAGATTTCTGATCACAACTATTACGGAATGCTGCAATTCCATGGCATGGGAACTTCTCTCCACTTCTCTGTGTCTGCCTTGATGGTAAATATTTGAAATATTGCCCTCAAAACACTTCCTTGGGTTGTACATTTCAGTACATTTTTTTTTACTAGACTTTATGTTTTTCAGATATGGACAAGTTTCTTCTACATTTTTGGATTCCAACCAAGTTCCCTCCAATCTTAGTTTACCTTCAGCAGGTCCTTATGTTTTTAGGGAACAGACTGTGCCAATTTGAAATGGTTTTAGCCTCATTTGGAGTTGCCTACCAAACTAGGCCTTCTTCTGTTTCCCTGATAATTGCTTCCCCCCTCACATGACAGGAAAGAAGAATTTGTGACTTATTGCTGCACATATTATAGTGTTAAATTGTCTTTTTCATGCAGGCAGTCTTCAAAAATTTCACTACATTATTAACTTCTTTTTTTTTTTCTTTTAAATGTAAATAATTCCCCCCCAACAACATCAGTTGATGGATTCTCTCCATTTATATAACCTTGACTTTACCAGGTGCATTTATCCCAGAAAGGCCTGGCAAGCCCCAGGGTTCTCATTTTTCTTGTAATCTCCTTTCATTGGCATCTAAAGTGGCATTAAGCATACAGACATTTTGACCTTGAAGACTTCTTGACAGAACAGAAAAGGAAGACCCCTTAAATAATAAAAGAAGCAGTCCATAGTTTTATGATTATAAAATAAGATCCCATTTCTTTTCAAATGCTGTGGTTATTTTTCTGTGTCTACATTTGCTGTGTCTTTGGAGGGTTACGTGTTTGTTTTTCACCCCCTGACAACACAACTGAAGCCTAGAAGGCTTTTTTTTTTTTTTTTTTTTTTTTTTTTTTTTTTTTTTTTTTTTAATATGTCCCCCATTTTAATTTCTGGAAATGCTCTTTCTCTGTCTTTACCATTTTGTTCTTTCAATAATAACCACTCCTCTTTTTCCTCTTACTTTTTTCTTTCCTTTTTCTTGATGAAATGCTTTGTGTTTCATACTGTCATGCTCCCTTTTGACTAAAGATCCTGTAGCATTTTGGATATTCAGTGTTAGTCCTTAACTGCTCAGTGCACAGACTTCATAAATACTATATTAGCTTTCTCTTTAACAAAAAGAGCCAAAATGTCTGATTTTTATTAAGAATACAGTGATGAAAACTCACATAATTTACTTTTGGTACAGTCTCTCATTAAGAGAAATGGAAAGCTGATTTTATAGTCTGAATCTGTACCTCAATAATATAATAGCATATGTCTCATTGACAGAACACAATAAAATACATTTCATTGATACAACACCCCAGTTTCATTTTAATAAGTAAAGAGTTCACAGTATTCCAGACAATTCATTCTGTGATCAAAGTGTTGGCAGAGACTTTTAAAAAATGTTGCCTGCTGGACATATTCTCCTTACATTCCTCTATGGCACATAAAGCATTTAGGACTAATTACCGTTGTCACCTTTAGAAACCATGGCTTGGAAAACTGGAAAGAGAAAAATTCAGATCCTGCCATTGCAGCTGTGTGGCAATGACTTCTCTAGGACCTGGGAGCAGCAGCTTGTCTGTGCCTCTTTAGGATGGCCCCATATCTTCAAGGCCAATGACTCTATCACAGCTTGGGAGAAACCTCACTGTGAGACCTCAGCAGGAGCAAGCTTAGCATCTCATGTGCCTCTTCTGGGGAGGGCTGCAAGCCAGAAAGAACTGGTTGCTTTTGAAAGGGACTGAAATGTCTGGGTTTTTTGTGTGTAGCAGATTGTGTGCACATGACAAGAGGATACAGAAGTGTGGAGCAGGGCGTTTGCAGGGCCTGCAAAACTGTATTTCAGATATTAGTTATGGTTTGTGAGCCATTTTTTTGATGTAGTAAACTTTTCTTGGATGAACCTTCTCCTGGAGCAAGCTCTTTGCCAGGTTATCACTGAGTGAGTTTATTAATGCTCAGAAAGTGATGACGGCACAGCTCAGTGGCCTGTGTAAGCTTCTTGTCCCTTAAATGCTAATGTAGGAGAATTTTATATTCTCCCTCTGTGCTTCTCTTTTTCACACTCAGTTGTTCATTCTTCACATTCTCAACTCCATTTTCACCCTATTTCTCACTGGAGTTTCTCTACTTCCTCACTGATCCTTCATTTGTAGTCTCTCCTAAGCAGAATAACAATCAAATGGCATTCAATTTTGTACCAACCTTTTAAAAACAGAGTGTTCCAGGTGATTTGAAATTAAACAGCTTGAATATACTGTTTCCAAATCTATACACAGATGTGTTGCGGATAAATCAAAATCAAAATATTCGGGGAATTGTTTTTAAAATGCAGCATATATATGAAATTACGAGAATAGCCCTTAGCCTTGAAAAAACCTTCATTGGAATTAAAATTGTACAGTGGAATAATCCCACTAGAGGATACTCTGCAGACAATATATAAATTTTAATGTTGCAGAATATGGACCTTATTATGATACACAAGACAAAACTGCAGAGATTGGATGTTTACCCTGAGCCATAAATTTATATACAACTATATTGTTTGTCCATGTTTTTGTATGTCTGTTAGTTATGTATATGTAAAGACTAAACACACAAAATTTGAATAGGATTTGTGTGCACATAGAATTCAATTTCAAAATACCACCATAGACAGTATCACTGTCTCCAAACTACCCACCCATCCTTCAGCAAATAATTTGGCAAGCATTTAAATCCTTCACTTCCATTTAAAAGCATCCTTCTAAGCACATGCTTATGTACTCTGATATAGACAAAAGTGGTTTATAGTCTGAATTAAGATATATGGGCATGGTCCCTTTCCACTGAAGTGGAATTTAGGCATCACGTGAGTATTAATGTCTGAAAGCTGGGACCTCATTTATACCTGCAAATTCAGTTAGTCTTTACCAGTAAAAAAGTTTTAGGTGTATAAAGCATCTGCAATTCTAAAAGGTATTCTTAAAATGTCAGAATCAACTCCCAAAGTTTTATACAAAATCAGACACCTCTTCTAGTGTGTCTAATAGTTCTGAGAGAGTGCATATATTAGGAGTTATAGGTATAATAATTCTGGTTTGTTTCACTTGTATAACACTGCGTTTGTGAGCTAAAGGCCTGATTCTATGACGCATGTAACAAGACCAGGGTAAATCCTGAGAAATGCTTTATCCAGACTCATCTTCTCTAGATGATTCTTTTGCTTTAAAGCTACTTCCATGCTCATGGCTTCAGAAAAAATTTTTTCAAACCACCATTTGGATTTTTATACGAAACAACTCACATAATTTTTACCTTCTCACATAAGACTTAAATCTCTCTTAAAAGACATGGTTAATTTTAAATTATTTTTCTCCAGAACCAGCCAAACTTTTTAAAACTAAAGCTGATATTAGTCCATGAACGAATGACATCACTTGAAATGTACTTTTTTTTTCTTCAAGGTGATTGATGTAATTTTGTATTTAAGTGACCTTTGTTAGAAATGTTTTGACTGTAATGATTTCCTGTCCTTTTTGCTCAGCAATCAGAATAGCAGAACTGGCATAAGCCTGTTTCAGCTGCTTGATGTTAATGCTTGAAGGGAAGTGAGCTGCACAGTATGCATGCCTGTAGGATGGTGGCAGAGAGTACAGGTAAGTGCCAGCACCAATAAACCAACTGGGAATGTAAATCCTAACCTGGGAGGTTAGTAAGGAAGAAAACCTGGGCCTCACATAACTGAAAATACAGTCAAGTTGCTATCTTGAATTTAATTAGTGTACCTTAAATTTCTTAGCAAGAAGTTTTGTTCTCAAGTGAATTGCATTTCTGGCAAGTGTATGGGCTGATTCATGTTTTTATATAGGTAGACTGATCTTCATTGTGTTGAAAGTCTAGCACCTTGAGAAACTGTGATTTATGCTGTGAATGATACCTATTATATAGTTAGAGAAACATACCTGCATCTGTAAAACTGACTGAAAGCTCCTTATATGAAACCATCGTACTATGAATAAGTAGACGTAGAAAGGATGGCAGTGATCTTTTGGAGTCTCTGAAAGAATGTTGTATTAAAGGAATCTTTTATTTAAAAAGGAGAAGTACAGTTAAATTTTACTTCATGGAAATTTATTCTAAAAAGGGTAAGTTAAAACTTTATACCATTCAGGAAAACACAATTGCAAAACAAAAAATAATGTCCATTCCCACTTGGAAAAAAATAAATTTAAAGTAATCCTAAAACTAAGGAGCGATAGGTGCTTGGATTAGATATTCCATGTGACCTCTCTGGTTTTAAAATGTGTAGGCAGTACTGCTGGCTTACTTTCATTTGAACGCTGTTAAATATCATATACAACAGGCAGAACACTGAGCAAGACAAACTCACCAAACTCATAAGATTTTTTTTTCCTTCTTAATGAATTTTCTTAGTTTTCACTGTAGAGAAGAAAATAATCTTTCACATGTAAACCCCTGTTTATCCTCTCCTGTTTGTCAGAGGAGATGTAGCAACATTATTGCCGTGCTGTTCTTTCAACTGTGAAGTGCACTTTTTATAATAACTCTGTGATCTTAATATTTGAGTAAATAAATCAGAAATACAGAATATAACAGAATTAACAGGATCTGTTTAAAAATAAGGTTGTAATTACAAGCTATCCTGCTACCCAGGATTTAGTTCATAGAACATATGGCTTGTCTAATTAAGAGGAATACTGTTTTTTTTTATCTTTTAAGCTGCATATAATACTCTAAGTTCTATTCACATACTGCCAAACTTGTCAAATGTGCCTGCTTTTGCAGCTGAATTTTTGCTCTTTTTCAACCCCCTCTTATTAAAGGCTGAAGTTACAAAAAAAAAAAAAGGCACACAATATAGAATAATATTCGGCTTTGAGGCCAATGCTGAACTTTCTTTTAAAATTTTTCTCCTTTTCTAAGTTCTTAAGTTTACTGTCCTGAAGTTTAGTGCTTCCATCTATTTAAAAGCGTTCATTTGACATTTATCCTTTATTTATGGCTGCTGTCTCCTATTTTTAGACTTATAGGATGATGCATTTATTACATGATTATTGCCATGTCAGATATTCTGTACATTATTAGAATAACAACATTAAGGATCGTCGTGGTTGTTGCATTAAAATATAGAAGATAGTTTGCCCATTTAAAAAGCAACATTTTGCCTTTTTCTCTATTGTCTACATAGTAAGAAAAATCCAAAGAGTGTAAGTAGACTAACAACCTAGGAACTATATTTTAGGAGAAAAATAAGATAGAGTTGACTCCAGAATTTTTCCTTGCTTTGCTAAATATACCTACTAGAAGGCCCAAAGCTTGCCAGCTGTTAATCAGAATGAATACTTGGCGGCCAGATTATGTTGTTGTTTATTGTCTGTGCAGAATGGAAGAGGATTAAAGGAGCATTTTTTTCATGTCTGACTTTGGCTATCAATAATATTTTGGTGCTGAACCCAGTCTTGTTGGGTCATGGAACAGAAAGGGCTTTCCAAATTATAACAAGCTAGGAAAGAAATTGGCATATCCCTGTGCACAAGGCTTTAGGAAAAACGTCTCTCGTCGACGCACCATTTTGTGTTTGCTGCTCTTCACTGCAATGTCTCTTTGTGTTGCACATTGATCAGCAACCCCCAACAGGGCAGGTCCAAAGACGACATAGCTACAGACATAGCCCTGAAAGAAAAAGGCCTCAAAATGCCTCAGTTAGGAGATCTGGAGAATAAGTTTTGACACGTGTTTCTTAAAGCTGATCCTATGACATCTTGAGCAGCTGCTGCTGATCCTCTGAGGCTTTTGACTGTTCATATAACTTCTGGAGTATTTAGCCTTTTACAGTTGGAAAGTACTGATACCTCTGGGAATTGATGTTAGAAACCCAGAAGTTTCCCTTGCCCTTCCTCAGGAAGCAATGGATTTATCAACTAATGTCTTGCTTTGTCTGCCTCCAGCCTGCTACCCTTCCATTAAATAGCACTTAGTGCACAAGTTCTGTTTTCCATGGGATTACTCATGTAAGTACCATTTTACATAGGAAAAGTGACGAATTGGCATCTAAATTGCCCACAACCCGATTGTTATGACATGAAAGTTTATTGTCTTGGATTTACTTGTGGGACCAAACCCTGTCATTTACCCACAACTGTGTTGTTCCAAAATGTGACATAACTCTGCTCAATAGAAAGATTTAAAAACAAAACCAAAACCAATCAACCAAACAAGAGTAAAAACTTGCTTGTTTGAATTCTAATGTCCTTTTGGTTATAAAAAAACCCAAAGCAAATAAACCATGCCCTTCCAAAAAAAAAACAACCCACAAATAAAAATAGAAAAGTAATGGAAAGTTCAAATTATGGATGTCTTTCTCTTATTATGTGAGACTGTTTGTAAAGCAAACCTAGCCACTGTACTCTTATGTTTATGAATTAATATGCTAGGGGACCCCTGATGGTCTAGCGATTAAGACGCTGCGCTCTCAGCACCAAGGTCGCAGGTTCGATTCCTGGTCCTGCTTCAGGGACAATCCCCTGGGTAGATGGAGCTCGTCAGCCCCTAAGG
>JAWWLV010000005.1:20485786-20542959 GCA_035041135.1 Platyrinchus mystaceus | reverse complement strand
GCGCAGGCTGTGTCTCACCTAAAAAATCCATTGCGCAGGCTTGAAAGGTGGGAACACCTTTCCCAGATCTTTGTTCGTGAAGACTGGCCACACACACACAATATGCTGGGCATTCTTGTAATGATTTTTTTTTTTGTAACAACAAGTCCGGCCCATTCTCTTTGTATTTTTTCTGTGCATTGGTATGTCAATAAATCATTGAAATGATCTTAGTCATCTATTGCAATATGAAGAAGCTATTCTCTGTTTCTACTGTCAATTCTGCTTCTAAAGTTATCTGTTCACAGGTCCATGAATATTTATATAGATGGCATTTTCAAGGCATATTTGGCCCTAGATTCTTAATGGGGAATAATGTTGCAGGTTAAATTAGTTAAAATTGTTTTAATTTTGTATGAAACATTATCACTGCACATAAATTAACGCTTTGTTGACTCATTTTGATCCCTAATAATGTAGTCATATGCTAAAATTATAAGTGAGCTATAAACATTGGTGAAGTATAATTGAAAGCATTTCTAATAAGGTGCTCTGAGGTGCTAATTGCCATCTTAAATTGAAATCTGAAGATCCATATAAGATGTCTTTAAGCAAAGTCATGTAAGTTATCAATTTTGTGAATATATTCTTTAATGGTGTCAGTAAAGAGGAAGGAGGCATTGAGCTGTGTTCTTAACAACACTGGAGGTGCCAATGTCTACAGTTAAAGATTTAGCCAATTATTGCATTACACGTGGAGCAAGATATTATGGATTTAGCATTCAAGTCCCGGATCTGACCATGTTTCTCACTGGGAAAGGGCTGTAACAAACATTGCACTGTGATCTGTTGAAATGTGTCATGCTTGGTCAGTTTTCTGTAAAATGTACCAAGGACTACACAGGAATGGCACTTAGGAAGTTACAACATATTCACAAATAAGTGATTTTTTTTCAAAGGAAACCTTTAACAAAATCCTTCCAGTATGTTATCCATTCTCTGCAGCATCTTTGAACTCCATGCTCAGGGTCATCTTCAAAAGCTGAATTTGTGAGTAAGCATGAAACAGATTTGTTAAGCTGCTGTCCACAAAGTACTTAACAACCTACATGGTGAAAGGTATAGGAACAAAACAAATGCTTATAACTTGAACTTTCATTAGATTTCAACTATCAATTTGTTTAAAAGGGGATTATGTTATTTAAATAAAGTAGCATATAATTAATTTGAGGCTCAGGAACTGTCCCATCTGATCATATTGAAATATTACAGAGACAATATTTTGTAGTGAATTTGTGTATATATATGTCTCTATATATCTATATATATATCTCTCAGCAAAATGCAATGGCTGAAATTGATGGCTCTGTAGCATCGCAGGGCCTGTTGAGTGAACTCTCCCTGAAAGGAGCCTTTGTTTCCATAGGCAACAGAGCTGCTGTGGCACTATGGATCAAAAACATCCGGATTTACTTTTATGTCTCTGAGGTAAACAGTTGCCTGCTGCACTACATAAATACTGAAAAAAGCCCTCTCTTTCAGTAAAAGACTGGCCCAGCATGAACTGAGGGTAACTGCAGACTGCTGAGGGGAGCCTGGTGCAGGAGGCTCCTGGGGGAGTGCTACATGCACTGCTATTTTCTGCCTTTTCTGTCATTTAGTGCTCCAATTTTTTTGTTGTGCATTTCACAGCTTAAAACTGATAGGAAAAAGAAATCTTAAATGTGATCGTTTTTCCCTTCCCCACGTCCAGGGTTGTCTTGTCATAACGAGGCTGGAGATAGAATTATCAAATATTTCTGCTTTTCACTGTTTGAATTGCAGAATTAACTGTAGCCTCTTATCTCAGCCATCTCAAACTGTTTTGGACACAGCTAAATGGAGAGTTTTAGAAGAAAGTGCAAATCTTGCTGTCTTTTGAAAGCATACCCTTCTATTTTAACCAGCGTGAACGACATTCAACAATATATTATAGGTAAAGGCACATGAATAATGACCTTTAAATAAAAAAAAAATTAGATGTCTTGTGATTGTTGTTGTACAAGAAAAATTAACCATGAAGATCAAAGAGAAATGTTAGCTACAGATAAGTTATGCCTGAATTTGCTGAGTTTGCTTATTCCTCTGATTAAAATTATGCCATTCCATGCAATCTATGTTTATTTTACTGTGAATTTCCAATTTATTTTGCTAATGATTTTACTCTCTAAAAGGTGAGTTTTCAGAGGTGCAAGCCATAGAGGCCTGGTACACTCCACCAATTCAATGCAAGTGAAACCTAATCCTGAGTTAAGCACACAACATTCTACAGATGTTGCTGTGAGAATTTCTTTCACTGATTTTAATGGTATCCACTGTCACACTACCTTTAACCCACAAAATAATCAAAGCCATCATGTTTCTGCCTCTGTGATATTAGAGACTTTGTTCTGCTGCTAGAAATGCTCTAGTGCTTGCTTAGGCAGCTTAATGAGAAGTGAACCCTTGACCTGTACCCAGAAATTTGTGAAAGAGTGTTCAGAAGCAGGGAAACTGTTGTCAGAAGGCTGCTTCCCTCTTACAGGTGTTGATTTGTCAAATGACCAACTCCTGCACTGCACAGATTTGGCACCATGGTATTTCAGGTACCTTATGCTGAGTGAGCTGCTCCCCTGCCTGCTCAACCTCTCCCTTCATGACCATTCCACTGAACCTCCTTTTGTGTCCTGTTTCTGCTGGGCTAAATTCTCTTCAAAAATGGGTGATGGAAAATGCCTTTCTGTCTTTGACTTTCTCTGTCATAAGAGGTCAGGTACTGAATATTTTTATCTCAGCTGGTCTTGTCACAGAAGTGCTCCTTGAATTCACATAAATGTTCTGTTTATTTGTTCTGATTAAGGCTACTGAATAAATTAATTATTGAGAGCAAAATTGAAAATGTCATTTTAAGGTAGAAATATGTGATAAATCACATAGTGAATATGTGATAATCACTGAGTGATGAGCACAGTCTGGATGGCAATTTTCTGTGTCCTAGGTCTATACAACCTTTTTTAGTTAACATGAAAGCTTTTCAAGGTCAGCAGTGCCATACAGGTAATGATGAGCCTAGGGTAGGCTTATGTTAAATGTGTCCTCAGTGTTCAGGTTAATCTTTTCATTTGTGAATTTTTTTCCATAAATGGATACATGGAAAGCCATTACCTCTGCTACAAGAGTAATTTTTGTGTCTTTAAATACCATAATGGTTTATTTTTCAAATAGGAGATTAACCAATGCATTAAAAACCATGACATTCATTAGTAACTACTAACTTCAAGCACTTTATTTAGCAAAACGTAAACTCTGGGTTCTTCCAGATTGTATAGATGTAAAAAGGAGAGGGATAAATAAAAATAGGGCAGCTTATCTGCACTTTTACCTTTAATCCAAAATTGCATGTCGTTCTTTCTGACCTACATAGGTGGAAAAAATAAGTTAGTGAATCAAACAGATTATCAGTGTCTTGAAAGTGGAGATCAGTTTAGATACTGCTGGGCTGAGCCCTGTAGTCCGTATTCGATCTTGTGAGCTCAGCCTGCTGCCTTCGCTTTCCATTTATTTTAGTGAGATGCTGATTTTCATTAGCATGAGTAGCATTTGGTGCTATTTTGTAAAGATTTTCAAGGGCCAACATTTGCCAAAACAGTTTCAGCTGCTAGGAAATCTTGTATTGTTATTCTTTCCTCTGATATTCTTTTGTCTTAAACAGAAAACTGACTTGTTTCTTAGGATTTCCTTCTTATAGGGATCCAGGTGTTATATATTTCCCTGTCCATGAAACCGAACATAAAAAGATAAAAAATTACTGAAAAATATTTTTAGCCTTTTTTTTTTTTTTAGAAATAGTATTTTTGCATTTGTGTATGACTGTCTAAACCTTGTCTGATAATTTTGAACCTGCTGACTGGTGTCAACAGAATTTGACACAAGGGAAGTAGTCCCAAAGATAATTGAGTTCACTGCAGGATTGTAAAAATAAGGCCCCATAAACATTTTGACTGAAGGACAGACAGCAGTGAAAGCTCACGTTTTGTGAGAGGTTGTGAATTCCCATACCAGAAGAAAGGCTCGGATCAGAGCTCAAATCATGAGATAGAAATCCACGGGAAACCAAGCTGCATTTATTTCAGGCTTCATTGTTTCACTTTTGTTTCTAATAACATCTTATGGGATTTAGAGATCAAAATTTTTTAATCTTGTGTATTTGTCATTATTTGCACTGTTTATTTAGTTTACACTGTCTAAACTTATTGATGAGAGATTATTTTTCTCTTTTCACTTCTTGTCAGCATAAAATGAAGCTTCAATTCATGAGAGGTGCAAATGGTTGAATTTGCTCTTTAATTACTTATTTCTATTGTTATTGTGTGCTTTAAAAGCATTATATGAAAACTATATAATAATCTTTTTCTAAAAATTGATTTGAGAAATCTGCAACCAGTGAGCTGTGGAGGGTACTTCCCTCACTGACTCTGTATCTTTGCATTAGACCTGGAAAAATAATTCTGAGTTTTTGTTTGTTTACAATAGGCATCCTGCTTGCCCTCAACATGGGAAAGGATTTGACATCAGTGCTGTTTCTCTCCATTGATATTGTGATTAAACTCCCAGATTTGAGCAGGTATTTGAACATGCCAAACAAATCCTTCACCTTTTCCAGTCCAATTCTTCCCTGACCAAAGGCCATCTTCATGCCTACCATCCCAACAGGAAAGGGGCCTGCCCATTCTGCAACACCTTTCCTGTGCTGGGGAGGGGAAGACCCCTGTGAGAAGAGACAAGGGAACCTGTGGTAATTTGCATTCTTAGTGATTGCTCACTTTGGCTTAAAATTACCAGTCTACACCTTTTTTCTTCTGAAATCTCCTCCATGTTAGATAGTGTCAAGTAGGTAAGGGGGACCATGAATTCCTGCTTTTTCCTGTATTTATTCTGGCAGAAAGAGCTGTGCAAGAGAGTGTACTCTGTCCTCTGAGCAGTGATCTCTGAGTCTATCAACAGTATCATAGTAGGTAGAGACTGTGCTCTCTGAACAGTACTTATAAGTGTGACAAAAAATTAAGCCAAATAAATTATTCTGAAATGTTATTGTGTAATTATATATTCAAAGCAGTGTTTTTTAAACATTTTGCTCTTGGCACAAACATTTGTTCAAAGTGAGTAGGAACTGAGAGCAATCAAGCAAAGACTGCAGGTTTTTGGAGTAACCTGCATGCCTGTCATTGAAGTGACTGTCCTGCCACATATCTGCTTTGTGATATGTTACTGCCATTCTATAACACGCCATGTCCTAAGCAGTGTGATGAGTGACACCATGTCACTCACCTTGCTGTCATGCATGGAGTATGTCTTGTAGTACTGAAACCTTCTCAGGCAGTGGATAAAAAATTTAAGTTTGCTCCGTGTTTGCATGGAGTGAATGGTGAAAGAGTAGAAAAGTGTATTAAAAGAAAAATGAGAATAGACTTTCACTTGTTGGTTGCTTTCTGTTACCAGATAATTGTAGTCCAGTAAGCACATGTTTTGCACTGTTTGGTACAATATTCCACCCATTGTGCTTTGGAAATAAGGTACTACATGTTGGAGGTATTCAGGAGCTGGACAACTCTTAAATGTAAGTCAGGGTTCTGACAGATTAGGTCTGACAGATTTAGATGCAGTGATAGGATGCTCACACCTGACACCTTGCTTCTCAACTGGAAGTAAGTACCTGAAGAGCAGAGGCAACAGAGTGGATGCGTGATGTAGCTCATAGTCTGGTGGCACAGCTTAAACTGCTTATGAGGGTAGAACTTCCAAGCTGGGAAGAAGCATCCCACTTCGTAGTACTGGGATAGAGGTGGGTGGAGGGAATATTGTAAATCACAACAGCTGGATGCTTGAGGCAAATGTGGACCTGGTGCCGAATGGGGCAGGGGATCTGGTGAAGGACATGGGAAAGGCCAAGATTTTGAGGGACTTGAGTGTGTGCTGTATAAGACACTGAGGGTTGTTTAAGTGGAGAAGGGAAGGCTCAGGGAGGATCTTATCAGTGTGTGTAAGCACTGAAGGAAGGTAGTAGAGAAGCTGAATCCAGGCTCTTTTCGGTGGTGCCCAGTGACATGACAAGAGGAAACGGGCACAACTGAAATACAGGAAATTCCATTAACTATAGAGAAAAACTTTTTATAGCAGGAATGATGAAATACAGGAACAGGTTTTCAAGAGAGGTTTTGAAGTCTCTGTCCTTAGATATTCAAAACCTGACTGGACCTGGCCCTGAGCAACCTACTTTAGCTAGCTCTGCTGTCAGCCCAGGATTGGAATAGACAGACTCCTCCAGAAGTGCCTTCCCGGTGCAGCCAGTCTGAAAGTCTGTGGTTCTAAAGCTCACCCATCACATTCACCAGTTGACAGACCTAAAGGCAGTTGTGTGTTCAAGTTTGTTTGCAAAGTTTCTTTACTCTGATTGCCAAGAGAATACAACATGCAAAATACACTAATGGGCAAGTGTTTGCTAAAGACTCATACAACCTCAGGCTAATAAAAGAATAAAAAGAGTAGGCTATGATGCAAGTCACAAGCTGGCAGTTTTACAAGATGTTTACTGGAGAGAAATTCTTTATAGGTATGTCTTCAACATTTTCTTACAATTCTGCAAGATAAGTTTCCTTTCTATTTATGCTTTTAGACAGATACTCAAACTGCCTTGAAACCAACCATACTGGAATTAATAGTTTCTTCAAGTCATTACAGACTTCATACTTTTTTTAGCATTTCTTCTCTTAGAGACCTCTTTAAGAGATTTGACTTTGAAGCCTTTGCCCCCTTGAATATGGTTGTCTTTTCAGGAGCAATTTGTAACTCCCAGCATTCCTTTCCTACTGCAAATACTACAAATATGTAAGACTACCTTATTTATTCTTTCTAAAGTGAGGAAGGAAGGTTTTAAACTGCTGAATTAAAACCTGCAGTTGCCAAGAGGCAGGAACAACTTAAGAGCTATTTAATTGTAGATGTTTTCCTCCTTTTCCCTTTAACTCTTTCCTCAGGGAAGGATAAACACAACAGGCAGTTGAACAAGAAAGTAGCTGTTCTGGAGATAGAGACAAAAAGGAGTAGAGAAGGTCAGAATGAACTTTGCAGCTAGGAGGAAAAAAGCCACAGTATCTGCACATCCTTGGAAAAGGAGGTATTTGAAATTGGTCCATTGAGTTACTCTGTTCAAGCTTGCAAATGTGGTGGACCTTACTCTTAAAAAAAATTAAAATTTGGTTCAACATTGAGAATGAATTAAAACTCTTGCATAATTTTTAGTGGGTGAGCATGAAATTCCAACAGTGCCCTACACTGGCCCAGCCAGCTCAAGACAGAATTTTGTGAAGGAAGCAGATCTGAGATAAAGGTGGAATGAAGCTGACGGGGTCATTATATCTTTTCAAAGGGTATAGTCTCAGGCCAGTGTGTGGTGCCATAGTTACAATCTTACAGGTATTTGTTTGCCTGAGAATGTCACCACAAAAAGCAGGTACAACTCTGGAAGTGGTACAGATGTGGAGACAGGTACTTCAACTTGCTTGGAACATATTAATGAAATTATCAGCCTGTTTAGAATAGCAGAAAGGCTGAAAGAGACTGCTGAGTTGGTATGAAAAACCCCCTCCTTAAGTGCTTTTTTCATCCATTCCATTATTTGTTTATGACCATGGGAACTTCTTGTAGGGTCCCTCACTGTTCTTTCCATAGTAAGGCTCTAACCTGACTCCTAATAGTGAATCTCTATAAGATTTTGCCTCAGAAAGCTGTGTAATCTGGAGAACTTTAGATACCTTACATCCACAGTTAACAACAACACTGTAATCCTGAACTGCATGTGCTGTAAACTGTAGTGCCTGACAGCAGGGTGAGCTGTTTCTGTTGACTAAAAATATTCTACTTTTTATTTAGAGTAAGGAGTGGTTGAAAGGGACTTAGAGAAGCATTTATTTTACTATCTTCCATAATTTCATGTTAAAAGCAATACAGAACTGCAACCTTTTTACCTGGCTACCTGCAACTTGAGAGGGACAACCCTTGAAGCCAAGAGCTTTTGAAAAATACATGGATAATATTAATGCTATTACCGCGGTTGAAAGAGAAGTGGGCATATTCTTCTGTTGTTAGCTTTGCCAGAACGCTGTATTTTCTATTAACAGCATGAGCAATATGTACTGCCAGCTAAGAATGACCTTTTTTTTGTACAAGTGTTACACATCGTATCTGTGAAGTGCACAGGCATTTTTGCATGACACTGCATGCTACATTTCTGCAATTCCTGAACGTAGCTGAAAGGAGGAGGTTTACAAAGAAGATATAATTTAGGCACTTGCAAAAGGATTTTTGTTAGGTTCTCTTTCTGAAATGGAAGTTCAACAGATTTGCCAACACGTTAATTCACTATATGAGGTGTCTGATATTTTTTGGATAATCTGATTATACCTCTGGTCATCAGTCTGTTAACAAAAATCAGACTGTCTACAAAAGTGTTTTAAATACTATCTTGCTTTTTATTCTTTTTTCTTTTTTGTCTTGTTTAGTTGGCTTCTCATGTATCAATCTATGAACTAAAGAAAGTAGGAAGACGAAAAAATGGTTTCCTCTCATTTTGATGACAAGTCAAATATAGGATCATTGGTTTTGTCTGAACTACAAGCCTTGAGCTTGTTTCCTCTAAAGAAGAAAGAGTAACATTATATCCCTGAATGTTGTTAGTCTGGACAAATAAATAAACCTAGTTCACTCCTTGAAAGTAGATGGGGGTGAATATATAACAATAGCTTATAAGGGAGGCTTTTCCATAAGTGGAGCCATATGCAGACACACTGCTGCTGTCATTTTATCTGCCTTCTTTCCTCATGAAGAAAATCCTCCGGAAACCTGGATGTTTACAGCCTTTAATTTGACTAAAAACTGGAATTGTCAATATGCTCTACTATAATCAACTCTGCAACACTCAGTGACATGAGTCCTTGTGACCCTTGCAAGTTGAACAAGTTTCCTGAGGTGACTTGTCCTTAACCTCCTGAGCCTGATGAGATTTTTCTCCACCTTCATCCCATCTTTATGTGGCCTCCCAACTGCCTCTGGCCTTTCCCTTGCAGTTATGTTCCACATGCCGTTGCCTCAGTGTGGCTATCAAACCTCTGGGGAACTTATGGACAGACTGTATTAAATGAAGGCCAAGAAAGAATTAGAAACAAAAACTGTTTTAATACTTAAGTTAATCAACTTCAGTATTAAAAAAGCCCCTGTAGTGTTCCACTGCCATTTACTTAGGACAGTCTCCACCCATAAAAATTTGCCCTTAAATTCTATTACTATAGAAACATGTCATATTACTTTAATAGACCATTCAGGAAGAAGAAATTTTCTCTAGAATCCACATCTCCATTTTGCAGTTACCTCAAACACAAACATTTACTTCAGTTTCCTTCTAGTCACATAACTTATTTAAATAAGGCTGTGTGTGGAATTCTACTGATTTTTTTATGCCAGGTCCTTACCCCTTCTGACATGCCCTTCTTGACACTAACAGGATGCAGAATTAATGAAAAGTGCATTTTGTGCGTAAGTTCTTTCTTCCAAGTCTTTCTGTATGATTTAGGTTCTTCTGATCACTGGCTCAAGTGAACAGTTTTCTTAGTGTGTGTACAGGGACCCTACGTGGGCACATCATCCATTATGGGAGACAGATCGTAGCTGGGACATGCTACAGCAACAAGTGTGTTGTCAGGGCTAAATAAGTTACCTCCCAAGTCCACATTTTGAGTTTCCAAAAATTCTGTCCTTAAGTGATTTAACATTTATTGATTGTGTGGACTGTTTTTTTTAAGGACAGGCTGTATTTTAAAACAAGAACAATCTTAATCTGAAACAATACTACATAGCAGTTCTCTTCGTAACAGTCACACATTGGATTTTTCTGTTCCCTGAGTGCATGCATCACTTTCATTCTGGGATATAAATAAATGTACTATGAAGGAAAAGCACTTTCTATTGATGGCCAAGAATATAAACCATTGCTTGGGAAAGAATATTATTGCCTTAATTTTTTTGCCTCAAATGGTATTATGTTTCACCTCAATTCCCTTTGTACTTGGTTTATTTATCTTTGATAGCGGTTCTCCCTATCCTGAGGGATTAGGGGTAGCCTGACTTGCCTTTCTTTTCATTTCTTTTCATGTCTGTATTTCATGTCTGTATAAGGAGGAAAAAAAGCTCTCGAAGACTTTTGCTAGATTAACAGCATTTTAAGTACTCAACCAACTTTTTAAAACCAAGTAATTTTTATTAGCAAAAATTTGAAACACACTTTTTTCCTGTTTTATTTCCAAACCCAAACTGTACCAACTCTGTAGATATTTCATGCATAGAATGTCACTATTGGCTTCCAGTAAGTTTACAAAGGTGGCTCTCAGAAGGGAGGTAAGGATCAGATTCAGATAGATGTTGCAATATAAGATACAAAGCTATTGAGCATGGTATGGTGACACTGAAAGAACTCCTAATTGTAAGAACAATGTATCTATTAAACAGTAAATAGCTTCTAAGAGATAGAAATGTCAGTTTACTTATGGCTTGCTTGGAAAAGCAGTAGTTTTTTGCTGACAAGTAATGTTGTGCTAATGAATTAAATAAGACTATTTCTCTAAACCATTGTTGATGATTTGGCAATATTATACTTGTTAAATTTTGGATTACAGCTCATAAATATTTTAAATATTTGAGCTCTTGCAGCTGCTGTCTGTTCTCAGTGTAAACTTACAAATAAGAGTTAATTCCCTTACTGCCTTACAATGATACAAATAAATAATCCATTGCTAGCATTATTCTGTTGCATTAGCTTTAATGGATTGTCCATTTTGAATAGTCATGTTTTCATAAAACAGAAGAAGCATTCAAACATTGTTTAAAGATAATGTTACTTTTAAGTAGATGGGTGTTGTTATTACCTCTTTTTGCAAACAGGGAGAGTGAGGCACAGAATGTCTATTTGTGAAGCTGCTGACCAGTTATGGGTCCACCTGAACACAGTGGGAAACTATTTTCTGCCTCTGGAAAAACAACCCAAATGACTGAGTTATGTGGGAATTTGCAACAGGGGCTGTCTCCACTTCATTCCCTCATATTAATGCTATCAGTAAGGGCTATGGAAGGAGGGAGAGGAGGGGTAGATCGGTTTCAGTTTGGTGCCATATTCATTTGGGGGGAAGATTACTTGCAATTATTTTTCCCAAAAGCTAAGACTAAGACAAAATTGTTTTGAGAAGATGACCTGCTTGATAATAACATACAGTTTTAAGAAACCATTAATGAAGACGCACATGTATTTAAACAGAAATTATTTCCATATCACAATATGACACAATATAGTTTAAAGTCCTTTTAGTAATATATGGTCACTATGAGCAGGACAGTGGCATTTACTCATAATGTGTACACCTGGTTTGAACCAAGGTTGTTTGTGTTGATGAGAAAGAAGTAGGAAGAGCCACAGTTGTCTTTCAAATTTTAATGCGTATTTTGTGTCTGGGTAAGGCTCAAATTCTGTTCATATATATTTTTATGGGAATCCCTAAAATCAGGGGTATTAGATGAATGATAATCATATGTGTAAGTTTGTCCTTAATTACAAATACTTCAATAGAGAGAAGGCATCCAGAACAGAGCAACAAAGATGGTGAAGGGCGGGAGGGGAAGCTGTGTGAGGAGCAGCTGAGGGCACTTAGTCTGTTCAGCCTGGAGAAGAGGAGATTGAGGGGAGACCTCCTTGCAGTTACAACTTGCTCATGAGGGGAAGAGGAGGGCAGACACTGATCTCTTCTTGTGGTGACCAGTGACAGGACCCGAGGGAATGGCCTGAAGTTGTGTCAGGGGAGGTTCAGGTTAGATATTAGGAAAGGTTCTTCACCTAGAGGGTGGTTGGGCACCAGAACAGGCTCCCCAGGGCAGTGGTCTCAGCACCAAGCCTGCCAGAGTTCAAGAAGTGTTTGAATGATACTTTTGGCTATGGTCCTGTGCAGGGCCAGGAGTTGGACTCGATGATCCTTGTGGGTCCCTTCCAACACAGCAAATTCTGTGATTCAAATTTATAAAATATAACAAATATTCTACTATATGTGGTTTACGATTATTTTTTTCATCTGGCCACTCTCAGGTTATTAAAATTCACTTAACTTCCAAATTTTTATGTAAACACAATATCTCAGATTCTTCATTTAGTCTCTGGTTTTGGATAATATTTTCCTGCAGTCTTTCATTTCAGGTAGACACACCAGGCAGGTCTTTGTGATTAATTTGTAACACATATAATACCAAAACTGAGAACACGTGGGAAGAAAAATACACTCCTCTGACTTTGCCTATGAAAAGATTAGAATTAATTGTGAAGCTAAAATTCTGATTAAGGTCACCAAAATAATTCAAAGGGAGGTCTTTTGTGTAAGGGCTGCATCTTAATCCTGCAGGGAATTAAATATACAGAGCTATTCACATATTAGATACTTTAAGATAAGTATGTGCATAAATGTAAAGGACTTGGATTTCTTAAATAAATTTAGACACTTTCTTTTGATTTATTTCTTATAGCAACCAGAACCTGATCTTAAAATGAAGAAATAAGTCAGGAAATAGTTGCCCTCCCTTAACTTCTGGGGGTTTTTTTGGTAAAACATTGTTATTTGTGGTGTTTATATAATTATATTCCAGTGTAATTCAAGTATGTAATGATATTTCTCCAATGATAGCATTTAAATAACTCAGGAAATTGTTTTACTGTTGTGTTTCCTGACTTAAACCCCATTTTGTCATGCTCATTTTATTGTTCAATCTATCTGAGCTCATCTAGATATATTCTACCCTATACAGAGCAAAACAAAATATTTACTAATTGGCATCTCATATATTTATATCTACACATAAATACACATCACATTAAAACCATTCTTCTATACATGTGTTTATAAACCATTCTTATACATATATAATTATCATGTTCACCTCTTACTGAATTTTAGTTTTTAATAAAACCAGAAATCTCACACATAACACCAGAATGTGACTAGAATATAATAAAATAGAGTAATCTCAGGTAAAGGAGTATCAAATAATAGATCTATTCATTATAGAATAAAAACTAAGGAAATGAAAAATGACTTTAATTTTTCTTGTAGTGCCAATCAAACAAAGTGTTTTTCTTTGCATTTGGGAATATATTAAAACAATTTTTGTATTATAGCTCAAAAGGGTTGCTTTGTTTTGCTCCCTGAAATGGAATGGTTTGGTATAAAGGTGGTATTTTCCAGCAAAAAGGGGAAAATTTACCAGACTTGCAGGAGAACTGAGTCTTCTTTTACCCTAAAGACCCTTCTATGAGACAAGTGATAGGTTAACTTGTCTCATTTTTATCCAGACCTTTTTTAATTTAGTGGATAAGATTAAAGTGCAAGCTGAATACCACAGGTGTAGCTTGGGTTTTTAATCTGCTTGAGTCGAGTTAATCTACTTCCTGAATGGGGCTACTAATAATATAGTTCCTGAAATGAAACAGGAAACCTAAGTAGTGCAATGCTTTTATTCAGCTTTGAATAAGTCAGAGAAGCATAAAATATACTGAAACAGATTAAATTTGATTCCTGCAGGAATCAAAGTTTAAGAAGTTATAGTAGAGATGGAGAGAAACTCAACAGAGGAAATCAGATGCTGCACAGGGGACACAATCTCTGCTGGGGTGCAGCTGTGTCCAGAGAAACCACCTGGGGGGCTGCTGCAGGGCCCTGGGGATTTGGCCTGAATAAACAGCTTAGTGACAGTGATGCTCCTGGTTTTCATGCAAAGAATAGAGACCAGTGAGATTATGGTGCTTATTTCTGTGTTATCCTGCACTGGAAAATATGTCACCATGCTGCAGGACAAAAATGAAAGGAGAAGCAGACAAATGACCTCAAATAATTGCTAGTATATAAGTAGTGTCTAATTGGGCACTACCATAAATTCATAGATGTCTTTTTTTTTTTTTTTTTTGTTAAAGGCACTTTAGGCTTTATGTATTCCAAGCCAAATTCTTTAGCCCTTAGGTGAACAGAACTCCTGCTGCTCATGGTGAGAGGTCTGCTCAGTTAAAGAGCACAAAAGCTTCATCCTGTGTTACACTCATAGCTTTGATATTTCTCCAAGTTTTCAGATTTTTTGTGAGTTGAGGAGTCACAAACCCTTGTCTGTGTCACCAGGCTCCTGGCATGGCACTGGCAAGGCAGCAGAGTAAGCCCTGCCCCAAGTGGCACAGGCCCCAGCTGCACTCCCCCCGTGGGCTGGAGATCAGCAGCACCCCCATGGGGACTGGAGTAAGAGAGGGAAGGTGAGAGGAAAAAAATATTGTGTTGGTGTTAAAAATTGCAGGATGTAACTCAGAGGAACACTGGGTTTTGTAATATCCTTTCCTTGCCTAAAAGGAGCACTGGACTGTTTATTTCCCCTGAATCCTGGCTTGGTCTGGGATGCAACAGGGCTACCAGCATTGCCTGGAAAGAGCTCTGGGCATCTCTGAACTTGTGAGAAGGGGAGCCATTCCACATGTTGCACAGTGGCTGTGGTAAAAAAGTGTGGGTGCATTAGCCTGGGCCATAGAGATTCTACCTGAAAAACTGATAACTGCCCTCAAAGCTCAGTGTATCCTGAAATGCTGATTCTGTGAGTTCTTCAAAGTTTTTTCAACATCTTACAGTTCAGAAAGAAATGCGAATGTAACTGATTTTTGTTAAGAAGTCTGTGTTTCATGGTTAGAATAAACTCTATTTCTTAGGTGTTGGCTCTGAATTTGGCAAAATAAATCCACTGGATATGACAGTAACTGAGTTGGTTCAACTTAATTTTGGGTACTAACATTATTCTATTCAGAGTAGACCAAGCAACTTGAATTTTTAGTATTTAGCTCAGCATTCAATATATGCTTCCATGTTTTAGAAAATATTCATTAATATATATCTAAATGCAGTCTTTTTTTGTCAGTCTTAAAGCCAAGAAAGTAATCCCTTCTTTTAACTATGTTATTTACAGTTCTTGAGAAAATTCCGAGATCTGAACAAACGCTACAGCCTGTTGTAGCATCGATGAGCTAAAGCACTAATAGAAACTTGAGTTCTGTTAACTAATTTGGTTGAAGAAGACAACTGTTAGTATTTGAGAATCAGGGTAAATATACATTTTTAAATAAAAATACAAACATAATCGTCTCATGGGTGTCCTATCTTCCCTGGGCACTTGCTTTGTGGTGAACAGTAATTACTTACCATTAAAAAGGTAGTGGATATATTAATCACTTTGTGTGCTGTGGCTAAACCCCTGTGCTTATTTGATGTTTAGATAATAATTTTCATTAAATAAAAAAAAACATGCTGGTCCTCTGCTTAGCAGTGTAAGAGTGCAAGATGTGACATAGTTTTTAATTTTCTATATCTTAATCCTATTCTTCATATTTAAGAACTATAAATTCTACCACTGCTGTACACTTGGCAGGTATTTATTACAAAAATCTTTGGAACTGGTTTCCATATAGATGTATTCTTACAGACTACATTATAGAAAGAAAGAAAGAAAGAGAGAAAAGGTTGATGTGATGAGATTAAGATTAGATCTCATATAGAAGAAACTGCATAAGCCTCCAAGATGGAGTGATGTTAACTATTCAAGGCTAAACCCCCACTCTTTAATTGGTACAGATATTTATAGGTGTTGATTTTTTTGTGATCTCTGTTCCTGTGAGGAGTTCAAGCTTAAAAAGTGTGAAAAAATATTGAAAAGGCTTGTATTTTTTAGTTCAGATACCACCTATCTAAGAAATACCATGTACAATGGTCTTTGGTCTTCCTCTCAGATAGAGCAGTTGGGGCCAAGAGGGCTCAGATGGTTCCCCTGTGTGATCAGTTCTGAGTTTTATATTTGTATTAATTGTTCCTAACTTAAATTCTGATTTTCAGTGTGGTTGCTGGTATTCCTCCTCCATCCCTTAGTGAAAGGTTTCTTAACAGAACTTTAACCACATTTTTTGTTTGTTTTGGAGGGGCAAGTGCACATTTACACAAGATCTGTTCAAAATCTGTAGCAGGATGAAAGCCTCCTGGCTTTCTTGAATTCTGAATTATAAACTGTGTCACTTGTGATTAAAAGTGCATCACTGAAACCAAGTTAGTTAAAGTGCTAAGAAGGCCATAGAAATCCCATTTAAATATCTCAGTAGGTGCTTCTGGGAGAATAAAATTTGTTTAAGAAACAAGAGGTTCTCCTGGAGTTACTCATGCTTGGAACATATTGCAGCCTGATTGTTAGAAAGCCCTAAGGGTAAAAATTGTGACTCCATCTTGGCACCTCTGGGGAGGGGACGTAGCATGTTTTGTGTTGTTTCCTCATTGGAAGGTAAGTTGTGCAGGGTTCAACATCCATGAGTTAGAGGGGAAGTCAATGAGCCTCATCAGTTGCTGCCAAGTGTTCTCTGTTTGTCTTGCACAGGGCGGGTGGTTAGACAACACCTAACTCTCTGACAGTCACAGATGTGATGCAAGCTTCAGTGTGCGAGGAAACAGAGTTCAGATTCCTCTTGTGTCTGTAAATATAGAGCTTCTATGAAACTTTTTGTAAATAGGGCTTGGGCCTCATTGCCTCAACCTTGAGGCAAAAGATGTGATGGAAAAGTGAAGGCATATAAAAAACACACCAGGGAACAATTGTTTTCACTCTTCCATTCTAAAATGGTTGCAAATCTTTAGTAAATGTAATCTATCAGCAAAAGCCATGCTGTATTTAAAACAAACAGATGAGACATGTAGGTGTCAGTGAGTACCATAATTTTCTCTGCTAATGACAAGTTCCACCTGGCTGTGGTTACTTAACTATTTTACAAAACTGTTTAACATACCTGCCAACTCACCCAGCTGTGCAGGAGTTGTCATTACAAACTTCCAAAGTCCATCAGTGCTTTATAGGATTGCCCTTCCAAGATAAGGAATCTCTACATTGTTCTGACCACAGGGGCTTATGGCAAGTTGGATACTACCTACAGTACATTCCTTTCTACTCTAAGTATCTTGGGCAGAAAATTTAAAATGAAATTCATGCAGTAAGTATGTAAGTAAGTAATTCACATCTCAAGTGAGACCAGGTGCAGAGTTCAGAGCTGAAACAGGTGTGGATGATCAACCTAAACAGGATTCAGCTGAATCAGATTTCTCATCTGCTTTTTATGCCATCCCACCACCCATTTCTTCCCTCATCCTCTATGCATTCACCATCTTACTAAACTTTTCCTGCCAGCTATAAGAGCAATTTAGTCCTTAATGTGGCAATCATGTGCTGTCTTTGGGAAAAGTTTTTCAGTATTGGATGTCTCCTTTGGTTATAGAACTATAAAGCTTCCAGAAGACGTGGCAAGTCTTTATTTTTACTTTCTCTGGATTCACCTGAAACTGTCCAGCATGTGTTTTGCAGTTGTCTCTAGCAAGGTAAAAAATTCTGGCTGTGTTCTTTTCCTGACTCTTGTATATTATGTCGTATAACAGTTAAATACTTATTTGACAGAATCCTACACAAGAAAAATTTTAAAGTTTTGGTTCTGTTCTGTGCTAGGCAAAAAAGGTATACTTGAAACCGTGCATCTGTATCTCTCATAAAAGATGGTCCTGGTCATTCTGGATAGTGAACTATATAAACACATGGGCAGATTCTGTTTCTTAGTGTGAAGTATGTAAGAAGATTAATGTCAACTGTTTTCCCTTTAGACCATGAATAAATAAAAGTTCAAGGTTTAGTTATTAGCTTTCTTGCACCAAAGTCCCTGATTTGATGTCATCTATTGTGCTATTAAAATAAAACAAAAACCCCTTAATATTCTTCTTTTATCTCTTACCTGGAGATGAGCATTATTTTTAATGCAAATGCCCCAAATGGCTTTATTCATGTGTATGTATAAAACAGAAATTGTCAATTCCAGTAGATAAATGTATATTATGAAGGTTGGATTTTAATTTTAAGATTTGCACACTGTTTTTTTTTTTAATTCAAAGACATAATGTTTACTGAAGAAATGACTTTTTGTGGAAAAAGATGCTATTTTTATATATATCTAACAGTACTGGTTCAAAGAAAGGATATTTTAGAAGCTCCTTTTCAGAAATGCTTTCAAAGATATTCTGTTGACTCAAATAATTGTTATATATTTAGAATTTAAAAGTAGGAGTCCAAATAGAATAGAATGCATGAAAATAGTAAATTGATGGCTAGAGGAACTCTTAAAATAAAGATCAGCTGATTATTTTTTAAAAAAATGGACAACATTTTCTCAAATTAGGTTGGGGGATTGGTTACTTGGTTTGCAGTAGAAAGTTGTTACTGGTGGTACAAACACTAAGCAAAATACTGAAGCAGAAACTAGCAACATCTTGCTCTCATGGAGGAGGTAATGAACACATTTGTGGAGGTAATGTTATCTGGAGGCATAGAAAAACTAACCTATTCCCTTGCTGAATGGGAAAGGTATTGGAGACAGCTCTGATGATGTTCCTGTTGCTCTAGCACCATTATCAGTGAACTTCCTTACATTTGATTTTATCTGTCCTTTATGAAAGATATGGTTACCTTTTTCTGTGAAAATCCTTGTTCCTTCTGGCCCAGCAATCTAATACAGTCAACTGCTTCTCTGAAGTTGGAAGACTACAGTAGCTCTGACATCAAAAACAAAGTTGAAATGTAGCTTTTCAAAATATTTCCATGATCTCCTGCGTAAAAGCATTTATGTCTATGTTTGTGTACATTAGATTATATGGATGATGAGCACAGATGAAGTCTGTGTGAAAAACCAACCAAACAAAAGCAAAACCAAAAAACCCCAACAAGTCCTGGGTAGGCCTTGGCAGCTGAAGTTTCTCAAATGGCAAATTATCATTGCATTTGTTGGAAGGTACTGGAAGGGGAAAACCTCAACGTTTTGAACTACAGAAATAGCCGTGCATGTAGGTGTACATGACAAATATAAGATGTAAATTTAGCATTATAACCACTTTTTCTTTATACTTTTTGAACCCCTAAATTGTCCTATATTCACTACTTGGAATTTGAGACCTTTAAGAAGCATGGGCAGTATCTGGCATTGAATTGCTTGATCTTTGTTTTTAGTAACTGGATTTTACTTTATTTGGGGTAATTTCAGACCTTAAATTAAAAAATATTAATCCAGTAGCACTGGACACTGACATTGTTGATTTATTGAGTTAAAATGTTTCTCTTATTCATGTGGGACCATCGCACAACCAGTATTTGGAATATTGATTCTTTAACTACCTCTGTAACTTGCACATGACTGGTTTCTCTGCCATTTTCAAGCTTTTGTGATGTGTGAATTGTTAAGGGTTAATTTATTAAAAAACTGCAATCACTGTCACTTTCTAAAAGAACAAAATGATTTGCTTTCCATTTACTTGCCTTCATTTTGTGAGATTTTCACTATTTTATTCTGCACAGATGAATCCTATTTTCAGAATAATGATCGTCTTGCAAGAAAACCTAATATAAGAGAACAACATCAAACTGACAGGAAGATTGAATGGGTAATATATGCCCTCTTCTTTTTTATGTAGGGTGTCTTTATGATACTGTGGCCTACAACTTTGACCCACGTCTTTCTTTTTAGTTAACCTCCATCAACTATTTAATATAACTTCACATGTTTGTCATATGAATGTGTAATTAATGCCATTCTCTTCTTCGTGTTAATATGTCCACTAAAAATGACATAGAAGGAAGGGCGCTTAGATCTACAGAGAATTAATTAGCATGTAATTTTCAGTATATCATCTAGTGTTAATTAGCAGTTAAACCATCTTCTAGTGCATGACCTGCTGATTTAAATACAGCATTCTGTTACAGTGGCCCGGGGGGAAAATGTCTTGAAAGGGTATTCTCTAGAAAATGGAGCTCTCTACATTTCTCTCTTTCTCTTTCTTTGTACCTTAGCATCAGATCTCTCTCAGATCTTTCCACAACACAAAAGCCCATTTTCTAAAATGATAAGAAGTAACGATTTTGATATTAATCGGAAAAGCTAATGATAGATTTAAGCCTGCCAAATCGATGTGCTGCCTGATGGAGGTGCGGTAACTCCATTATGGGAGGGTCACATCCTCCCTGATTGCATGTCTAGCTACAGAAACTTCAGCTTTGCTGTTTCTCTTTAAACACATAAAATTCTACCTTGAGCATCTGTAATACTGGCTAGTTGAGCCATTCAGGAAGTCATCCGAAGTCTCTAAATAGTTGTAGTGCATATGCTTATATTTTGCATGAAGAAACAAGTACCATATTATGTTTTAACCACCTAGCTTTATCTGCTTATGTTTTGCTATTCCTCTTTCCTTAAGTAGTGAGTGATCCTTTTACATTTTTTTATTTCATCAGTGTAAAAATATCTAAGGCTCTATTTTATTGAGCACTTCCATCATCCTGAATACCTTTATTATACACTTTTGAGGTCTTATTTTTCTATGCAATCCAATTCCCTTGACCTCAGAAGAGTATTCATTCCTGGTATCCATGCTCTATATTATACGGGCTTTACCCTGGTGTGTCATCAAAGCTGTTGCTGTGAAGTGGTGAGTTTTAGTACTGTGAAATTGAACTCTTTCACAGTGATAGAAAACAACTGACCCTAGTTCTTCAACTAGTGTATGATGGATCTAGTGGATGATGGATTAAGAGACAAAACTAAGTGAGAAGTAAGTGTCTTGTGCTGCTTTTTGTGTATCTGGTTTGGTGTCTTTTTTGGGGGGGAGGGGATTGTTTTTTCCTTTTTTTTTTTTTTTTGCTTGTATTTTGCTTTAAATATTTCAAAGGTAAAGTAATACAGTACAGAATGTTATTAAGGCTGAAAAGAAAATAGTCTCTTGAACACAAAAGATGACTTATCCTGAAAATGTCCAACATCTGAGTTTCTGAAACAAGAACTCTCTCAATAACCAAGAAATCAATCCCCTCAGTTGTCACAAGAATTGTGCAGATTCTCTTAATAGAAGTTATCAGATGTGCAATACATGACAGACACAGAATATAATTGTCTTAAGAGACAGAAGTTTCAGACACTTGCAATGAAATTTCTACCTAAATCAAAGATGAACTGTCTGTTCATTGCCATTATGAAGTGCTTTTGCAAGCCAGCTAGAAATTACTGTAGTTTTTGATTAAGTAGTAAATAACTTAGTGAACTCTTCAGATCAAAATTTCCTCTTTGCAATTTATTGCATTGTCCAAGAGCTGACTTCAATTTCTTCAGTGTATTTATTGTTTAGTTCTCCTAAAAGACTGTCAGTATGGATTGATTGAGAATTTAGTGCTGGGAGCTAAACCCGGCTTTTATTTGCTTTCCATTAAGAGTGTTGAGACCGCATTTGATAGAATTAATTTCTAACTAAAGATATATCCAACCTGAACTACTTTGGTATTATAACATCACTGCCTACTCAAACAGACCAGTCTAAGCTATTAGTGATAAGTTTAAGTACTGATGTTTCCCTAAACTGTGACATATTCAAACACTTTTTCCCCCAGTCATCTTAAATTGCTTTTGGAGTAGCACTGCCCTTTGAAATTAAGCTGAGTACGGAAACTATTTGCAAAGCTTTGTGTGGTTTGATCCTTATACTCTTTCATGTGGTGTGTTCCTGTCCTGGCTGCTGCTGCTGGAGTCCATTCAGGTGATACTGGTTAGGCAAGGAGGAGGCATTGAAAGGTGATTATCCATGGTGTACCTTGCTGTGGGGCTGGGAGAGCTGTTTAAGATGAATTGGTGGGAGAGCAGTGGTGTTGTGCTTTGGTTGTTTATTTGTCCTCTTGCAGAATTGGGGATATCGGTGTTTTCAGGCATGGCAAAGGAACTGAATAGCTCCCTTTTCATTGTGATTGTTAAATTTATCACGCTTTGGACATTTCAGAGTTCTGATTTCTTAACTTCATTTTTTTTTTAATGACTGGAAAATAAAGTCTTGGTCCTACCAATTAAAAGAAATAAATACACAACTTTTAAAATATTTCTAAACTTTTGTGTGTTCAAGACAAGTGGGGGACAGTGTCTGAGACTGAGGGACACCATTCTTACTCTGTTAAGTCTCTTTAAAAATCAGGAGTAGGGAGTATCTATTTTCACAGCAGTATATGTAAATATTTAATAATCAAACCCAGCTATATTTTATATACAGTGAAGTAACACCAGTGTTAAAAATGTTCAAGTATGTTCTAATAACCTGTGCTACTCTTTCCTTAGCACAGAATTAGTTCTCATTGCCAGGCCCTAATAGATTTCTTGAAATCTTTTCTGATTATGAAACCTATCTAAAAAAGCTCGGGCCAAAGCTTACTAAATGGTTCTTTCATTGTGGTTCCAAAGTTTTTTTTCTCTGCAAAAATTTCCTATAACTACTTCTCTCCTACAAAATAGCCAGTCCCTCTTTCCCTGGTGTTCAGGGCCTATTATGCACCCTCTGATTGAAAAATCTTGAGTTCCCACTGTCAGCAACTGTTTCAATTCCCCGTTTCTAGGTCACATTAAAACACTATGATAGTAGCTTTTATTCATCTTTCCCTGTTTAAATGTCTCATTTTATGGGTTCCTGGCATGGCATTCACACTGAAAAGTGTTACTGCTTGTATGAGTAAGTGGCACAAACAGACTTTCCAGAAGCCTGGAAGCTGTAATTTGCTGAATGATGAAAAGGGAACATAGAGTAAGGTTGGTCCAATATGCTCTGTTTCTCACCAAAGGCTGAAGCGTTGAGAGCAAGAAAAGGAGAATATTGCAAAGAAATCTTTGTTGACTGCCTAATGATCTAGAAATATAATGCCTGCTAAGTTGAAGATAGTGTTTTTTAACATTTTGGTGTTCATTGTGTCATCAGGGGGCAAAATGAATCCTCTTGGTCTAAATAGGAATGAATTAAGTTGTTTGAATAGATTTTGCTGCAGTAATTCTACTTACTCTGAAATGTTTCTGATTAGTTCCTAACTAAATGCCTATAATCAAACCACAGCTTTCAGAAAGAACTGGAATCTGAGCATTGTATGTGGGCTTACCAAAAGTAAAAAAATCTGCAGCAAATTGTCATGTAACAGCCCTGTGAAGATGGAGCTCAGAAGTCTGGACCATGTTCTAGGCCAATAAAAATTCCAATCTATGATTAATGACTTAATGGATATTATTCCTGTACTTATGGTGCTATAAAAGTAATTTATGATACTGCACAAAGATGAGGCATATTCTTGAGAACATATGCAAATTAAAAGTATTTTTTAATTGTTGTGTAGTAAAACCTGTAATTATTAGCTTGGCTGGACAATAAAACTTGGGATTTTGGAAAACATGTTTACATATTCTCTTGCTCTAGTAGCAAGAAACACTCTCTGGGTCAAAAGATGCCTTTTTAAATGTTTAGGCAGTTTGGAAGGAGGCAGGAGCGGAGCTATGTCTCTTGAAACTCACTTCAAGAGCAAACAGAGGTAGCTGGGGCAAGCTGTGCCGAAGAGGTTGCAGGGTAGGACTGTGACAAGCCCTGCCAAGGACTTGTGATTGCAATGGTCCTTATTAGTCAGAAGCTACTGTTCCATCCCAGGCAAGCCCTGCCATAATGAGCCTCCTTCCAAAGCCAGGTCTGTTACTATTGTTCTGCAGTACGTTAGGATATGGCTTCCCAGAATAGTTGATGTGTTTCCATTCTCTTCTGTCGCAGAGAGCATGAGCTCAGCATCTGATTGATGACTGTAAAACTCCTAGTCTTGATTCGTAGTCTGCACCTTTTAGATTTGTTTGTGATATTTCTGGTTTAAATTGGGATTGGTGTGAGAAGCTGCATCTACAATGAAGAACACACTTCTATTTCTGGTCTGTTTGACACAGACATCCTGAAAGACTTCCGCTCTGATGGAAACAGGTCACATTTCATCCCAGAGCAATTGGAATGACAGTTACAAACTCTGTAAAAAGTTTATAACAAGTCTGCTGACAGATACTCAAATAAGGAGAACTGGAGGCCAGCAACAGAACGTTCATTATGACCCTCAGTGTACCCTTAATCAGGTACAAATTCTACCAAGCTTCCTCACTGACACTAGCAAGTACTTCCATTAATAAGCTGCCCAAGTGCAATCCAAAGTAAGACATAAAAATTAGAAGGAGAGAAAGTAAGGCCTCTCTCTGCCTGTCATAAAATTTTCACCAGTTCTTATGCCATTAATATATTCCAGGAATGGCATATATTCTACTATATGACGCAGTCCTGTTTTTTCCTTAACTGCTCTTACACCTGCAGATTTTTCTTCGAATCTTGATTTACTGAAAGCAGATTTTGAATATCCTCTGTTATTTGGGGCTGGGTACTGGAAACCAAAAAGAGAAATTAGGTTGGAATGAGTAAGATGATTGCCCATACTGGGGGCAATTTGAGTATTAAGGAACTAGTGAAAAATTGTACGCTGTGATTTGCTCTCTGGAAAATCCCTGGCTGAGAACAGAAACTGCCAACCTGCTTGTGAGGCCCTCCAAAAACCAAAACAACCAGCATAAAGGTGTTTGATGTAATCTTCACGTAGTTAAGAGAGCTTCTGAATTGAAAGCCTTCAATAAGCCGTGTGCTCAGATGTTTTAATGGGAGCAGAAACGTTAGTTGTGATTTAGGTATGGAGGAAGAAAATTATCTACTTTCTGTTTTCTGTTAAGGTGTCTTGGATTCTTAATCACTTGATGTTGGGGCCAGTGCAGTGCTCAATTAATGCATTCAGTGCCTGTTATTAATCTGTTTTTTTCAGAGTAGTAAAACTATTACTTATTCCGCTTTGGTACATGTGGACTCGGAGTTAACTCACACTGGAGGCAATCAAAACTACACCTAAGTTTTTAGGGCCGTAATTTGGTGTTCACTATTTAAATGGTGACCTGATAATGACTGAATGTAGTAAAGTGGGAAAAGCTCCCTTTTCAGAAAACTAAGATCTGGTTAGTAGCACTTAAGTAGTACCGGGGAGAAATTTAATTCTTTTTAGTAAGTCACAGTCTCTTAGGAGTCTGACAATTTGACAGGATCAATCCCTGACTGTCTAAAAGCAGATGGGCCAGCTGTGGTTCATGGATCACCAATAGTCCATGGTGGCCCATATGTTATAAAGGGATTAGGGAAGAATACATTAATCTTCAGGCAACTATGCTTTGCTATTTGTTTTAGGGACTTACAGAATCTTCAGAAATTATTCTTTTTCATCTTGTTGATGAAAATAAAGATATCAAACACCTGCCTGTCCTGCACTGCAATGTCTTTCTTTTTTTTTTTTTTTTTCTGGTACCTTTTTGCAGGAAATTTGACCTTTTACTGTTCTGAAATGGAAAGAGGGGAAATGAGACTGAAAAGGTCAACCTTGAATCTAAAACTGACCAGGAAAGTTTGAAGTTGCTTCTAAGAAAGAAAGAGGTATGGGACTCATAAGCCTATATAGTCAGGAAAATTTAAATATTACAATTTCATAGGCATAATCAAGCACAATGGACTTCATTACATCTTTTCTCCAAAGACCTGTCCTACTTTGATGCATAATACAGTAGGATGGTCACATGAGGGAACATGCTGGGTTGTGGGTGAGAGTTTGAGAGCACCGCTGACCAGGAAAGGAGATCCGCTCTAAGAAGTGGCCTGAATATGAAGTAGTCTAAGATCTTCTCTTAAATACTGTAATCTCCCCAGGGCATGAATGCTGATTAGCAAAGAAATCACTGTATAGTTACACTTTCCAGTTGTGTTGTTTAGATATGTAACCTGCTCCTCCTTACTCAACATCAAAATTCAAGTGCAGATCATTGGTCTGAAATGCTAATTTGACTCGGATACTTCTCTCATGACTTCTAATAATGCTTTCTCCAGTCTTGAAGAGTCTTAAATAAGAGAATACAGAATTTCATACAGATATTTTTCTAAGGTCTTGGAGTTCTAATAAAGTGGTATTGCAGAAACTCTATGTTAAAATTTAAATGATAGGAAAGAAAAATAGGGGCAGGTGGCAGTAAGAAAAAAGGACAATGGAGGATAAAAAAAAGAGGAGATAATGGTCTTAAGCTCTTTGTGGCAAGGAAGAATTCCTGGCATATAAGTGCAGAACAGCACACCAGTGGGCCTAATTAATGCCTGTTTCTTGCCACTTAAGACTTGTACTGAAACTGTTAGTAAGAAACAAAGAGAAAATGAGAGGAAGAAAGAAATCCTGGAAGGGAAGTGCAGAAAAGACAGCATAAATACCTCCCTTGAGATAATCTAAATCCTGCCTTAGACTGTATGAACTCTTTGGAAGCATAGACTGCTACAGCTGCACAGTGACAGTGGCCATAAATTGGGGTACTACAATGTTGGGATGGGGAAGGGCAGAATATCTTTGCCTTTTCATGTCTCATGGTAGTCTCATCATGGATTTATTATAAGCTGATTTATGCTGTGGGAGCTGGTAATAGGCTTCAAGAGGACATGCCAATGTCTGTGTGTCACTGAGGCCGAGAAGGAAAGTAGAGTGGAGCCTGGTTTCTCTGGCTATGTAAAGGTTCAGAATATATAGATATATATAACTGATATGGAGTAGGAAGTACCTGAAATAGAGCAGCGGTTCACTGTTCAGCTAGCGTTGCTTTAATGCAAAGCTATCCAATTTTGTGGGAAATTTTTTTTTAGTGTATTTCAAGTTTTGTGCTCTAAAAGAGTATTCAGATTTTAGTTACAATTCATAATATTACAAATATTTTTTTTAGGCATTTTTTTATACACAGACTTGTTTTTAAATGATTGTTTATATGGCATCTGAATTGATGCTGTGAACTTGTATCACATTACCAAGTGTGAGAGAATAGTCTGATCTGTCTGAATAATGGTGGAGCTGATGTGTAAGCTGTGTACATCAAGGACTTCAGGGCATTTATCTAACAGGTGTCATGTCATATACACGCTGGGAGGGGATCACAAATTTCAGAAATGAGCTTTGTTCTTAGAATTACATTTAAACTCATCTTTTAAAAGCAAGTGAGATATCAGCTCAGACTTAAAGCTTTGTGCTGGTGGAGGTACTCATCACTGACATGCAGAGTGCTTGTGCGTGTCTGATGCCTCAGTGCTTGTACATGACTACAGTTCCTCCATTTGGACAAAGAGCTACTGCTCCAGAGACTGCAGTAGAGATGAGTAGTATGGCACTCCCACCTTGGGGTCTGCTCATGTTTCACATGCTAAACTGGAGGCCTTGTTAACTTTTGACCTAAAGGTAATCCATGACTTACAGAAGTTGATACATATGATCTTTTATCAGCCTCATTCATATGAAAGACTGATAATTTTGCTCTGATTCAAATGCAGAAAGTACTGATGGTATTAGGGGTTGGGTTTTTTTTGTCTGTTGACAGGGCATAAGGGTATAGGTACGTGAGAGTTTGTTATACTCTATTCTATGCATTTGGAGATTGAGCTGGTGATGTTCTAGTTAGCAGTTTTACATAATCTCATTGACTCTTCAGCATCTTTATCCTTCTCTTGCACTATAAATGAAAAAGACTCAGTCAATTAACATTTAAATTAGAGATAGAGATTCCTGGTGTAAACTGTTCTCAATGACATTAATAGTGGGCACAGCCCATTAGTGTGAGCTCATATTAGCAACATCTTAATAATCATGACAGAGATTTTTTTTTTTTAAAAGTTATAGGAATTTCACTGTAGCATATAATTAAATGTGTATGGAATTTTTATTGGTTATAATTAAGATGCATGATCTTTGTTTATTATAGCATTAGAAAGTACTGTAATAGCTCCAAAAAGTACTGCTTGTCATGTGGTACTGCTTAATTATGGAAAAATACTGTAACATGTCAGGTTGGGCTGATTAAAGCAATTAGCACAAAATTATAATTGGATGCTATTAAATGATATAAAAATATTTACAAACCTCCTCATGACTATGAGAATAGGGCCTTAAATGTTGCTCCTCTCAAGATGATGCAATTTGTATTTTTACTGTTACTGTACAGGAAAAGAAAATATTAATCTGTTAGCTACTTTTTGGGAAATGTTACCAGAAACCAACAGGTGTGCATGTATTTAAAGTTTTTTTCAAGTCCTTTAGAATCTGAAGCTATGTGTGTTCTTATCCACAAAAGCATTTCCATTTGTATTCCTCCAGCCAAAAAGATGAGGTGTAGAAATTTGATCCTTCTCTTACCAGATCCAAAGTTCATGTTCCTGACTACAAGAAGACCGCCCCATTGTCTCTGCTTGGGAAACACTGATTTTCACTTAATTTCAGTCTTTGGTACTATAATTATAATAATGTTAAATTTTTTCACTGGCTTTTTATATGGGCAAATATGGGATGTCTGTTCACCCCTTCTTGTTATGATGGCTTGGGTTCTGTGTGATACCCAGTGGTATTCAGCATTTTAGGGTAGCTGTAAACAGGAACATCATCTAAAATATGCAAATCAAGAGGGTGGAGGGAATAAGGCCTTAAATTTTTCTAATTAAGATTATTCTGTCATTTTCTGGGTTTTGAACCTTTGGAGTGCATTTAAGTAAAGCTTCTCTTCACAGCCAAACACAAAAGGAACTGAAATACTTGAAAATAGCAAATAAAATAAACCAAAATGTTATTGGGAGCACAGGGAGAAATGTTTCTCTCTGAGCTGTCACTTCTTGGAAACAGTTTCTTGCTGTTTGCACAGTAACCTCTCCATTTCATTCTTGAAGCCCCTACTCCAGGGAAGCAGGGAGACCTGATATGAGAACAGAGTTCTGTAAGCAGCAAGTAGTGGGGAGGTTCCAAACATTGTAATAAACAGGTAATTGCTGGATCTCAAAATTATTTCTCCTCCTATGCTTTATGCACTGAAATCTTTCGGTCCATTTTAGTTTTTCCTAAAAGAAACTCTAAGACATTTCTACCTTATATCTGCCTCAGTAAGGAAAATGGACTGATGTTGTTTCAGCTCAGAGGTGTCCCATTTGTTATGATAAGAGATTGTGTTTTCAGGGTTTTCATGCCGTTACACTCACCAACTTTGACTGCTTGTGTAAGTGAGAGATGAAAATTCTGTGGCAAATTGTGAGACTTAATATTTCCCCTCAGCCAGGGATGTGTTCCCTAGAGCTAGATTAAAATATGTTGTGCTTTTCTTCAATGTTCCATGTCAATGGCTTGCTTACCACTAAATCTGTACTTTTTTTTTCTATGGATTGTCTGTTCTTCTCCTCTCAAAACTGGGGAGTCTGAGTTTCCACGACAGATGCCAGCCATCTCCCTATGCTAGATAAGCAATTTAATCTGTAGGTTACTGGTTCTGGTGAGTTGTTGCAGATGTAGGGTTTGTTTGTTTTTTATTTAAATGATATAAATCCAAATCATCATGCTTAACCAAAATCCTTTCTGTGTCTGCACATTGTATGGGAACTTACAGGTTATGTAGATACCATCAACTAAATTGTCTCGTGCAAATGTGTCTTCATTTGTTATCATTTACTGTTGTTCATTAATGGTAAGGAACATATAGGTATTCCCAGTAATTACACTTCAGTTTGTACTATTAGGATGTTGACAATTAAATATTTCCTTTTCTTGCTTAAAAATCTTACTGAACTGATGATACAAATTCTTTCAAATGAGTTACTCTATTATCTGTGCATTTTTGTTATATTGGGGATCTCTTTATCCAAACCCAACTGTGGTGACTCTAAGCTGTGCAGGGTAGTTCTTTAAAAATAATGTCACTATTCATCTCAAGCCATAACTGTCTCAAAGCAACATCCACAAGGAGGACATTCACTTACATTTCTCTGTGTGTGCAAGGGGACAGACTGGACTGAGCCATGATGCTCAGCCAAGATAACAAGTGGGAGAATGGAAGGCGGAAAATCATTTTATTAGGTCCTCTTCAGCTGAAGAATTAATATACTTTGGAATCTTAAGTAGTGATTTCTATAAAGCCCGTCAGCATAACAAAACCTGACGCAGCTAGAAAGATGGACCGATTCTGTTGTTTGGGTTGCTTTTGTTTTAATTTTATTTTATTTTGTTTTTGCACAACCTCAGTTGTGCCCTTTTTAGTGTCAGTTGCATATCTGTGTTGAGTGTAGCTCAGAGGAGTCACCTCGTTGAAATAGCCTCCTTGCAGGTCCAACAGCTTCTGTCTGTCTTCAATGATGACTCATCCAAACTCCTGCCCCTTTACCTAATCTCTTGGGCTTCTCTGAAGAGGCATCTTTCAGCAGTTCCTCTTTCAGGCTTGTATGCTAATCCTGACACAAAGCAACAGTTTCCCACTGTATACTTCCAATTCTGGTTATACATGTACTTTGAACTTGTGATGTCTTTGTTTTTTTTAGAGCCAATAAGTGATGAAAATGTAAATGCTAAAACTAAATCATTGTTGCTTTCTCTTGTAATGTGTTTCTGTGACCATTTGTATAAATAGGTTGTTGAAATTATGTGTTTACTTTGCTCAGCACTGTCTCGTTGCGCTCACATGTTGTCTAATTTCTAACTTTCTGTGTTTCTTGTAAAACTCACTATAAGATGAAGCTAGAATAAGAGGGTAGACATACATAAGAAAATCAGTGTAGCTAATGAGAACAAGAGCAGTACCAAAGATAAGCAGCAGCCAGAACTCTAGAGAGAAACTGCTCTATTCACCTACGTTTGCACTTAGGTATAGAAATTGTAACTTTTCTGCAGATACTGGCTTGATTTTTTTTTTTTTTTAATTTCTATAATTTAACAGAAGTTTGGACAACTGTTTTTTTTATTAAATAAAATAAAAACAAAAAAACCCAGTTATTTTTACAGGTGTTAATGAAATAGTGATTCTTTGCATGCCAAGCACATGCTATAATGAAATTTTGCTTTGTAACAACAGCAGTAACAGCCCAGGGACTATTCTGTAATCACTAGATGCACCTCTCCCTTATTCATGGATGAGTTGCTTAAATGAATGTACAATAAGCCCTTATCAGATTTTAGGATGAAGTACAAAACAGCTGAGAGAAATGATGTTGAGCCATCTGATTGCCTATATTAACTTTTTTATTCTCACATTCAGCAAATCTGTCAAGACATGAAAACTTGTGCCCTTCTGCCTGTCTCAGATGTTCAGGTTTTGGTCTTGAATGTAATAACTAGCAGTATCACAATGAGAACAGAATTTGGCCACTGATATTTCCTGGTTTCAGCAGCTCTATCTCACTGGGAGTTCTTTGAATTTTTCAGTCAACTTAGCAACATACTCCTTGATACACTCTTCATCATTAAGCTAATAGGGAGGCTCATGGAGGACTTTCAAATGGATTCAAGTGTGAAACCTGTAGTTAATATACATAATGAGGCCATTGCTATAGCTGTGCTGCTTCATAGTGTTAAACTACAAAGAAACTTGAAATTGGCTCTGGCTTGAGTTAGACCTGCACCTGCAACAGCAGAGACGTTGGGAATATCAGGAAAACAGTCTGAGATTTCTTGATTGACTGAAGTTATCTATGTATAAGTGATCTTGCACAGTTGATTTTGGGTGAAGTGGAAATAACTCTCCGTTTCCTTTTTTTTTGTGTGTGTGTGTTTGTTTGTTTTTTTTTTTTTGAGACTTAAATGGGAACAAAACCTCTGATGTGTATTTCCACTGTCTATCTTCTCTGAGGTTCTGACTACAAACATGGTTTCTTCTCTCCCTTGCCTATGTGTGTGTTTGGGGTTTCCTTTCATTTATAAATTACCACAAGGCTTCTCATGGTAATATAATAGTATGATATGGGTCTGCCTGATAGTGCTGACTGGGTCTCATCTTGCAAATTCCTGACTGTTTTCAAATCTCACTGTCGTTGTCAAACACTTGCTGGTATAACAAAACAATTCAAAATTATTTTTTCAACTTCTCCAAGTCTGTCCATACATCTGTAATTGGGAAGCCATAAAACGATGTCCAGCCTTGTTGTGAAAAGATGGATGTTCTTGTGGCTAAGACCAGTGGGGGGAGAGCAGAGAGAACACATAAAGACTTGGTTCTTATCTCTGTCAAATACTTTCTGTGTCTTACAACATGTCACTTAGTCTCTGTGTATCTCTGTAGGGATCTTGTAACTACTTGTACCTGTAGGGATAATAGCCCTTCTTCTCTCCTTTTATCCATCCCATTGTTTTGGTTTGTGAACTCTTACTAGTAAAAGACTGCTTTTTACACAGTGTGTATTGTAATGACATGATATCTATATTGTTTTCTTCAAGCTGTGCTATAAATATTTTGGAGAATCATCTGTCAAAATATCTTAAAGAACAAAAAAAATCATGGTGCTAGGCAAACAATGTTCCCACGGTTCTGTGTTGTTTTGTTGGTTGGTTGTTTTTTTTTTTTCCTGGTAACCCAGAAAAAAAGCACAGCCAGCCTTTCCTGAATTAGTCTGTGGTTTTTTCTTCTGTACGAATTGCTGCACTGTATCTTGGATATACAGTGAGAGTGATAGAAACTGGGAATCCACAGGAGCTGATGTGCATTCTTCAACATCCTCATGAGGGGAAGCAGAGGGAAAGGTACCAATCTCTTCTCTCTGGTGACCAGTGACAGGACTCAAGGAAATGGCACAAAGCTGAGTTGGAGAGGTTTAAGTTGGATATTAGGGAAAGGTTTTTCGCCCTGGAGGTGGCTGAGCACTGGAATAGGCTTCCCAGGGAATGCTCACAGCACCAAGCCTGCCTGAGTTCAACTGTTTGGACAATACTTTCAGGCACATTGGGTGACTGCTGGGGTGCCTTGTGCAGGGCCAAGAACTGGACTCGATGATCCTGACTGATCCATTCCAACTCAGCATATTCTATGAATCTGTGAACAAAGTGATCAAAAGTAAGACCGACAATTCAAGTGACTGTACCTCTATTTTTCTGACCATGAATTAAATGTTTCTAATCCTGGCTTCTTGAAATGTTTCATTTTGATATGTTGTGTTTGTTATAAATGTAGAGAACTTTATACTCTGTGAAACAAGCAAATAGTTATTGAATTTATATATCGAATTTAAACAAATGTTGATAGAGAAATTTCAAGGGGGGCAAAAGTTTTGAATTGGGTCACAAGCTGTTTTTTTTTTGTTGTTGTTGGTTTTTTTTTTTTTTTAGGAGGTTTTTCTGGTAAGTTCTGTTTGGTGTATTTGATGCAGTTAGCATGGACAGTGTGATGTAAGTACATACCTATTCCAGGTTACACTTACAGACTTGCAGAACTAACACACATCTAATAAAGAGAATCTGTGCCTGAGGAAATGCAAGTGATTATGCAGCTGTGAAAATGATCACCAGCCTGGATTTACTTCTCTCAAACAAGCTGGGATACCCAGTAAAATAAAATGTAGTTGCTGTGGTGCTGCCTGAGCTCATGCAAAACGCTTTTTGTGGTTGTATATTTGTGTATAATGAAGGCTCATCTCTCAGGGAAATGAAAGTTTTGTGGCCTTTAAAGAACAAGAGGAAGGCATCTTTTGGGGTATCACAGTCAATTATAAAGTGAAGCCTAAGATTTATATGACTTTAAATTAGTCTTTTCTTAAGCCAGTGAGATTTTTGTCTTGTATTAGTTACCCTTTTTAAAAAAAAAAAAAAAAAAAAAAAAAAAAATCCAAGCTTTGTTTCTGATGGAACTAGAGAAAGTCAGGAAATTCTAATTCTGGGAGAAAATAAGCTTTTTAACAAAGTACAGTAAAAATATATCCTTGAAACTTTTATAACTAAAAGTGATTAAAGAAATCTGAAACTAGGACTTCTCCCTTTGCCTAACACAAGTTCTGACAATTGGCCACACAGTGTCTTTAATATTTTTTTAAAATGCCCTGAATTGTTCAATGAAGTTTTTTCTTTTTTTTTCCAGTTTTAAGGATAGGAGCATATCCCAACACTCTTGAACAGAAAGTTGCAATACCAGAAATCCCCTAAGGAAGTCTGTTCCTGCAATGAGATCCTGGGCAGGGTGACTTGAATAAAATTGTGAATGCTTCAGGGCTCATCCAAATTGAGTGAACTCTGAACCTTTAGAGATTCACACACCAGTAATTTCTTTGATGTGAAACAGTTTCTGAGGCAAACCCAGGAAAATGTATTGTCTATGGAAGCCTTTTGCCACTGCCCAGCTGTGGGACTCTGCCTGGCAGTGGTGTGGGAGCAAGACATGGGCATATGCCTTCTGCTCTGATGTGGGGCACAGCCACTGCTGAGCAAAAAGAATGAGACTGGACCAGAAGTCATGAGAGTTCAAAGCCGTGCAAGGTTTGAGCTAATTCCTAATTCTTTTTATTCTTTTTATTGCAGGCGAGAGGGCAGGCAGGTGATTGCCTTTGATTGCTGCTGTACGGCAGTTGGAAAAACAAATTTGGCTTATGTTGTTTGTTTAATTTTGTTTCATATTGTTTTAACTGTTACAAGACAGGTTAATCAGTGTCGAGTTTCCTAGTGCTCACAGCTGACCCTGCACATCAGCTGCCCTCCTTGGCAGCTGGTCTTGCCTTGGTGATTTCCACTGTTACTGGAAGCCTCTTTATTGCTCTGGACCCGTGAAGGAGTAGCTCCATGTAGTTTTAACACATTCTGCTTCTCCTAGCTCTACGTTGCTAAAGATTAGGTATGGAGGAAGAGGAGATGGAAAAATTACGCTCTTTTCTTTAGGAGACTGGACTAAATAGTAAGCAGCTGAGCTTCTTGTACAGGTGTTGAGTTCACAGGACAGTTAGTCCTGGATACCCATGTGCTCTGAGCTAGGCTGATCAACTTAATGATCTTTGTTCAAGGAAAATAGAAACATGTATCTCCAAATATTCTGATTTTTCATATTTTACTGACTTTTTTTTTCTTTTTTCTTTATTTTTTCAAATTCAGTTTCAGATTCTCCGTCATGCATAATGTTTTTCTGATGATCAGGCACCATATAGTCACTCCTGAGATAGTAAAGTATCTTTAATAGGAAAACTGAGGAAAGAACCTCTGCTGATTCATTGCAAGAGATTATTTTTTAGCTCTGCAATGACTGATTTAAGTCTCAGTGGTGGCCAACAGTCAGGAAAAGAGCAAGACAATGCTTTCTAATAAAAAGTGTGAATTTTCCTTACAGTGTTAAAATAAGGAGTATTGGATAATTTCCTTCAGAGGCAGGTCTGCCCAGGTGTGCTGCTTTGACTGTGATCCCTCACCCAGGATTATGCTGAGTAGATATTCTGTTTAATTTGTATAGGCAAGTCCATGTTCTCATGTCTCTTTCTCTTACTCGTGTGTGACAGCTCTTCTCTGTCAGCTGTCGAGACAAGAGCTGTGCTGGAACCCTCTGCCTTGTGTAAGACATACAGGCTGCTTTTTTCCCTGCATGGAGAAGGACTTGTGGGTAAACTCCCAGTATGATCTCTAATCCCATCAGAACCAGATCCTGACTGTTTCTGTGGTACCTGTAACATTGGACCTTGCTGAAAGCATCATCTTGTTCATTGGCCAGATAGCTGATGTTTAGCCACACACACACATCCCTCCCACACCCCCACAGTAAAATTCAATTGAAAAGAAAACATTTTCTTGAAGCTTTTGAAGATAAAATTTTGCCTAATTTTGGCTTCTCTTCTGCTTTGCTTTCTTCTTCTGTGCATCTTATCCTTCTTTATTGTTTCAGTCTCTGTGTGTGTGTATATGGAGCCAAGCTGAAAGAGAATTTCCCATATTTGCTTTTCCCTTTGGGCTGTTTTTAAGACTTAAAAATCATAGTAGTCTGTCTTTTCAATGCAAAGATTTTGAAATAAAAATTGTCAGGGATCAATTTGTAGTAAAAAGTTAATGTTCTTTCTTTCTTCTTTGGTTGATATCACTGAATAAAAGCTGCTGACTTACTCAGTGGGAAGAGTGAAAGCTTCATACACCAGGACATTGTGGGACTGTACTAACTGAGAACTAAATTAACATTATAGACAATAAAGCCTTCTATTTGTGATTATTCTGTTAAATTTTATTTTTGGTGAAGAATTATAAAGGCATAAGATAAATAGTGGAAATGATGGGAAATTTTCAAACTTTGTTTCCTAAAATTAAAATGCTTTACATCAGGACTAAAAAGTTTTGAATTTTACTGTAAAGGTTGTGGGAATGTGTGTTGTTGCATCTGCTAGTCTGACTTGGTTCATTGTAGGAGTTGCAACACAAGTAAATTAAAATATGACTAAATATTAAACTGGGAAAATTCCATCTGTTCCTACCAGCAGCAGTTCAAAACCATGTAATGGATGTGGAAACATTAAGCAGGGACACCTTTGGAGCACACTTAGGAACACAAAGCTTGTAGCAACATGTACCAATCCATTATTACTAGGAAGTCAAGGGGGGATTTGGCCTATTAAGACCATACACGCACCTGTCTCAGGAGTTTGTACTAGCGGCAGGTGAACTCTACAGAAGATTAAATACAACTTTCCCTGAACTGTAATTAATACAAATCATGTTGTTTTCTTTTTATACGATACCCAGGTAATTTAAAAATGCAAATCTGAAACCTGCAATCTTGTCAGTGAAATCCCCTAGGCTTGTTATTTTGCATCTGGGTTTCTAGTTCTTACTATGGAGAAATTGGATTTTTCTAGGCTTTGGATTGGGAGTAGGTGGTATCTTGCTTCCTCTGAGACAGACCAGCCACCACTAGAGAGAATTAGACCTTGTGCTTGCTGCTGTGTACTGGTCTCATGAAGAAAACCTCTTTCCTGTGCAGGCACTGCTATGCTTTGGGTTGTTCTGAGCTGAACACTGTGGCTTATATTACTTCTTTTACCTGAGGCTCATAATTATTTTTAAACTCAGGAGCTGGACTTCTAACAAAACACACCATTTTCCTGAAGAATTGCCTTTATTGCCAGTGCACAATATAAACATTCTTTCCGCTTTCTGATTTTGTATCTGTTGATGTGTGTGTGGAAAGAGAGAAATATCAGGACAGTTTAACTGAAAAATCTGTGCTTCACATGTTGATCTTAGGTTGAGTACAAGGAGGAGCTCTTAATACTCTTCACTTTGTCTGTCATAACCATTCTGCAAAAGTTGTCTTCCCCGGTAATGAAGCTGGCCATACTGATTGTGGCATATTTGAATACTGCTTGTTTTGTTTTTAACTTAGATCTGTGAAAGCTGGCTTCTAAGTCTTTTTACAAGTGGCTTTTTGAGGTGAGCTTGTCCAAATCTAACAGAGGTTGCAGTTCTAACACTTATCATGTGAATTCAATGTGATGTCTTTGCTCTAGGCAAAATAACAAATTTTGAGCAAATTTATCCCAGTGAGAATTTAATATTTTTTTCACAAAAAAATGTGCCTATTTTTAGAGTGAATCGTGCTTGGTTTATTAACTTGTGAAATAGCAGCTCTCAGTCTTTGCAAATATTTTGCATTTGTAAGCACAATAGTGAAAATTCAGTGTTAGAAATTTCAGTTTTCTGTGGAAGTTTCTTATTTTTACTAAGCTGGATGATTTCTCTCTCTTTTTTTTTTTTCCCCCCTTCCTGTGTGTTAACTCTGGTTTCTTGATGATGTTTCCTCCTTTTGTGCCCTTTTTCTTTTTTCTTTACTGGTTTTTTTTTGTCAATAAGTTAATCCGAAGTGCTGACAGAAGAGTTTTTGATAGGAAGTTTATCCTATCAATTGTTGGTAGGGCTCACTGTTAGTGTAGGTCCTGGGTCAGGACATAATCCAAGATCTGAACTGCAAACGTGGTAGTCTGGAGTAAACAGATTTGACTATCTTATACCTGCCAGGGATTTGGCTCAAATATTTTGGCTATGATGAGGAAAAGTAATGTTGATTCTTAGTTAGCCAAATGTGAAATGATTTGTGTTCATCTGTGTGTTAATCCACAGTTCATTATATTTTACATTAAATCCAATCACCCTACGCTACAATAATGGAACATTTACTAATGCTTGAAAGCATCTTATTTAATGATAAATGATCTTTGTACTGGAAATAAAATTTTAAATTGTTTAATTGTGTGCTGACATGCTAAAAGAAGGACTGTATACAAATGTCTTTATCATCAGTTTTACTAGGAGGCCTGCAACGAATATATTTATAATATATTAGCAGGGACTTTGAATGTACCCCATGAATAATATAGAGTAGCAAAATAAGATGGTGCATCCTAACAAAACAAACATATATTTAATATTGAATTTTGTATGTGAGTGGTGTGTATCTGTCATTTCCATTCACGCAATAAGAATTCTCAAAGGCTATCATCTGCTCTAATTTTTTTTTTCTCTGGCTCCTGTTCATGATTCCCAGTATTTCTAGCTTTTTTAGCAATCTTCTTGAAATTTTTCTCATCTCTTATAGTGCATTTGCCTCCCATTCTTCCCTGCAAGGTGTTAATCATTCTTGGTGCTTCTACTTCAGAGAAGACGTTTACGTGCTAATTTTCATTTTCTTTGATTTCTTAAAATGGTTTTAAAAAAAATTCGTATCTTTATGTAGCAATGGCATTCTGAATTGTTAATATATTTTTTGGTAAAATGCCTTGTAGGAAGCAAAAAAGGCAATGAAACTGTTAAGTGCCCATGGTTATGGAAATAATGTGAACTACTCTTCTATACTGTACCCAAATGTACGAGCAACTGCTGCAGATTTCTGGGTACTATGGCCAAATCCTCATCTTCCATAAACAATATATTAGTTCTTATCAGAAACATTCAATGTGATTAAAATTTGAGGAGTACAGAAAAAAATGACTTTTAGGAGGGGTCAGGGGCAAAGAGTCTTCCTTCTCAGTCTGCTTGCTTTCTACCAGACTGATTCGTACTGCACTGTGAATTCATGTCCTTGAAAACAATACCTGTAGTGTGGGGTTTTGTGTGTGTGTTGTTTTTTTATTGTTTTTGTTTGTTTGCTTGTTTTTTAAGTCTGGCTTATTTTGTCTGGTCCCAAACAAAAGTTAGCAGTAATTTCAGGCAGAGTACAGGACCCATCTCTTACATCCCTTGAATTCAGCTGGACTTGTGTCAGGTTTCCATCCAGTGCAGTTACAGTTCTTGCAAATGAATTCTGGAATACAAGGTGCTTGTTTGCTGTTTCTCTGAGCAGCTGGAATAGCTCAAGGTCAGGGTGGTCCATACAGGTAGGGAGGGAAAGGAGAAGGGTGGAGGAATGGGAATAAGGAACTGAGGCTGTTATTCTAAATCTTTCAAAGCAGCTGCTCCCAAACTTCTCCACCATGGACCACTGTAGATCTTATATATCCTTACAGTTGTGTACCAAAATAAAATAGTTTACACTCAAATCTCAGCTCTCAGCATAATCTGATAACACGTTCCTTGCTTTGTGTCCTGTGCTGTGCTTTTAAAAATCAAAGGCTGTGGTGTTCTGGTGTTAGTGCCATACCAGGGGAAACTCTGTGGTGCAGTTTGCCTTCATCCTTCAGGCTGAGGAAGGAGGAGCAAATGCTGGGGGAGCCTTGCCACTGATGTTAGTGACAGACCTGCTGGACTCTATGCTGGTGCTGTCGCAGAGTCACAGAATATGCCCTTTGTGGAGGGGGCTGTTCCATGTTTTAAGACAACATTTATATGAGATCAGAGTGTGATAGTTTTGTTATCATGAGTTTTGGTTCAATTTCTGCTCAGCTGTAGAGCGGCTGTGGCCACAGGGGCAGCCACAGCCTGAGGCCAGAGAGCCCTGCCTGTGGTACCACCCCAGCCTTGGGCACCTTTTGAAATCCAGCAGAAGCCACCAAAAATTGTTGTTTTTTCCCTCTCTGTTTAACTCTCACAGTGGCCCTGTGAGGGTGATGAATTATGTATTACTCTCGCAGGCTTACCTGCATTAGCTAAGGTGGCTTTAGAGGAGCCAGAAGCTCCTTGGCAGGCTGTGCCCATGGGAGCTTGCTGAGCAGGTGCTGCCCTGCCTGGGGCTGGCCCAGCAGATTTGGGGTGCAGACCTTGGCCTTGATGACTCCCAGACCCCCAGTGCTCCTGAAGTATGGGAGCACTGTGCTGGCCAAAAAGTACTCATCCTTCCTCCCAGGTGTGTTTAACAGCCGGTTATACATCCTTTGTTTTATACCTGGCTGTGTTTCTGTTTTTGTTTCTCTACAGTCAGTTGCCTGCTTAAAAAATGTAAATATTTTAGGTACAAGGCTTTAGAATTTTTCATGTTATTGCTCACCAAAATATATGTGCTACATTTTTTCAATACTTTTGCTAAATGCATATATAACTTTTATTTTTCTATGAAGTGGAATATTTTCCCTAAGGAGTTAACCAATACATCTGAAGCATTCTGAGGTTAAGATTTGAGAAATCTTCAATATATGTCCCTGATTTTCTGACTCCGTTGCTTATTTGTTTAGGCTGATGGGAATAGGCTTTGTCTACTGCACTTGAAGAAGAAAAGAAGATTTTTGTGCTCCCGGGAGGTGAAGGCAGTTTTCATTGGCATTTTAGTGAAATATTAAAGGCAAAGCAGATTTGGAGGGATGCACTGCAAAGGCTGTCACAGTGATCAGAGAAGCACTGGAATGAGGAAAGGGACAGCTAAATGTGTAGGTGGAGAGTCAGTCCATTTGTGCAAAGGTATGAGTAACCGAGGTTATGAATTAGTTGCAGATGGGAGCTGGCAAGCAAGAAAAGTGGAACAAAATTATATTGACATCCCTGTGTTGTCTAAAGACCACTACAAGACCATTAGTATTGCTGTGTAACCAGCAGGGAGGCCCTGTCAGGGTGAGATTTTACTTAGGCAACTGGTATTGATTTTTGGTCTGCTGCCAAGATGTAGGAAGGAAAATATATTTTTTCTTTCTTTCTTTTTCTTTCTTTTTTTTTTTTTTTTTTTTTTCTCCTATGTCCATATTCATGGATACAAAGCAGTGTGTCTGGACCTAGGATGTAGGGCTGAGAATGGCTGCGTGCTGTCATGACTGACTTTATTGAGGGAACAGTCTTTTGAATTGTCCTTCAAACTTCTTGCCTCGCTTTTGCTCATCTCTCCTCTCATGTTTCCTGTAAGGCCATTCTAAAAGGCAAAATTAAGAATCCAACACGTGGTCATGGCTTGAAGCATCGTATATGGCAAACTATTTTGGTGGGGTTTTCTCATTTTCTGAATGAATTTTGAGTGACTTTCAAGTACCTCTGGTTGCCTGAACTGACAGCCCTGTGCTTGCTCCCAGGGCAGCAGCAACCAGAGCCATGAGGCTAAAAATGCGTCGTGAAGCAGCTCTCAGGCCAGGTAGCAGCTCTTGTTCTTGAGTCTCACTTGAGGTGGCAACCTAGAAGGGGAGAAGCTTAGTACTTAATGATGCTAAGTATTACTTAGATCTTTCTCCTCCTGCATTGGAGGTCTGCCAGTACTAGTTACTCTTCTGTATTTATGAGCGCCCAATTTAACATGTGTGCAATGAGTTTGTTTCCCTACTTCCTCAGAGAAAGCTAGGCAAAGAGAAATTTCTGGCAAGAGAACTTGTGTGAAAAATGGTGGCCTACAGTCTGCTTGTAATAGACGTACAGAGACTAACCTGGTCTTAAATCACATAGGATCCTTCCTCATGACGTATGCTAGCTTCTAATATATTGTTATTAACACACTCCTTTAGCAGAGAAAATTAGTCTGATAGAAATATATTTTCCTTCACTCTACTGCATGTGTAATAAACACTTAGTTAAGGTTGCCTTTTCTTTAAAATTTAAATACCTGCACATAGAAAATTGAGACTGCTGAATTGTTAGAGAAACAAGCACTAAAATAGAACAGTGTTGTTTAACTGTAAGAGATGAATTAAATATCCCATGCTATTTCCTCCCTATTTATCTATGTCCTTACCTTTCTCTCGTGTTGTGTAGCCTACTTAAATGTCATTCTGCTATTTGTTTGACAGGAGATTATTCCTATGGATGGTAGGTCTGACCACTGCTTGGTTCCAAGGGGATAAAATGAAAATATTCCTTTGGGAATTTGGTCCTTTAATTATGTGTATTTTCAAAACCAATTAGTTTTGATCACTGAAACACTAGATTAAATCTTGGCATTGATTGTGGTCAGTTCTGTTAAGCCTCCAAATTTTGTGTTGTCTTCTGGTACAGGCAGCTGTTTGTCCTGAAAATTTGTTTGCTGCTGCTTTATTTATACTCTTTCCTACTTCAGCTTTGGCCACATATCTGGTTGGGAAAAGAATTATAATAAAGAAAACAAAACCCCCATTTGGATAATATAACTTCTAAAGTTGTAAATATTTTTAATTTTGCATCATTCATAGTAAATAATTAGAACTTTTTGTCAACTCCCCAGATATTTCAGTGTAAAAAGGTGATTAAAGAGTAAAAAAACCCACTTAATAACAAGTTCTGTTGCAGTGCTAAAGCACACCTGTTCTAAAGCACAGCAGAAATGAAGTCCTTAGCTTATTGTTTTTCATTGGCACTGTCTCCAGGACCTACTCAGGTTCTCTTTGGCTTGACTTTTACCCTGAGATGGAAAATTATCTGATGCTGTATTGGGTTGAATCACTGAGAATTGTCCTTGTTTGTCTGTGGAGGGTATTAGCCTCTTATAGAGGAATGACATGAGCAGTTCTAAATTAGAGCTTATTTACTTAGGTCTGTCAAATCCAGAGTATACAGTACTGTATTTAATTTTACTGTTGAATGCTTAATTCCCTCCCCACCCCATGACAACACAACCTTTATCTGAGCTTAGTCTAGCTAGGCTACAAAGTAATGAGGAAAAGGCTACTGGTTTTTAGTTGCTGCAGAAAAGCTGATGCAATATAATTAATGGTTTGCAACACTGTGTGTGCAATAATGGTTTTATAAGATGTAAGCATGTCTATTTCCCTAAGAAATCGAGGTGTTTTATGGAGACCTATTAGTGTAATAGAGAACATTTTCGTCAGTGCATTTTGCTAGAAAATGCTAGTGGAGGCTTGGATGTCACTTAGATGTGTGTTATTTTTGAGCATGGCCATTTTTTTTAATCATGCTTTTGCAAAACATCAAGTCACCATTTATACTAGTAACATCTTCATACAAATAAATAACTTGCAAATGATTTTTTTTAAGTCTAGAATTAATTTCGGAACACTTTGCGCACCAAAGATATTTCCTTTTGTCTTAACATACATGCGTGCAGTCTAGTTACCCTTCTAAAACCTTGAACTTGAATTTCGGGCTCAAACCCATAAATTCCTTAAGCCGAGCACAGTCCCTTGCCTTTATGCAGAAACATTTGCTAAATTTAGAAATATAGGCAGCAGTTCCAGGAAATGCTACATGGAATCCTTACTTTACAACATTAGCTGACAAGTAAGTACCCACTTGCAAGCCAGTAAGATGGGGTTGTTTTCCTAGCTGCTGTATGATAGCAAATGATTACAGATAAGCTGTAGGGGTATCCATTTATTCACAAGGACTTTGTCTTGCAGCTGAAAAAACCATTACCAATTCAGAAAGCTCTCTATGTATGGCAGTCAATTTTAACTCTCTGCCTTTCTGCTGATAATGGAAGCTTCTGTCTCACCCCCTGTCTGGCTCGTGCGAACTGCCTCTTCAACACGTTCTGAGCTTGACAAAGTTGTTTAAGTCACTTTATGATAACAGAAGATATCGTTAAGCTGGGGAACAGAAAGGAATAAATACACAAGTGTCAAGCTGCCATCAGTTATATATATTTATTACCCTATATGAATGCACACAGTGCTTCATAAAACTCCACCAATATTTTAATAAGTTACATGTTTCAGGAGAGGGAGAAGCTGTTGTAGGGACCATGTTAAATAAACCTTCATGCTCAGAAGAGTACAGAACACCAATTAAGGAGACTTTTGATCTAAAACTGCTCTAATTTGCCATGTGAGCCAGGAAAATCTTTTCTAAGATGGCTTATAGATCTCTAGGATGTTGTATGCTAGCTAGTGCAGGATGACATAAACACAGGCAAGTGCATCCACTAGAGGGTATTGGCACACTATATAAGGTGGCACATTATAGATAATATCTAACAGGTCTCATTTATTATGCCTTTATATGAGACCTTTAAAAATCCTTTCTCTTGTAAAGACCGTATTTCCCAGGACCTCTTCCATTTTCTGGTAGCAAATGTGTTCCCAATATGAGCTCAATTGCCATTAGGAGAAAAAAAGGGTGGTAAGCTGCTCACCACCAAATTATCAAGTGGGTCATGCCCAGATGGTGATTGAAATATTGATGTAGTCAGAAGACTTCTAGAGAGACTGAATATCAGTTGAGCAATATAAAGTCTTGCCCCTTCCTTGCACAACAGCTTTCAGAAGGGGGATAGGAGAGTTCAAGTTCTGCATTTCTGAAAAGCATCTGTCCTGGAGGGATGAAAGCACAGGAAAGGAGCTCCTATTTTTAATAGCCTCCCCTAATCCCATTGCTATCAAGGCTTTTATAACAAATCTTGGATGAGGCCTTTAAGTTTACAGTACAAGGCTAGTTTACTTCAGAGAAGAACTTACGTTTGCTGTTCAGAGAAATGCCATATCATGTTATAATCCTAGGAGTATTACTTTTCAATACAAAATATTTACTGGGTTATGATTGCAATATGAATTGTTTGGTTTTTACTCATAAATGACTGTTAAAAGGAAGAGAAGGAAAATGTGTAGTGTGTGTATAAGATTGAAAATATCAAGTGCCTCATATGGGCACTTCAAAAGAAAACTCTGATACTTCCATTAAAAATTAAAAAAAAAAACCAACTCATTTTGTGGAGAACATTAAGAAAAATGAAATATTATCTGCAGTTAAGGACAAAGTTTAGTGGTGGACTCTGATCTTAAGTCTTTTCAAACCTAATGGATTCTATGATTCTATGGAATTACTTGCAGTGTTTAAAGTCTGTAATTCTTTTGAAAATTTTAAGGTCTTGGGGAAAACAGCATTATAAGTAGTGATTCAACTATGCAAATTTTGAATCAAGATGTGTATATATTGTATTAATACCTGTAAATTCCATGTCCTGTGAGAAGCTGGGCCATATCCATCACAAAGGGAATTTTCTCACTGGTATCAAAAAAGTCAAGCCTGGAGATGTGCCTGCCCTGCTGGTAACAAACCTAATTGTGGATGTAAACAAGGCTCACCAAAATACACTGATCCCAAAAGCAGTGCTGTTTATCCCTGATAACAAAAATAGATAAAATGAGCCATGAAAGTGAAACCAACAACAAGTATTACCTTGATCATGTTACAAAAGGCATTGTCTTTCTTTCCTGTGATAACCCACTGGCTTACGAAATTGATGATAATGCATATGAGCATATCAGGAAAGCATTTTAGTGAGAAAGCCCTTTATGTAATATCTATTTTTATTCAAATTGGAGATTGAGGGATCAAGTAACAGGATGAGATGTTCAAGGATTGATCTGTAAGAAATCATTTTATTGTTATAGTCATTAATGAAAATGTTCTCCTTAAATATTCAAACATCTACAGCAGTATTAAAAATTTATCTATGTACTGTGTACCAATACTTGCTAAATTTTTTTTTGTGGAAGGTAAATTTAAAAGAACTGATTATGTAAAGGGAAGTACTGTTTAGGTAGTTTTTTTTTTCTTGTAGCATTCATAGTAATTTTTGAACAATTTATTTAAAAATTAGTGAGAGATAAAGGCTACTTAAGAGTTCTTATTCTTCTGCGTAAGTTTTACAATAATGTGCAGATTCTAGTGCTCTGCCTAATCTAACTTAAAATTATCCAAGTTAGAAGTGCAAGAATGTAAATATTTCCTCTTTTTTTAAATGTTTTTCAGATATGCATAATACAATGATTTAAAAAAACCCACACAATTTTATGTAGAAATTTTTAATGTCCTATTTCATTGTGAACATATATATATCCACTGTTTTCTATCCATCATTGCTTCTTATTATGCTCCATTAAAGTTGCCTGTGTATTTTTTTCACACAGTATGCCTTGTTTTCCATGAAATATTTTTCCTCATTGACTCCCACTTTTTATTGTTTATCCACGTTTCTAATTTCTCTGTTTTACTTATTTCTGTCATCATGGAAACATCATTATTTCTGGAATCACTTTTTAATACAGAACTATTTTCAAATTTCAAACCGATTTGTTTCAATTGCCCCAAAATAATTAATAATATAAAACAAGGCCAGTAGCCTTCACATTCATTGAGTTCTGTCATCCCTTTTTCACGTAATTCTGAGGTGTATCTAAGCTAGGCTGATGAAATATTGATATCTCATAGTATTTTGAGGGAAACTGTTTTAGGTCTGGATATTTTTGCATCTTTCCTAACACCCAGGCGAAATTTTATTGTTGCGCTCTGAAAAAAGTCTTAATTTTTTTTCTTGATACTAATTTCTGCTGCTAAAAATGTGTCAAGTTCACTGATATATTAACCCTCATTTCCACTGTAAAGTAGGATGAACAATCAAATAATAGAAACGAAGCTGTATCTTCCAGCAAGTATCCTGAGAGTGCAGGGTCCTTACATTTGCATTTCTTATCCAAAGGTAGGTAACGTCAGCAGTTTAGCTTTTCCGTTCTGCATTACAATAGCCTACCAATAGAAACTTCCTGAATATCATATTAATGGTTTGAAAAAGACTATTGTAGCTGATGAAATATTTTTTTACTGAAATTTGGTTTTATCAATTTGGCATGACGTTATTTTTTTTCTGCTTTATGGCTCTCCTTGTGGTTAGTTTGTGGTATGATGATGTGGTGTTTTTATAGAACTTTAAGTAAGTTGTGGGACTAATTATGTTTCCACTGCAAATTTTCTGGTAAAATCCCTTTTTTATTTTAACACTTTGAATTGCTGTAACCTCAATTGCTTCACATTGATACTCAGATATAACACGTTTTTTCTCCTATCAATGTTTAGCTTTATGAATAAACAGCAATATAGAAATTCATCCTGTGTTAGAAAATAATGACTCTGCAGTACCATTTTCCAGAACTTGCCTTAATAACAATCAGAAAAACACACCCCAAAACCCTAAACCATGAAATTTGATACTCTTAGTATCACTTGGCATCAGAGAGATGAATTTAATCTGGCAAAAAAGAAATACTTCTGACTTATAGGGATTCTAGATTTTTGGTTACTTGATTTGGGATTACCAGACATATTACGGCGTTACTATACCATCAACTGCTATGATTCTGCCAGACTGAAGATGCAAAGTAGGGCTGGGCTGTGCTTTTCTCTTTTAACCTGTATTTCTGTGGGTCTGTCACACTACACAGATAGAGGTGAAGTCTTCCAGGAACATAAACAGTAGAATATAGAAATGCATATGGTACATATGACTCTTTATGATACTAACATACTCTTAAGGTTTAAAGCAACTGTTTAAATCCAAGTTTTGTAATCCAAATTTCTAATTACAAAAAATAGTATGTAATTTTAGTATACAACCATCTATGGTAATAACTTCTCTTCAATTTCAAACAGCCTTTCCTCATTTTCCTTCCTTGTTTTCTGAGTGTAGTTTTGTGTTTCCCCATGCTGATCTTCTTCATCTTATTGGTGATAGAATATATTTTTTGTGTTATTTGTGAAACATTTTGGGCTGGATAATTTATACATGATAGTAAAATTTGACAGATAAGTAAGAAAGTTACTATTACTTTTACTCCAACGGTATGTTTCACGTAGCAGGTGAAACACTGCTACACAGGTTAAGCTGTACTAGATACATGGGAAAGAAAGAAGAGCAAATATAAAAACTTCCATAAGCCAAATTCAAATTAGTTTTCTCAAATGAAACAATTTGTATTTCTGACATAGCCTAGAAATAAAATGCAAGCTTTATGTATACACATCTACAACGGAAAAAAAAAGGAATATATTCAACATATTGGTGATACCTCCTTTTAAAAAAGCTTGCAAGATGTATCAAAAATATATTTGCTTTAAGCTCTAATGTTTTTAGAGATGCTTAAGAGGTTTTTTTGTTATGGGTTTTGTTTGTCCTGTGTCCCCCTCAAGTGTCAGTGCTCACATTTTGTGTAGTCAAGGTTACTTTTGTATAAAAGTGGTTTTTGGCTTACAGCCTCATGAAGCTTCTTTAGAAGGTCAAAATGAGTGGAAAACTTTTTGCTCATACTTAAAAAAGCTACTCAAGTGTGCATTTAAATCAAAACAAGACAGATGTTGGTGAATACATATTTTAGATGTTCTTTTTTGGGGATATTCTGCTGCAAGAGCACCTGCCCTGCCAAATGAAAACATCACACTTGTGCTGGTTCAAGCATTTTAAAGCAGTCATACTCAACTATCGCTTAACAAAGCAGCATCTGTGGCACAGGGGAGGTTTGAAATCATGCTGCTTATTGGGCTTGCTGAAACACGCTCGTGTCTGTCATTCCAGTTTGTCCGCCTGGTGCCACGAAGAGATGTTTCAGGGACTTTGGGAAAGAAGGTACAAACAAGAGTTTTGCTTATTGAGCAGAGACATCTAACACAGCTCCTTCTTAGGACACAGAATATAGGGATCACAGTGGCAAAGTGTGTGTTTTATCTATACAGGTGAGGGTGTGTTTGCATTCCTATCTCTGTATGCTTGACTTGGAATTCATAGAGGAATTACTTCAGTAGCTCCGTCATGTTACATTTGCTGATGTGTAGGATTAGAAGATGAGCATTTCCAGGTTAAGAAATTATATTTTATTAATAAGAAAGTTCACTTACTGAAGGCACAGGATTCTTCCAGTTGTTGTGCGGTGTTGGACAGCAAGCTAAACTTTCTTTTTAAAAACAATGGAAGTGCAAGTGGGAGTTTTGACCTTCTGTGAATATGTTCATCAGGGACTATACAGTTGGTGAAACAAATATGCTTCTTTGGTTCTTAAATATCAGTTTGTTCTCCTTTTACCTGAAGAGCATGAGCAAAAGTACGTCTCATAACACTGATTTCCTTTCATCTAACAAATGAATTTGTATATGCAGTATATTTCTGTAGAGGATGTCAACTCCTCTGAAATCAGCCTTTTTAATTTAGCTGCTTGGTATGTAATTCAAATCTTTAATTTAAAATCAATTCACAGTTGTATATTGGTGAACTGTTGGTTATTTTTCTTCTCTATGAAATTATCATACTTTGTATAAATTATCTTAACTGTAAGTGATTATTGCAATGGTTTGGGTTTAATTAAAATTGTTTCCAAAATGATAGTGGCATGTTTACATTTATCAGAGGAAGAGTTATCCAACTGACTTCTAGATTATCTAGGCTTTTTAGTTAGTTAGTTAGTTACTGCCAGTAAATAGCTAAAGGTGTAAATGTTATCATCAAATGTTGAAGTTCTGGGCTCTGAAATAGTAGTCAGGATAATAAGTGTTATGAGATGTACTTTGTTTTCGACTCAGGGGAAACCTGAAGTTAATTTCTCCCCTAGAAGCACAAGCTGGGATTTGCTTTATATCAGCACTATAAAATATGAATGAATCTTAAAAGTATTCCTAATACCCCAAGCTTTGCAGTATACAAACACCAATAGGATTGTTTGTAGTGCATGGCTAAGATGTCAGACTTCTAATTCTGTTGTGCCTTGAAATTAAGCAGCCTTGAATTGTATAAAGATTAGGAATACCCAACCTGTAGAGGGGTGTTAAAACCTCATTTTGCCATCCTTTGAGTTGACCAGTAGAAACAGACATGTGCAAATGTGTGTACAGCCAAAAGTGTAACCTGTGGTCCTTGGTAGGAGTAAGTATTTGAGTCAGAGAGAGGTTCTGATCTTTGCTCACTGTTTGTTACTGTACTGAAATCAACAAGGCAAATGCAAACATTCTTCATTGTGTCATTTTTTAGACACAATTTTTCAGACTTTTTTTTAACTAAATACTTAACTTTTGCTAGTGATAAACTGAACACTGCAATATTGAGAACCGAATATAAACAGTAGAATTAATTTTCATAATTTTCACTGTCTACCTTAAGAAATAGGCAGAAATGGAAGGCGATAAATAGAAGGAAGAAGTTTGTTTTTTTTCTTTCACTTTGATTTATTGGAAGAAAACTTAGACCAAATAATATGTTACAAGGGAAGTTTGGTGTAATAAATAAAAAGGTTACAATTCTGGAACAGCAATTTCCTTATTTAATGCTGTTAATGGGAAAGGTTGGAGATATTAATTTGTCAATTACTTTTGAAATGCATTAACTAGACACAAATAGCTCAGTCAGAATAGACACTGAATAGCTCATTACCCTCGCATATACTGCAGTACAGCCCTAACCAGTAAGCACATGTTAGTAGAAAACAACGAGCAGTTTAAAATCTGCACACAAAACTCCAAAAACTTTCAAGCTTTCTTAGTTTAGTTACACATACACTCCTTTATTTTTGCTCTTTTTCCCTGATGAAGCAGGTTAAATGAATAAATGCATCTGAAATTCTATAAAAGTGTATCTAGCTGCACTGTATATCTGTAGTTCTAGCTATAATTGGTTTTAGAAGTACTGCAAAAGATAATGCAAATAATGAAATAAGCAGGAAATCATAGCAACTTTGAAAGGGATTCTGAGCCAAAAATCCCATCTAATTTCAAATGGAGCCTTGTGAAAGCTATCATCTCCATCTTCTTTTAAAAGCAGAGGGAGGGAGAAGGCAGAAAGAGGTGAAGAGGCTTGGGAAAAAAACCTGGAAACCTATAATTTAAACCCCAAGTTATGGATTGCTCATTGTTAATGTTTCATTTCTCCTCCAGTATTCTGCTTCGATCAATGAGAAAATTTGCAGATTTTATCTAAGCTGCAGAAGAAAATGATATTAAAAGAAAGTCTTTAGTGGTGATTTTTGTGGTCTTCAGTTAATTGCAGTAAATGTTTACTCATGTATATTTCTGTTTGGAGTACCTACATTTAAATTTCAGTCAGGAATCCTCTCCATCAAGAAAGTGATGTTGTTTAATTATTAAGATACCTTGCAATGTGACCTGTTTAATAATATAATATGAACTCTACCAGTATTTAGTTTTTCCCTACCAGTATTCACACAAAAAGTTAAAGTTTATCCATGTGAAATTTTTGCTTCAGAATCAGTAAGCAAGTAAAATTCAGCAAGTCTGCTGCATTGCCACAACTGTGATATGACTTTCTTTTTGAAAAACAGAATTGTATGCAAGAAATCACACACATCTTCTGAAGAAACCAAAACAAGCTTCTTTTCACCATTCATTGTGTCATCTGATTTTGAGAGAGAAGAAATTTAAGTTTTGCAAGTTTCTAATTACTTTGATTTGAAAGCTCATTTCATTTTAATCCTGAGCTTAAAATGAAATGTGATGTAAAACTTGTAGCTGCACGTTGCAAGAGATTTTTATCAAGAAATTCAAAGTTAAAAACTTCAATCCATTAGAGGATATAGAAATTCTCATAAATACATACATATATTAATTTTTGGAGCCTTGTCTTGAAATAATACTTTCCCTGTACTGTGATTCAGTGCAGGGATGCATTTTGCTTGAGCCTCTATCACTGTAGTCTTGTCGCTGTGTCATAGAAAGGGTTTCAGCATACCATGAACTCTTATTATTTTTGGTGGTTTCTTGTGCGTTACTTCTAGGGATCGACATCAAAGAACAATATGAGTACACAGACTTTAAACACAATTTTAGGAAGTCAAGTTTTTTTGTTGTCTTCTGAAATGTTGATAACTCTGAAAACAAATCCCAAGTTGTCTCATGTTCTGTGTGTGCATGTCTCCGTTTTCCACAGTAACTGACATTCAAAATAGCATCTCTGAAAGTAGCGAAAGCACTGGAATTAATCCTATCAGGAATAATAATTCAATTTGCTAGAAACAGACAAATGCAAATGCTGTTAATAGAGAGAAACCCTTCAGAGAAAGCAGGTGTTTTATGTTCTTGCCTTCTCCAGAGTCTTCTGGAAGTTCTTCTGCATCAGTGATTTCTGATCATGGCCTGCAGGGAAACACCCTTTTTGCAATTTGTGCAGTAGTACTGTGAAGTGGTGCTGAAGTTTCATTCCTCAGCAAAATGAGATGTTCTAGACAATATCCAATTAGTTCCCAGGGCATTTCTGGGACCATCTGACAACCTCTCAGATATCAGCAATGTCTAAACCACTGCTAATGGACCTTGCACCTGGAAAAGCAGTGTTGGCCCCTGAGCTTTTCACATTATGGCTGTCATAAGTGCAGTATTGCACTATTATTTTACTGAGTAGGAAGATAATTTTTGCTTTTTCCTGTGTCATAGTAGGCGGGTTTTTTTATTTATTTATTTAGTGGTAGTTTGATATTACACAGCATAAAAATAATGCTTTTGAAATTTTGGACATGTTGTGTTGTGATATGGAGACATTGATTGCAAGTCCAATTCTTCAATCTCTCATCTTCTCTTCAATCTAATTGCACCAAATTCTTTGTCCTGTATGAACAACAGGATGAGCTGTAGACTGGTAATATGTGGGGAGTGGCTGTATATTTTACTTATCATCCTCAGGGTTGTAAAGCTGGGGGGAATGAAGAAACTTCATGTCAGGTAGTGTGCTTCAGTCAGGTGCACACCACTGTAAGCATCAGACATGCTTGCAGGATTACAGCAGCACGGAGAGGGGGTCAGATAGATTTACAGATGCAGATCACTCTTTTCTGTTCATATAATCACTTGTAAATATTGAATCCTTTGCAGACTAATTCTGTGTTAATGAACAAAGACTGGCTTACTGATGGTATGCTGCAGTTTGGCCCTCAAAGTCAATACAAGAGAAACAGCTAGAGACTTTCTGTTAAAGTAATATTTTATAAATTGATTATTGATTAAGTTGGCATGATAGGGGGTTGGTTATGGCCTTGTGACAAATGTCTGCAATTATGGGTACCTTTGTTGAAGGCATGATCGGAAATTTAATAATAGAGTTTTAGTAGGTTTACATAAACTTGCAACTTGATTTAAATTACCAGGCTGATCACAAAGAGGTCCATAATACATCCATTCCTAGACTAATGAACCATACATCCTTGTCGACTTTAGTAATGTTTTGATAGTTTTTGCCTCAGTGCCTCTGAATTACAACTGTGTAGAGATGTATTACTTACTGCTACAATAGGTCTCTCCCTCAGGATATGGTAGGTCACGTTTTCTGAATCTGAATTGGTTAACTAAACAATGACAACTTCTATAATGCTTTAAAAGAAGGCTACAATTGGTTGTTATAGTTGTAATTGTATTTTTTTTCACAAGGAGAAATATTTAAAGAATGACAGTTTCCAATTTCATACATTATTTAACTTTTCTGAAATCACACTTTTTGAGTTCTTAAAATACAAAGGATTTATATAGCATTGTGAATAATTCTAAGATGGTAGAAAACTGCTGTTGAACCTTTCTTCACAAACAGAAATGCAAAATAATTCAGGTTTTAAAATCAGGCTGTCTTTACCTTCTAACTAATGAATATATTATGTACATAAAACACATGCAGCAACTGTTATACCATTTACTTGTTTGAGTTTTTCCTATCAGCTAACTGTGTATAGTGTGGATAATTTTTTCATAAATAAGATCTTCTTTTTTATCCTGCACTATTTAGCTGGTTTTTCTATAGCTGGGAAAAAAAGCCTGTATTGCTGTATGTTTGATCTTTTTTATGAATTTCCTACTGTTTCCTGGAGATTATAGGAAGAAAGCTAGACAAATACAGGAAGGCAATTTCAACGAATGACAGATGATATTAATATGGAATGTCTAGATTTTCTCATATTGTCTATTTTTCCTCTTTTAGAGATGAAATAAAGAGGGCCTTAAATGCATCCTTAACACTGAGGTCAGTTCTGTGATGAGGGTGGAGTATTATCTAATGTTTTTGAAGCATTGCTTTGCTTTATTACTACATTACAGAAGGAAAGGCAAGGCAAGCTTTATTAAACATTGTGACCTCCTGAAATGGAGACTCGTCAAATTTACCTATGGTGTTTTCAAGTACAGAAGTCATGAGGAATGTGTCTTTTGTGGAAACTTGTGAATCTTATGATTCCCAGGATGTTTCTCTAAGTAGGGTTATATTAGAGTGAAGCATGTTATATAATGTATCATCATTTAGGTACTCATGGGAAGGTTTGGGAGCAATGGTTTCGGGCACTGCTGCCTTTTGTTCATATCAGCTCACATTCATGACCTCTGAAAGGGCTGTTATGGGTGCTGGAAAAAGGAGGATTGCTGTGTTGATGATGTCGTGTACGTCCACTGTGTTGTCTTGCTCCCTTGTTGAAGCTGAATGTCACACAGGACTTGTTGTGTTCTTCATTAAAATCTGTTATATAAATTTCAGAATAGGCATAACAGTCCGTATCATAGATCATAATTCCCATTAGTACCCATTATGAATGTGTAGTTACCCATTCAGTAGTCCTTTATTGTACCTTTGGATTCATTATCATATAATACATTAAGATTTTAAAGTTTTATTTCATGGATTATCACCCTTCAAAGCTCACTGACAGTCTAATAAGTAATTACAAATAATTCAGTCTTAAAAAATGTGATTTTTTAAAATATTTTTTTTAAGTGACAGTGTTCTAGGTGGAGCATCCCTTACACCTGTCTCTTCAGCCTCACTGCGGTCAAGCAAGATGTGTGTAGAGTTAAAGCAAGTCCTGTAATATCTCAGGAACAGTAATGAATTTTCAAAATGGATCAAAATTCAGGCTGACTCATGTCCGCACAATGAAGGACAAGAGCGTTTTCTACAGTTTGCATATGTTTAAAAGTGCTCTCTTCTTTTTAGACCCACGTGTCAGTCCTGCTGAAGCCATGCAGGACCTCTTACAACCCACAGCTTTTCTGTGTTTCCCCTTTGCCCTGTGTGCCTGATGCAGGTCACTGTCTGAATGGTACAGAAGAAAAATAATGTGGTTCTCCAGCTCTTACGTTGCTTCTCCCACTCAACTTTTCTGCCTTTTCTTTTATGCTATAGGGAACTTGCAGAATGTACGGCATAGAGAGCTTAAAAGGAAAACCCTGGTCGTCTGAAATCTTGTTCTTTGTTCTTCAGCCCTCAGAGGTTTCCTGCTCAAGAGCATTTGCAGTTAGATTTAAGAGTCCCTACAACTGAACAGAAAAACTGTGTAGGTTAATCAATTGCAAAGATGATGCAATGTTGGCTTGGTCCCTGTGCAAAGGCATTCGTGTTGCTGCTTAGTCTATAGAGCTTCAAAAGACCCTTACTTGAGACATTATTCAGTTATATCAAATAACTGACAAATTATTAAACCTAAATTGAGGCTGCAGATTAAGTCTCGTATAGATGAATATGCAGTGCATGGGTCGCTCCACTTGGACATCCTGTGCAGTGGTTGCATTCTTTTTCTTTTTTTTTTTTTTTTGCCCATGGTCTCCTAAAGCTTCTTTACCTATGTTATGATCTGCATACTTGTCATAATTTAAATACGGATGAATGCCTCTCAATTATGGACATCATTCTTTGAATAGAACCTCTGTATTTTCTGCACTCAGAGGGGATGGGACCTGGGAGCAACAACTTCTGGTCTTTCCACGACCATCAGATGATTGTGGTCATGCTGTGGACAAAAAGCTTATGCTCTCACTTTCAAAAGTGACTTTTTATTATATAGAAGATAGTTTCACATCAAACTGAAGTCAACGGGATGGCAGAGCAAGACTTTGACTTCACATTGATGAGAAAGAAAGGAGAAATAAACAGCTGAGCTAGTCTTTACAAAGGTGGATCTCTTCATAGCAAGCATTAAATTTCAGGCCACTTCAAATATGTTTTGTGCCTCAGGAAGCTCAGATGTGACCGCTATCGCTATAATTTTTAATGGCTGATAACATGCATTAACTAATTCTGGTACAACTTGGCCTGTATTTTCATTACATTATGCTACTAGTTGCATGTAGTTTCTTGGCAGCTCATATAATGACTGCGAGCTGTGTCTAACGCACAGTTAGTCCATGCCAGCTGCCCATCCTCCATTGCAAAAGTCTCAGTGGTGTTGTTGCTGTCCTGTGTAACGGGGACCTCCCCCTGATCCTGTCATGCTACTTGCTTTTGGGGGAGTACATTTGTCTCAGATGAAATGACAGGAAATATCAGCACTCATGTAGCTTTACCTGTGTTCTTGCTGGAACATCGGGAGGGTGCAGACAGGGTGCATGAATGACCGAGCTCCGTATGAGTGGGCTAAAACACATGGAGATGCTGAACTGTGGCAGTGGGGTGGATGCCTTCTGCCCTGCAAGGGCAGGCATTTCTCTATATCTGCCACCAGTTCATCATCATGCTGTTATTGTATTAAATAGTTCATTTTAATTTAGCATCAAAACAGGAAAAGATAAATCAGAAACATCAACCAAAGAAAAATACGCTTTTTTGTTGTAGTTTTTCTGTCTTTAAGGGACAGTGACCCTGCCTGTTTCAATATTTGCTCTCAGATTGTTTATTGTGTTTCCCCCCCACTGCTCCCCGCCATCCCCAGCCCCCTATTCTTAAACTACGGGTTATTTTAAGCTTATTGTTTTTAAATTGCAGAGCATTTAAGATGTTGCAGGGATGTAGAATTATCTTGGACAGTATTGAAGGTCATGCTATAGAGAACTAAATTATAATGACAGCTGGATGGTCTACATGATAGTCTTTTTATCTAGCTAATGTATCTGATTCTGATTTTATTAAGCAGTGTTTGTTCCTTCCCACACGGGTAATGATACTCCAGTACTCCAGCAGTGACATTTTAAACCCGTATTTTTTGTAAAAAATTTTTGTTTTAGATAACATCAGATTTATTTGGTTACTCTTCTAGTGTAGTTTCAATGTATTTTACCATAAATTTTCCTTGAAATTAGGACTTTCTGTTTTGTTTTGCAACGTTGTAGTAATCATTGACATGGTGATAAATGAACAAGAACACTGGAGGCATAGTCTTTGTTACATGAAGTTTGGGAGAAGATGGATCTGGACAAAGAGATGCAACTCATCCTGATATTGCAGTTATTTTCAATTAATGGTAGCATTAAAGACTTGTAGTAGCTGTGCCATGTCGCTGTTCCTCATGGGCTGGGAGCACACAGCTTGGCAGTGGCTCCCTTTGGGTTTCCTGTTTTCT
>JAWWLV010000005.1:20457269-20485686 GCA_035041135.1 Platyrinchus mystaceus | reverse complement strand
GAGGCATAGTCTTTGTTACATGAAGTTTGGGAGAAGATGGATCTGGACAAAGAGATGCAACTCATCCTGATATTGCAATTATTTTCAATTAATGGTAGCATTAAAGACTTGTAGTAGCTGTGCCATGTCGCACAGCCAAACAAGGCTGTGCCATGTCGCTGTTCCTCATGGGCTGGGAGCACACAGCTTGGCAGTGGCTCCCTTTGGGTTTCCTGTTTTCTTGTGAGCATCAGCACTGATGTGTTCTTGCACGAAAAACCCCGGTGTGTTCTCCTGCTATATGTAAACGGAATGGTAGTTATGGAACATGAAAGCAGTTGTTCTTCACTCATTGCTGGTGGGACCTTGGATAGAGTAGTGTTCACTCCCACACAGTAACCCGAACTGTGGCTCCAGGTATCATATGCTTGCCTGTTTGGAGAAGGACTTCTAATGTTTTCCATCACAAAATTCTTTGAGCATATTTGTATTTGTTAGTAGTTATTAATTATTTAATAGGCTGGTTTCAAAATCTAATTAATATCAAACTTTTACAATTGGATACATCTGGAAGTGGCATATGCAATTGTTCAGGAATTATTTGAAGAGCAAAGCAATTGGTATTCAAAACAATTGTTTTGTGAAGGCTGAAAACTAGATCCATTGAGAAAATCTGTAAAGAACAAACTGCAGATAGACTCCCTGCTGCTTCTCTTATAAAAAATCAAAAACGAAACAGAAAATGACAGCACATAATTATAATGAAATACATCCATTTTTTAACAGTTCTATGGTGAAATTTTGTTATTGGCTCTAATAACAATATAAACATTTGCATTCAGCTGAGGGCATGCAGTGATATGTGCAATGGGGTCAAAAATATCCCTGTAGAGTTCTCAATAAAAGGAGCATTGCTTTAAATAAAACCCATCAGGCTACTGAAGAATGTTATGTTGCTATTGCGTAGCTTATTGCTTTTTTTTTTTTCTCTTAAGGAGACTATTTCTCTCTAAAATGTTTTCCAGTATTAAAAACTTCTACAGAACTTAAAGCTATCTTCCAAACATATTTTCCAATCTGTATTTTTAAACTGCCTTTTAAAGAACACAAATGCACGTTACAATTTATTTACTGATAATTCCTAAAACTCTGAGTAGGCTCTTTGAACTGAAGTAGAATAAATTCACCAAATTGTCTGCAAAATGTACAGTGTTTAGTGAATTGCTGCCTACTAATGAATCCCAGGAAAAACATACCAGAATGAAATAAGGTATTGATATGAAAAGGAAGGTGTAAACAGCATCAGTAGAATGCTGTGGCTTGATAAATCTGGTTTGAATTACCAAAAAAAGGAAAGACAATGATCCTGCTTCTGAAAAGCAGAGCTGCAGCTGGTCTCTGAGGGCCTGGGTGGTACGTGAGCCAGTTTTCCCATAGCAGCTCCACCACCTTGCCCTTCAGAAAGAGCTGGTGTGAGGAACTGGGAAATGTGACATCCTGGCTTCAGGAGGTGCTGGGCATAATAAAAAACACCCCATGCATTGCACTGAAAATGCCAAGTGTTGATAACTCTGTATGTACACCTATTTTGTGTAGTATGGGATTCCTTCTACTGAAGATCTTGCTGCACTGAAAACATTATGCAGGCTTTGCAGTAGAAACGTTCATATGTCAGAAATTCAGCTGAACGCTTTCTAGATTTCTGTGTGTCTGAAGTCCATGGAGATCATATATCCATCACAATTGTACAGCTGCTGCAAGTGGTAATTTTCTAATCAGATGAGGCATTAGAAAAAAAACTCCTCGTTACATACCTTTAAGCTATTGTATTATACTTCATTTCATTACCGTGCGGTTATCTTTTCATTCTGTAGATCATGTGATAACTTTCGGACACAAACAGCTTTGGAAATGAGGTTGTGATTTTGACGTACTTGGAAAGGTCTCCCTTCAGTGACCTAAACTACTCAGCTCTGGTAAGTATTCACAGAAATAAAAACCATTTATGGAGTGACCAGTCATCGCAAGTTATCCAAAATAGCACCATGACAAAAAGGGTCTGTACTTTAAGCCTGATAAGTGTCAATGGCTGTGAATTTCTCTCTTTTTTGTAACAGTGAAACTGGTAGGGTAACCTCTCTCTGTGCAGTGGTTGCTTTTGTGATATTTCTACAAGTGATTCTTGTACCCATTAAAGAAAGCAAAAGGTGAAGTTGTGTTCTAGGTCTGTTGTTTTCAATTATTTTTAAGAAAGAGATAGGGAAATGGTAGCATTTCCATGTCAGAAAAGACTTTGTTCATTTGGAGGAGATCTGAACAAACACAGAGAGACCTAGAAAGTAAACAGTAGTAGGAACCAGAGGAGCAGATAAAATATGGAGAAAACTAAAAAAATTTTTTGGTGTCTGAGAGGCATCTGAATTCTGTAAAAACTCTACATTATTAAATATACTGCTTGTTAAAAGGATTATAAATTATTAACAGCTATACATATATTACAGCCTTACAAGAATATTGTGTGGTAAATAGTGGTGCTCAGCAGGGCCAATAAAAAGTGTTAAAATCATTTAGAGCTACTGATTCTGTAAGCAATCTGTTAAATAGACCACTGGTTTGCTTTTTAGTAAGCCAGCTATTAAGAAATCATTAATCTTTTCATAACTGCTTGTGACATTAATGTAAAACATATCTGAGTCTCTTCATGCTGGTGTAAAAATAAATTTATTGTAGTTTCTCAGACATTTCTTCCTTTCCCACTCCCCATTGTTGAGAAGGATGCTTTAACAAAGAAAAGAGATTGTAAGTTAAGTCTTGCACACTTGGCTCTTTTTGCAGTCATTATTTTATGTAGGTTTAATACTTTGTAGGCTCCATCAATTGTCTTACCATAATATGAAGAAAACATGTTTCTTGTTTGAGGGTAAAAAGAAAGGAAAGAGAGAAGGTATCAGTGCATGGGTGTGTAAGCTGCAAACAGCCAAAGGGCAGTAACTCAACCAGAAATGGATATTGTAGTGCTCAGAGAGCAATCACCTTGGCAGTTATTTCCCTTAGGAGTGGGATAACAACATTTTCAAAATACACACACCCTATCTATGCTTCTAACCAGTTTGCATTTTCCCAACCTACTTAATTCCAAATCAAACCAAAGGTAAAAGAATAACCTGCTTTATCTTAACTCTTTTGAGACATATGCATGTCAATATTCCTTTTCCTTTAAAAAGTATTTTCCACTGTCTTGAGTCTGTTTTTTTGTTTGCTGCCCAACTTCCACAGCCTCCTGTGTGGCGGTGTGTCAATGAGAAAGTATCATGCCTGGGGAAATGTGGCTGGAAATTCAGTAAAAATGAATGGTGTGGTGGGAGGTGGGGGGGATGGGGGAGCTTTTTTCCAAATGAGCAGCAGCCTCTGTGGGGACTTTGCATGCTCCCTGCTGGGAGTGTGGTGTTGGTACACTCAGCTTTCTGATGTCTTCAACAGAAAAATGACTGAACTCGTAAGGGAATTTGAGATTTAGAAAAGCTCAAATATCTGCTGAACTGCTGGACTGTGTGTCTGCTTTTCCTATTGATTGACCAGTGGAGAAGGCTAGTGTAGAGAAATATGACAGTACAATGACATGAGATGAAATATTTTTTTCAGTTAGGAGTGACCTCGTAATTCACAAATGGCAGTATGAAGTGGTACTACAGATGAATTATATGGGGACATCTTAATGAGTAAGAGTTGTTTTTGATCAAGTTCTAGCCACTACATAATTTCTAAGCTTAGAAGAAATGTATTTCCTGTTGCAATTCACCATACAAAGACAAAATTGAGAAAGCTTGCATGGGTGGAGCTACAGGCTGCTTTAGTTTTTTATCCACAAGGTAATAGTGCTGTTTAACAAATGGGGTTGCATACCACCATGGCATTCAAATGTTCAGGAGAGTTCAAGACCATACATACTTTGTTCATGCTCCAACTTTAGATCATGAGCTGCTCTAAAACATATATTCATTTCTTGCAGAAAAGCTTGGGGTTTAAAATACATCTGTATTTAATTCTGATGATTTTTTTTAAAATTAGATTTTCACAGACCCGATTAAGCCAAGCCAATAGGAGCCATACATGAATCACTGTTAAGAAATGTGTAATGTTTTTAACTAAATCATTGCTTAGTTGAGGTTTCACTTTTAAAGAGATTTAAGGGACTGTTTATGTGCAAGTCACATGACTGGTGGACATAAAATATGAAAAAATATTAGTGAGAACTTTGCTCAGATTATCTACAATGTTTTCGGCAGAGAGCTCTGCGAGGAATAGAACACTTCTTACAGTTTTGTCAGGACTCAGTAACATGGTTCTTGCACAGAAAGGGATGTAAGTACCTTGAAACTGCTTATGTAAGAGAAGTAATATCATAAAATCTGACCTTTATTACAGTTCTCTTCTTCATGGGTGACATAACGAGGTTTTGTTACCTGTGACTTTTATTAACTCACACAACTAGTCACTTTGAATGATGCTCAAAATTTCTCCTTCAAAAGGCTGTAGGAATGCAAAGGCTAAATATGACTTTAAATATGTCACTTTCTACCAACACACTTCCACTATGGAAAGGAAACATAAAGTAAGCAAAACCTCCTTGACTTGAATCTTGTAGTGGACTCTGGTATGGCTACTTCAAATCCCTCTGTGTAGGCTGGAAAAACTGCAGTATTTTCACAGCAGAATTGTGCTTTTACTAGACTTGTACCAAGTGATGTGGTGTAAAGGAAAACTGTTGTATAAATGTAACTTTCCCTCATATAAAGACAATTACAGTTTTTTGAAATTATGCAGTGTTTTCTTTGAAATTATTTGCTGCCTAGGATAACTTCACGAGGTGCACCCTTTCATGAAAACCTCAATACAGAGAGTCAGAGAAGCACCAGCAATACTTATAAAGATAAGAGATCAAACTGCTTCCAGGCCTCCAGTCCTAATTCCATGGATGGCTACAAAAGATCAGGTTTTCACATCATGTTGCTTTCCATGATTGCTTTAACTAAAAAAAACCCTCTAAAAATCATGTGTTGAGTCAAATTATTTATATCTGACACCTGAAATTAGTGTTATGGAATCATTAAGGTTGGCAGAGGTAACATCACCAAGTCCAACCATTGATAGGTTAGTAAAAGCTTATAGGCATTTTGATAGTAATGGAGAATCAGGTCTTTTAGCACTTTTATATTTGGCAATTGAAAACAAGTCAAGAGATCTCACCCTGAATAAAGTCACACAGGGCGTGTGTGAGATTCATTGGGTACTGCAAACCAGGCAACCTATGCTGGAGTGCACAGATGTGTTAATGTTGCAAGCAATACAACAAAAAGTGAGAAGGGATCTGAATACTAATATTGATCTTTTTTTGCCCCTTTTATGTTTATTTAGAACATGTTTTCTTAGGAGTTCAACAGCTCTGAAGATGCACACCAAGTTAGGCCTGGGGACCTAGGGGCACATTGCTGGCTGCCCTTGGCTGTTGTGGAGCCTCTTCCCTGCTGGCAGCATTGTGCTGCAGTCAGGCTGGCTCCTGGCACAGGTGCAATGGGGCAGAAAGCAGCTTTCTAAAGTGAGATGAGCTGCTCTGTTGGTCTGTGTGCTGGGCTGCTGAAATGATCAGGTGCAACTTTTCTAACTGCTGTGAGTGTGACCCTGATTGTCACTGCTTGGGAATGCGCCTTAGATTTGTGCCTTAGGTTGTCCTTTCATGGCCCTGAATAATGTTTCATTTTACTACCTGAAGCTGATAACTAGGATATGCTGACATTTATATGTCATATTTGGTCCAGATAAATGCTGGGGGGAAAAGTATAGGTGTGTGGAAACATGCCTTGAATTTATGAAATATGTTTACATTCTCTGAAGGGTTGAGATTATCCTGCTATAATTATGTAGTTCATCAACTGGCCACCACTTGTGATGCTTACCTTGTCCATTGCTGAATTTGAAGACCCATACATTAATTTTAACTCTGACAACGATTGGCTGTAACGTTCCCTGTTGTCATTGCAGCCGTGGAGATCAGGCCTAATGATATGCCAAAAAATCAGTGACAGTTCGCATACAGACATGGTTTACTCAGGTCTCAGCACTGCCATTCTCAGAAGATGAGGAGGTATTGAACTGTCAAACTGAGACTGAGCAGGTGACAGCTGATGCATTTTAGATCAGCTGCCTTCATGACTGATTTAGTAAACCTAACTGAGAGCAAGCAGACTTTTTCTCCTTCAATATTATAGTTTCTAAAGAAAAAGAAAAAGAATCTAAAGCTGTGAAAATGTGTATTTTTATTTTTAAACACTACCCTTTATACCTTCTTTTCATTTTGAAACCTTTAAGTGTAAAAATTATAAGGATGCAAGATCTGAGAGGATTTTTTCTATGGAATGAGTTGAGGCAGAAAAATATTCTCATCCTTTCCACAGCTATGTGGCAATTTAACATCTGACTCTTTCAGTCAATCACTCTACCTGCTGTCTTCTGTGTATCATACAACTTCTTTAAATAGGTAATGCTCAAAATAGCATAGACAAGCAACAACATGGGGAAACATATGCAATGAATGTAACAATGTGTTTCTTTCTCTTCCCTGTTTCTTCCTAATCTGATAAAGTTGATTAAAAAATAAAGGTATTTCATAGTACAGTCAGGGTTAGCCCAGGGTGAAGCCATTCCATAAAACAGAACAAGCTTCTAGCAGGCCATGAATACAATGGTAAGGCAGAACAAGTGGCATTGTCATTGCAGGTTCGTGCTCATAGAGCTGATTGCTGTACCATGAAAGAATTAAATTTTGTTATGTGCACAGAGGGATGTTTATGGTAATTTCTGATTGATAACACTAAAATTTGAAAGGTCTAATGGGGTTTTCAAATGGCAAATTCTTTCTTGTCCATCACTGCTTTACAGAATGTCCTTTTGGCAGAGCAGCTGCATATGAAGAGGTAGAGGAATTTTGTAGATGTCATTTTGTTGGCAGTATCCAGTTGCTCAGAGCACTTTTTGTCTCTTGTCTCTACTGGTATGCAAAAAGACAGGATGTGGGAAGAGTCCTCTTTTCTGCATCTCTTCTTTGCTCTCTTTTTGACTGAAATATTCCCCTCAGAAAAGCTCTGCTATTGCTTTCTGTGGGCATGGGAATGCTCTGTTGTCTGATTTGACTAGCAGGGAATACAGTGGATAATATATACCTTGGGTTCAGAAGAAAAAAGATTTTTATGTCGAAAGAATATCCTGCAGTTTTTCTTGAACACTGAAAAATGTAAAGATGAGATGCTAATACGAAGAGTGTGAGATGCTAATATGAAGAGTGTGAAGTATATTTATAAGCAAGTTGGTAATGCGTTGCATATGTTTCTCTTGTGTGTCTTACATTGTTTTTGAGAAATCATGTTTGGGTTTTTTTCAATCTGTTAAACACTGGAAAACTGGAACACTGGAGCAGTGAGTAAACTTTGTGTGAATATAATGGTTAGAGATGTCCAAACCCTTCTGCATTTCTGTTATTCCCCCCAAAAATTTGCAAGCTGAAAATAAAAGTATTTATGCAGAAGTCGCATAAATGATGCTTTTCCTTCATCACCACTGTGGCTGGGACTGCAATATTTCTAGTGATGACTGACGTATTGTCTCACCTCTTTGTCCTCTCCTCATGAAAATGCTTAGCTGCTCCTGAGAAACGCGAGCGTCGGACAAAGCGCAGAGTCCTGGGGTTTGCCTTTGGGAGCTCTGAGCGATCGAGGAGATGGACAGAGCTGTGTTGGATCAGATATGCCAGTCACTAGAAGAAAAGTGATGACCCAGGATGGTGGCAGTGCCAAATCACTGTGTGGCTCAATCCTATGTAGCACAATTCTCTAGTGGCTGTTGTTACTGTTTTCTTGGAGTATTAAAAGAAAGAGTGAGGGGGAGTGGTTGTAAAATGCTTTAGAAATTAGACTTTATATATATGTGTGTGTATATATATAGAGAGAGAGAATTAGCACTAAAAACTGCCTTAAAAAGGCTAATAAAACCCAAAATACCTCTCTATTTCCAGGTAAGTGCATGCAGCAGGGAAGGGAAGTATCTTTTAAATCTCTATTATAGCTTCAGGTTAAAGAAATTCCTTACAGTTCTTGCTACGGGCTCACTTCCTTATATGCTCAAAACTCACTTCAATATTTATTGAAATTTAAGGTTCCATTATTGAATATAGTGACACAAAACATCATTCCAGCAGAATGTTTTCTCCACAGACTCCATGCTACATAGTCCTGCATCATCAGAAAAGAAAAGCCCTGTCTGCATTATAGACAACAATGATGTTATCAGGAGGATACCTGTGAATTACTTTCTATCTACTTCTGTGATATTATTTTAACTATGTAATTTTTAGATTCTGATTCTTTGTAGGCTTCTTGTGTTTTCTTTAAATTATTCCAAAACATTCAATTTTCTATTGGTAGGCAGAGTTTCTTTTCTTATCTCTTATGGGTTTATTATGTCCATACCTGGCACTGCTGTCCCTATAATTGATTATTGGTACCATTTATGTGTGAATCAGAGGGCCAGATGCTAGTACCCTGTCACTTAAATCAAGATGCCAGCCTGGTACTGGGCTTTTGAGTCCTGATAACTCTTCAGGATTCAACATCCCTGCCATGAGGGAAAGGAGATAAACACAGCAGTGAAATGGGCAGAGGGTGCCTTAATGAGGGTTATTAATGAGAAGAAGGTAGCTTAGTGGTGCAATAGAATTCTTTTCCCTAATTCACTGTTCCCTTACACTTGTGTATGGTTTAGTACACAGAAATATACACTTAGGATCTAGTTACCTGGAGAGAAATAGTGCACACCTGGGCTATAAGTATTTTGTTTCCTAGAACAGACAGAGCCAGAGGTTTATTGAGGCGGGGCTTGGGGAGGCCATGGATGAGTGAGGGGAGTTTTCCTTCCTGATGAATTAATGAGCATAACAGTTAGAGACAACAGTCTGCAGGGACTGTGCTTGTGGCATCAAGAGTTCATCCTGAAAGAGAGAAAACAGTGATTTCAGCTTCTCTCATGTTATTTTGCTTTCTAGACAAAACCAGCAAGACAGTGCAAAATCAAAGGCACGCTGAGGGACTGGGTAACCCCGCCAGGACAAAGGCATTCCCATGACAGTGCTCCTCAGCCCAAGGCATTACAGGCATCGTCAGTGGTATATGGATTGCAGCCATGCCTTTGCTGTAGGGCAGCTGTTTGTATAGCTCAATGAGGAAAAAGGAGAGAGAAGTTCATTGCATTTGCAGCTAGAGTGACATATTTAGATCTTGCTCTAAAGTTATCGAGTCACTTCAACCTTCTTGTATTTTACTCTATGGACTTGTAATTTTCAACCTTTTTTTTGATCTGTGAACCTCTCAACCTTTTCCACTGAAGATACAGATCTCTGTATAGTGAGTTAAAGCCCCACTGACAATCGGCTTGAATTTTTAATGTTTTCTTTTCAAGTTATCCTTACAGAGATCCCCAGATCTTGAGTGTCTGGTGGACTACATTGTGAAAACCATTGCCCTGAGGTACCAGTCAGGTTGAGCTGAGCCTGAACCTGTTAAAAAGTTGAAGATTTTGGCTGAGAAAAAACCACTCTGCTGGGGGAAGAGAAAAATAGCAGTTTTGATATGAAGATTTAATACTATTATCTTTGAAAATATTTATGTTTTTCCTTTGCAAATTTTAAGCAAGCTGAGACTTGGATGCTGATATCTGAGTGCTGAGTAGTACGGATGGAGCAAGGACAGAGGTATCTGTGGAGGAGGGGTGTGAGTGATGCTTTCCTCTACAAGGTAGGAGTAGGTCACAGACCCTGAAAGACTAGAAATTTTAGACTAGGTTTTAGTGTGTGATCCTTTGGAAAACCAAGCAAATTTTCCATGAGGATTTAGAAGTTTGTTGAAAGAAATGCATTTCAGAAATCAGGTGTTTCCTGACTGGACATTCATTTTGTTAGTCAGATATTCACTCTAGCTGAGGAATAAGCTCAGATGACCCAGGTGTTTTAGCAGTGAGCCTGAACTGTGAAAGGGAAATGAAGTCTGATGGGATGGTGATGAGCAAATAATTCTAATTATTCAATAAACTGACTTTTAAAATTACTGTAGAATTCTGTCAGAAAAAAGGGGCAAATAAAGTCAGCACAGGAATCAGTAAACTAAGTGAACATCAGGCATTTATTTTCAGGTTTCATTTTCTTTGGAGACTTGCTTCCCAGGAGAACTTACCATTGAAGACAGTAACTTTCTTTTTGCCCACAGCCAAAGAATAATTTTTTGTTTGTGCTTATGTCTGGATCTTCCTGCTGGCTGTGAGCCTTCCTTTGATAGTATAGGTAGGGACAAGTTAGAATTACATGGTACAGAACACCTGCTTGCTCTAAGATGCTAAACTGCTGCTTAATAGAAAACTTGATGTCTTACTCGTGTAGTTCTCAAAATGAATCTACTATTTTTTTGACTCCTGGCTGTGTGTGATGACTTCTATAATAAGGAGCAATGGCTAAAAATCAATGGAAAGCTTTTTTAAAACTTTCACGCATGAATTGGTATGTGTGCTTGGCATAGATTCTCAAACAGAGTCAGAGGAAATTAATGGAAAGCGAAGGATGTTGGCAAGGAGGAGGTGCACTAAAGAAGCTTGGATTAGATGATGTTAGGTAAAGTGTTTTTAAGCAGCATAGGGAGTCACTAGTATTTTTTATTTATTTGTTTGTTTGTTTTAAAGAAGTATTTTTTTTTTCCTGCCTGTACTTAAACAAATCCTGGGAAAACAGAGTAGTGCCAAGCATGTTTAGACTTTTGGGATCTTGAAGAAGCTGGCAGCAAATCATGTGCATTTTATCAGTCAGCTTGTTCCAGAACTCTGGGGTCCGCATAGGAAAGAAGATTTGCTTTTTGTATTTCTGGCAGACAGAGATGGATTACATCCTTTACATGGCCAAAGGGGGAAGAGACACTCTGTTTAAGGGGACAATTTATTTGGTTGTCTTTCTTTGACTGGAACATTGCTTGTAGGAGGATAAGAAAGCTATGTTAGCTGGCATAGGCTTCTTGGAAAAACATTACCTCAGATGATGCCAATTTGTTGGGAGAGGGATGAGACTGAGATACACATTGTCATATGGCTGGTTCCACGCCTTGGAAACTTGAAAGAAAAAGTATTAAAGTGTCTAGGAAGTGCTATTAGACAACAGCTTTTGGAGGTCTGTGTAATGTAAAAACCTGTTTTAGTAATGTCAAAACGAAAGTTCCTCTTGCCTCAGAGGAACTACTACTGATGACATTAACATTAATATTTGTGCTTCTTAAAGGCAGTGTACTCCCTTCCCTTGCAACATCGCTGCCTAAGTTTGTAGTTGGTTTTTCATTTTTTATGGTCTCATATACTCGGCTCAGGTTTCTTTCAGTGTTTGAAATGTACCTATGATAGCGCAGAAGTCAAAAAGTATTTGGCAAATTACTAACTGCATTTTGAGTGGTCTATACATGCTCACTTAAATACACACAGAAAGGGAAGGTTTAGTTCATGTGAATATTTGTATAAATGACACTTTGCACTCATGGTTAAACCTTATTAATGGAAAGAACTGAAACCAACTATCTTTGAATTTCATCTGGGCGTTTGGTGAGGAAACATACCTTTTAACAAAGAACAAAGTGAGGGGGAAGTAGGAAAAAGAAAAGAGAAAATAGAAAAGAGTGAAGAGGGAAGAGAAGGAGATAAACAGAACCAGTTTATGTGGTGAAAGAATTTAGGCCTCCTAGCAGCCTTATTGGCATTTCATAAAGATTAGATTATGTTTTAAATATTGCATGATGAAAGGTGCTTCAGCAAGAAGCTTTAGGAAATGAAGTAATATTGGTATGGTACTGCATCTGTTTTCTGTAGAAATGAAATAGCTATTGGTTCACTTGCACAGCAGCTCCTTCCACTAGTGGGGATAAACCCTCAGAAGTTTCATGGTAGGGATGGTTTTGTGCTTGTTAGGAGTGGGAGAAAACTAACTGCAAGTCTCCAAAGGGTGCTGGTAGCATTGCTTCCTTTAGGGATTTATCTGATGTATTATAGGTAGAGGAAAATCTTTGCAAAGCCAGATACGTTTTATAAGAATGAGAGAGACTATGGCTGCCTTGGTCATCTGAGGTTGATCTTGTGTCCCCTGGTTAATTTCTGATCTAGATGTGCCCCTAAATACCAAGGTGAACTGGCAATTCAGCAATTGTTGCTGCACTTCAACACTGCTAGTTAAAATACAATATAATATTTGCTAAATTTATTAAAAACAGGTGCAGAAAGCAAAACTATTTGAGTAGAAAAATATATTTGTGTAGACATCTAGCTTCCTAATTTTTACTATCTTGCTTATTTAAATCATATGACCTTTTTCTTAAGGCAAGGAGATTTCAGTTGTGTGGAAGAATCTTAGGAAAAAAATCTTTTCTGGGTCCCTTTATTATGGGCCTTATATCAAATTGTGGACAGGCTAAGAAGTCTTTCCTTTCAGGGAAGTGGAAATGCCCCAGGAAAGGATCAAAAGGAAATCCTATTCTGTTGCTCCTCTCTCTCATCTACCAGAAGCTGGAGGAGGGCAGTCTGGTCACCACACTCCCTCCCCAGCCCGTGTGTTTGCTCACGGGCTCTCCAAACAAAGCTGACAGCCCATCTCAGTGCAGGAAGAGTGACAGGAGTATTTGGTAGGATGACCAGTACAAGTGGCCTGTGACAGATAATTCTTCCAAGTTCCAGTGTGCAAAGTAGTTTAATGATGTAGCCTAATGTGTCATTGGAAACTGGCAGTAGTGACAGGCTGTGGTGGCACATGGAGCTGCCCTGGCCAGGTCTTTGCTGCTCTGTGTGAATGAGCTGGAAGTGCACATGGGGCTGTTGCTCTGTTTGCTCTCCCTGCCCACAACTACCTATTCCTCATTGCAAGCTCCGGTTTCAAGGCACAGCTGCAAGACCAAAAAGAATAAGCAGACCTCTGGCATAAGACCAAAGACTCAGTATTTTGAGAATCTTCTCTGAGCAGTACTTGCACAAAGGTATTGTTAATTTATAGTATTTTGGGAAAAGGCATTAGCTGGAGACCAGCACTATCAGTAAATGTATTTTTAACTTGCAATCTTGGTCCTTTATTTTTCAGCTCTAGTATGGGCTTTTGCCCAAATCCCTAGGTACATAGTTCAAAGAGATGAAGCTATTGGATTATTGTCTCTTTCCTGTCAAGGAGCCTGTAAAATTCTTCCTAGAGCTAGAGTGCAGATGCTGCTAAACAGAATGATTTGGTTGCATACATTACAGCAGTAATGCATATATTACAGTGTACAGTTCATGTGAATGTAATTATTGAAAACTAAATTTAAGACAGAAAGTCTTACCATGGTAGAAGAATATCATAGGTTGTAGGCAACACTCTTTGTATTTAGGTTTCCTGAAGAGAATCTTTCCACTTCTCTTCATCCCAGCCATCGAACTGTTCGTAACTTTACAAGAAGGATCTCAGCTTCTTAGTGAATTATTCTACCATCAGAGTTTCTTCTGCAGACAGCACTTGTGCATTAGTGTCACCTGAGTCACTGATCAGCACTCCTTTGAACCAGGCAACGTAAAAATGTACGTCAAGAATCATCTCTCCACAGGTTTAACAAATACATAACAAATAATGCATATTATAGTTTATAATGTACATATATTCACTTTCAAAACCCAACATATTCCTACGTTGTGTCTACAGACAAATTGCAGCACTTGCAATGAGCAAGTACATCCATACTCAGTTCCCAGACTTCTTTATATCTAATGAGACTTTTTGTTGTTGTTGTGCTTTGGAATTTATGTTTGTTTGTTTTGTTTGGTTTGGTTTGGTTTTTTTTTCAGAATCCAGTAACCCTTAACTGGGTAAATTCCCTTATAAATTTGAGTGGTTTATGTAAGAAGATTCAATGCCAATCAAATGTAAAGATGAGACTTGTAAAATGTTTTATTTCATGAATACATAGAGAAAACCTGTTACCAGCCTCAACTAATCATAATCTTTGAGTAAGGCCTGAAGGGAGGTTCTGAGGCTAATACTAAATCAGTCATCTTGTCAAAAATGCTTCTAGCTAAATAGACTATTAAAGGAAATTATTAAATCTGGAGTCATGGGACATTAGAGCTTTAATATGCCACTGTACTGGCAAGATCCTGGGTTTACTGGGCTTCCAAACTTGCGGTGAGTTTAATTAGAGATGTTATGTTACAAAGGAAATCAGAAAATGCGGGAGTAATAAAATAGTTTTACTTTTTTTCTCATTTGCTGTACAATTTCTTTTCAATTTCTTCTCCCCCCCAATAAGCATTATAAGAACACTTTAGCATTTTCCATGGATAAACTGTCAAGAGATCAGACTCGATATTAGCTCCAGAAAATTTTATCATTGGTGTTATCTCTGAAAAGTGGCCCAAAGAAATGTGAAACATGAATTTTTTTCTGGTGATAGCTTGTCTTCCATGACAACATATAAAGAAGATGAGAACAATTTTGTTTTTTCTTTTCAATATGAAATATCTCCCTCTGAGAACACAGAGAAAAGATTGGCTATGTCCCCAGACTTTAAATGAGAAACCAGGATGATTAATCTCTTTTTTAAAAAAAGACTTGTTCTTTGAATAACATGTTTGATTTTCATTTAAAGAACTGTCGAATAGAAGTCTAAGCACTTTCAACATTTTCACCACAATTTCAAAATTTTAACTAATCTCACATTATGCTGCCTGTTATAATTTGACTGTCTCTCTTGACTTTTCTAGGAAGAGCATAAGAGAGAAGAATAATTTTTCTGATACGATAAAAGATACAACTGCCCTATCACATCTCTTCATCCACTTTTGGCTGCCAGAATATCTCAAAGCATTTTATAGGCTTTGTACTTTGTCTGGGTTTTTCTTTGAGAACAATATCCGTCTTCAGTAAGTTCCTCATCCCATGTTGTGTTGGAAAACCATCTACTTATCTGATAAGCCATGATGATTTTGGAATAATGCTACTTATTTTGTTGGAATTGTAATTCAAATTGTAAGGCAGTCTTTAAAGTCAGAGTCACACTTGATTTCTGCGTGCTTGTGTTTGGGGCTTCTCTAAACTGACTGCGTTTATTGTATACGTGCATATGATAATTTTATTAATGATAGAATATATTATGAATTCTAGCATTATTTTGCAAACTGCCCAGTCCTGTGTTGTAAAGGCGAGCACTAAAGGTCAGAAAATTCAGAAATAGGTGGGGTCAGAAATAGCAATCTGACAGTAGCAATGTACCCGGAGCCCTGAGAGTAAGAGATAAACAGTGTGCAGAGAAATGGCAACACTGAACGAATTGTTTCCAATTGTTTTGTTTTGCTTTGTTTACACAAAGTTTTCTAGTTTTACATTCTCCTTTCAGGAAAGTCTGATGCTTAATGCAATTATTTACAGATGATCTTTTATTTCAAACCCTAAGATTAGCTCAGTTGGTTGGAGAGTGATGCTAATAATGCCTATGTTGTGGGTTCAACCCGTGTATGGGCCATTCACTTAAGAGTTGGACTCGATGATCCTTGTGGGTCCCTTCCAACTCAGAATATTCTGTGATTCTTTCTCAAGGAAGGTTTATAATGGAAAGAACTGCTGTATTCCTTTTTGAAATTCTGCTTCTTCAGACTTACTTTCCTCTTACCATCATTATAGAAGCATTAATGTATCTCACTGAATGTTACTTAAATAGTAATGGTTCTTTACACCTGTGAGTCCCCTTTCTGATAGCAACCACTTTTTGTGCCATTGTGAAGCCTTTTTGACCTGATTATGTGATTCCAATCAGTTCTGCCCCGAGCTGCCCAGAGTGCCAGCTGAAGGAGTAGCCATGGTTTAGAGGTCAATTCTTGCATCACTGAGATCAGCTACACACAGGCAGGCAGAGGTTGGTTTGGCCCTTCGTGCTGAATTTGGGTTATTTCTTATTTTCCTTTTTCAACTTCCATCTTTTTTTTGAGACTGTACGTGTTCCCAGATGCCTTTTATATTCAGTACGAGTTCTTGCTGCGATCATCTCACTGTGAATGCCTCTTGCTGAATGAGACTTCAGTAACAGTTATCTTTTTATACTTTAAATGTGAATTTCAGCCTTGGTTAAGCAAGAAATTAATTCTGACCTGCCTTCTGTACCAAACCTGCCAAATGAATGGCTATTAACTCTGGGCTATTAAACCCCCAAAAGCTTTTCTGCAAATTCTGGGAGCTGACCTGGAACTTCCTTTACAAAAGGGAATAAAAAGCAAATCAGAGGCTGCAGAGGATTTTTTTTGCTTTTTGTGGGGGCTGGGAATAAGGGAATGGATAATACAAATATTAGAATATCCTGTCTTCTGGTTAATTTTTTATTTCCTCAAGTTTCTGGCAAAGGACTTGTCACTGTTTCTAGGTCCAAGACAGCCCAAAATTTTCAAGTTCTTCCTAAAGACAGGTTAGATGAACTGACAGATTGCTGGTTGTGGGCAGTTGTCCCCCCCGGCTTGTGTTTAACTCAGCAAAGTTTTGTTTTCGGGGTTTGTTTTTGTTTGGTTGTTTTGTTTCCCATGTCACTCTCTGCAGCTGAATAAATTTCCTTTTATAACTATGCTTTTTAATGTTGGATGTATATTCGAGAAAGCAAACAAGCGAACCTTCTTCCAAAGGTAAGTAAATAGCTGTTACACAGACCAAGACCTGCAGGTGGACATTCTTGCTTGCTGGGCTCAGCACCCCACCTGTGTGAGCACCTTCTCCTCCTCTAGCTGGGCCTGTCTGGCACCAACTCCTCGGCTCTTCTTAACTGAAGTTCTGTCCTTTCCTTCCTCCCTTTTGCTTCTACAATATTGAAAGAATTGCTATAGTATTCTGAATGTAACTGGAAACAGTATTTATTGTGTAGGCAGAGTAACCTATATCTCTACAGACAGACTAATAGAACAATGATATTTAACAGATACCAAGATAATTGACTGATGCTATTAATTATAGACAAAAGTGGCTAGAGAAAAATAGAATATATACTTCAAAACTGTCAAGCATGTGTAACACAAAGATTACTCAGCAAAGCAGAGGGGGGATTTTTTGGAGTGTTTGAACAGTGACTATATGATCTAGTTGCTATCTGTATTATCTATTTACTAAGCTTTTTACACGTAGATATTCACTTTGCTCTGCATATATTAAACATTCGGTTATCCCTACCTAACACGGGCACACTGGAAAACCTTCTGTATACAAGGTGAGATGGGCAGGCTGATTGAAGGCCCAATGATTGACTGAGCTGTAGCATTCTCAAGGCTTCAAGAAAGGTTTTTACTTGACGCGCTTTCCCGCAGGAGTTCACATTTGCTGTTTTATCTCTGGGAGTGAGCTTACTGACAGGCACACACTGAGAGTCACAGAGAAATGCCATGGGAGCTGCTTAACAGCATTCAGATGCAGAGATGGCATTTGATTCCCAGGTTTCTTTGCTGCAGCTGCTATATAAGAAATCTAAATCAGGATACTCTACAGGGTATCAGGAAAGCTGACCTCTGATCTGAGTGCTCTCACCATTAAAAACCTGAGTCCTGCTTCTGAAACAATAAGCAAATCTAAAGGTTATTATTGACTAACTCCTATTCATTTTGGTGGAATCTGTGAAGTGGCAGAATGGCAGGTGTGTAGACATAGTACTGCGTGTGATAGGACCGCAAGAGTTCTCTGACAAGGTGTTAACAGGTTTCCTGACATACTCATTGTAGCTGTTTTCATTTAATGTCGGAATTGTGTTAGTCTAATTCCTACATGTTGTTCAGGCAAAATGTTCTGGATGTGTTTAAAAGGAAGTGCCAGTCTTTTGAAACAGTTCCCAGTACCTGCGTTATACATCAAATACTCTGTTAGAGATAGAAGAGTTTGAATTATTTTTTGCACTTTATTTTTTATGCATTCATTTTAATTTATATTATAAATATCTGGAGGTGAGTAATTTAAACTCAGCAGCAATGTTTTTCCCTTCCCTTTAGATGTATAGAGCCTGAAAAATCTAGTACACCTTGTGAGTAGACGTGCTAATGTCTGTGTTGAAACTTTGCCTTTTATTCAGAGGAAGGGTAGGGTTTTTTTTGTGATTCATTTGGTGCACTGAAATTAAGAAAGTCACCAGAAATAAATTCAAATTACTAGATGGCAGAAGTGATAAAAATGTAAGCACTGCAGCTGTAAGATAAGGTACTCTATGATGTCAGAACTATGAGTTGTTGATGAAATTTGAAGTAATCCCTTTTTGCATAATATTTTAAAATTCTCATATAAAACAATTGATTTAAATGTGGAACCTTTGAAATACAAAGAATTAACCTCACCTTCCAGACAAGATGCTTAAGGTTAAAAAGAATAGAAACATAAATCTTGTGTAAGTCTTATTAGAAAAGAAACATCTACACTATCTGAGTTAGATTTCTTTCAACCAAAAACTCCTATTCTGAAATGCTGCCCTTCTGACAGTGTGACAAATTGCTGGAACAAATGCTAAATAGTTAAATGGACAAGTGATGGATGGCCTCATAAGCCTTGCAGGGCAGCCTGTGTAAGATACTAATTGGTTCTGTGGAACTGGTTTTGGTCAATAAATTCACTTGAGATTTTTTTTTTTTTTGGTATGTGTGTGTTAGATATCTTTCAAGAATGCAGTGTTGTAGGTGACAAACCACTAGCAATGTATTAGCCCACCAACAACTTTATTTTTGTCTGCTATACCATCTACCTTCTTTCAAGGATATAACCTACTAAAAATCTATTATTGATGCATTGCTGTCTCTCAAATGCTTCTGAATTATGAGTTTACTTGGAAGCCTCCAGAATTTTCTGATGCTAAAAAATGCCCTTGTTAAGTTTTCCACAGTGTTTGCAATTGCTCTTTTTTTTTTTTTTTTTTTTCCCCCATCCCCTGGAATAGATTCTGCCATCATTGCTCACTTTGAGCAATATTTTCTAATTCAGAGAGTCTAAATATTAGTGAACTTCCCTTGTGAAAAATATTGTCAAGGTGAGTAAAGGCAATTAGACTCTGGACTTCAGGACCTCTGTCAGGAAAGATCTGAGCTGCCAATTCTTGGACTGAACTTGGAGATAAGGGAGTAACTGAAAAGGTATTTCAATTTAAGCCCTAGTTGCCCCCTGTTCTGAAATCCCTAGAGTTTATTGGTGTCTCCTGGTTAAGCTGTGGCATGGTGAGAGATATTCATAGTGATGTGTCTGTGCCTACTCCAGAGCATCCCTGTCCTGGGCAGGGGTTGAAGTTTGAGCCACAGGTTACATCTGAGCTTGAGATGACTGAAATCCCAGGAGGTGGCTTTGCACACTGTGTTGGCTGATCCACAGCACAGGGTGATGGCTGGGGTGAGCACAGGCAGCTGGACCCATGTCTTCACAGGCTTACACTCACACAGGCTTACACTGCTCCAAAATCTGGAGGAGAAGCTGGTTGCTTCTCTTCTGGTCCTGGACAGATCAGCTGAAGGGTTGAAAGTGCTCACCCCTTTGTTTCCCAGTGATTAGTGGTAGGTTTCTGTTTGCTTCCACCCAGCAGTCTTGGCAGCAAACCCTGTGAGAGATAGGTGCCCTCCTACTGCTCTGCACGGGATTGCACAGCCCATCCTGTGACCTGCTGCCTTCACATCACTGCCAGGCACTGAAAAGAAAAGCCCTGAAGCAATTGCCTTTCAAGTCCTTCAGTCCTTTGTTGAATCTGGCCCAAAGTGATTTCAGTGGAAATATGAGATGTAGAGTTTGTTCTTAGTTGCTTTTGTTTTGGAGTTTGTTTTGTTTTGGGTTTTTTTGATTGCTTTTTTTTCCCTCTCAGTGTGGTTATTTTGTTTCTTGGGTCGGTTTTGTTTTTCTTTTTTTTTTTTTTTTCCATTTTCATTAGAGCTAGGATGAAATTTTTTTTCATGGGTGCTTAAAAAATGCAAACAAAACTGAAACCAGCCTCAATAAGTGAGCCAGGGGAAGGGAGAAGGGTAGAGATGGTTTCACAGCTTTTTCCAGATAGCAATTTCCTGTTTTGTAAATTGGAATTGATTAATTCTGAAAGCATCAGGATTTAGAAGGCTAATCTTTATGACATAAAGGAAAAATCTGAAATTAATTTAGAATTTGAATAATGCTAAACTTAAAAATATATTATGTCTTTCTGGTTGCTTTGCATTCTTGCCCATGCTCGTATATATATGAGATGTTTCATAATTAGACTCTATTTCAGCTGCTGTATACTTAAACCAAATTTGACCGGTAACTCATACTAGCTACCTTAGTGGCAGTGTTGAAATAGTTTGAAAGAGCAAACAAGGTATTTCTAGAATGATCTGTAAGCATTAAGGGCTGCATTTCTCTCAGTGCTCATACCAAGGCTGTCTAATATATATATGAACTTCAAGAAAACTTTCTGGTAACAAAAATCTGCGCAACTGCCTTAATATATTTCCAGTGTGGTACAGTCAAGTAGAATAGTAGTAGTCTAGTAGAATACATATTTAACTGGAAGGAAAATATGTTACTTGGAGACACTATGAACACAAGGATCATCATCAAAGCTTTTGAGAAGAGGTAGATGTCTCAAGGAGAACTTGCTGCATTGACATATGACCCAGCCCTGGCTCCCCAGTACAAGAAAAACACGATTTGTCATTATGGAAAAGTACATTCAAGTAGATATGTGTCAGCAAGACTAATAACTTTTTCCTTAAATCCTAATATATGATTAGATTTTCTGACCGAATAACCCCCAAAAACCAAAACACAAAACAGGACTGGTGAAAGTTTATTTTGTATAAATTACCTGTATGCAACAAATTGAACAGCTCTGTCATTGATCCAAACAAGCAAGTGCTGAATTACAGGAGTTCAGAGCTGTCCTGTAAGGGAAACCTGCTGGATTCATAGCCCTCTGAGAATCAAATAATAAATGCAATTACTTTCTTATATTTAATCAGACTCTGTAGCTCCACAGAAAAGTCTTATAGGTCCCTCTGGAGCAAATTTATAATGAATATTTTAGTTTATTAATAGAAAGGATTGTGACTATACACAAAACAGAGCAAACAAATGTTATGCAGTCTGTGATATGCTGATCTCTGTTTATGCTTGTGTGAAAGCCCAGGATAGGCTCATTTAGGATACTGAGTCACAAAGTTTAACTGCTGAATCAACCAGAGATGATAGACTAGAAATTTTCTGTGTAAACAAGATAAGTTTTTTAAAAGCATTTTACTGGTTTTGTTTCCACTTAATTTTGAGCTTAAGACTTGGTACTTTTCTTTTTTTTTTGGTTCTGTAATACAGAACACTTTGCTAGACATCACATGTAATTGATTGTTGCATCAACCTGAAATACCCACAATGGAACCCTTAAAATGCTGTTACTGGTAATCTAACTGTGATGCTGTGCCAAGTGAAGAGGTCTTGTAGCACAGAGTACTCCAGTCAGTGGTCACAAGGCCATAGATTAATTGTTGTGAAGCAGATTTTCATGTTTAAGTACCAACATTCTTTTGCTTCTAGATCAACTGGAGATGAGGGTCTAATGCCCATCGGGACATTAAAAATCTGGCCTTTTAATTCATCTAATAAACTTGGATGTTGCAAGTGTGAAGCACACAGTTGGGTGTAAAGAACTGGTAATTACCATGTATGTCTAAATATCATAATGCACACCCCAAAAGGTTCCTTTGGAAAGCTATTAGTCACCTCAGAAAGGAATGGCGAGCTGTACCTTGGATACAGTTGACAAGGAAACTGCTCTAAAAGCTTCTCTTATTTTCCAAAGTTTCCCAGCTAGACTTGAACTTTAAAGCTTGAAGAGTTTTAAATTCAGAATTTACTTTCAAATAGCTTATGAAACACACAGGTGATGAGCTGATACGTTTGTCACACTTGTATATTTAGGAAGCCATGTGTTTATAAAGTGTTATATCACATCTGTGGGAGACACTGCAGCTGCTCATAACTTTGACTCCAAGAAATCTGCTAACCTGCTGGATTCCTTAACAGTTTAGAGTCATTGCTTAACCTTTCTAAAATGCTTTTTAAAAGAGTTTATGAAAGTATCTCTTTTCAGAAAACCTGAATGTGTGATGTTAGAAGAGAGAATGAAGAAATTGAAGGAATAAAAGTGGTAAATGTCCATCTTGCAAGGACCTACTGAAATTCAGGACAAAATCCAAATTCAGGTAATTTCTTAAGTTACCATCTGTTCTGTTCACAGGTATCTTTTATATACTATAAATATACCATACTGTAACAGCTTCCCAGCTGTGAAGAACCCATTTGCCTGACTGTTCTTTTAATTCCTCTATAAAACTTTGGTTTTAAAGTTGGCTATCTGCCTAGATGCCAGTGCAATAGATGTTAATAAAATAGAATATAAAGAATAAATTAAAATATCTGCAAAAATTAATATGAAAAAGTTCTATTTGTAATAGTGGGAAATAGGGTAGCACAGAGAAATTGAGCAGTCTGAATTGGAAATCCTAATTTCGAGATATGGAGATAATGAAAAAGGTACTTGGGAGCTGTCCAGCAAGTGCTTGCGTGGCTATAGTGTTGGATTATAAGCCTGTGAGTAACCCCATTTTTGGTTTACTTGCTCATAAACCCAACACTAAGTGTGTTATTTGAAGGAAACAGTTTTTACATTCCGGTACAGCTATACAGGTATGGAAGATTTATTTTACTGTTGAGTATAACCCTTAGCAGGTGCAGTTTTATTGGAAAGGTAAGACTGTATTTCCCTGGGCTACAGTTTAGAATTGTAACTATGCAGCCCCCCACAGCTAGGTCTGGGCTACATGTGACTCCTCCTGACACAGAAGCACAGGCTGCCTGTGAGGATTTCCCCATCAAGTATTTTATAAGCAGGTATGTGTATATTTTGCACTTGTACAGAGGCAGCTGGATGAACCTGGAGTTGTCTGGGGATGCCAGGTATTGGAACCTGGAGCTGTCTGTGGGTGCCAGCCTGCTGCCAGACCCAAGTGATGTATTTCCTGCAGGATGAGAGTTCACAGAACATGAGTATACCATACTTTTAATATGGGCAACATATAGACTATACTCATTATGCTGCTCCAGCAACAGTAGCCTGGCTTGGACTAAGCATGGAGAGAATTAGGGGGATGATCAGTTCAAGTTCATCTTGCTAGTTACAGCTGGTACAGAAAACAAGGGCCATCCTGGGAAGTTCAAGCTGGACATTAGGAAAAGCTTCCTTATGAGGAGGGTGTACAGCACTAGGAAGGATATGGTGTATTCCTTCATTCTTAGAAGCTTTTGGGACTTGTTTGGCCAACACTGTGGCTGGAAACTTTTGGAAACATATTCTAACTCACTTGTTTGAGTCAATGTCTGCTCAGGTCAAAGCTGTCTCTCTGGCAGAGATCAGGACCAGGCACTTAGGAAAAAGCAAAAGACAAGGCATACATATTTGTTCTCAATATTCTTCTACGACATGGCAACAACAGGTCAGGTATCTCTCAAAGAGAAAATGTTGCCTTTGTATTTATTTAATAAGTATGAAAAAGTTTGGTTGAGACATTTTAATTTTTTTATCCAGTAATTATTTTAATTCTGAGATATAACAGAATTGACATTGTTTAAGAAAGAGTTTTGGTTTTGATAGTTAATAAAAGGGTATTTTTATGAGAAAAATGTTATGCATTTAATTACATTTTTCTCATGAACTCTGTCAGGTCTGCCCTTCTGCTACTTTTTGGGTAGGCTGGAGAGGATATTCATATCCCTGTTTGTTAGTCAATCACTTGAATTCTTCTACACTGTTTCTCGGACGTCTGTGCTCAATCCAGTGTATAGCTTGGGAAAATGAACTTCCACATTCTTGATCAGCCACATAGTCTATGCCTCAGTAACTGAAGTAAAACCAGGTTGTTGTTACATAATTTCTAGCATTAAATATGGGCATCTCTGATTCAGTCTCTTCTGAGGCTTAGCTGGGATTGTAAAGTTTGCAGCATGTTCCCCAGTTGCCAAGCACTGTATCCTTGGCGTGTCTCCTCCTGTCCCATGTGTTTCTTTAAACTGGACATTGGTTCTACGCTTGTGTCTGGCATGCCTCAATATCTGTCTGTTTGAGTATATTATTTTAGAAATCTGCTGCGATTATTGCCTAATCACTGTGCTCATCTCTTGGCCTTCTGGAAACAGGGATTAACCTTGTGTGGCATTTTTAATCTAGCTAGCTATGGAATATGAATCATTTCTGCTGCTGCTAAAAGTCTTTGAATTGCATGAAGTCTGCCTTCCTTTCTCACTCCTGTTGCACCACCCAATCTTGCCATGCCCATTTTGGTGTCATTGTCTGTAGCAGTGATTTCTGTGGGACAAACACTGTACCATGCAGCACCAGAGCCTCAGTGCTGCACACTGAAATGTCTTGGGTGCTCCCAGGCATTGTTGCACCTAGTCAGGCTGCACATTGACACTCAGCAGGGAGCTGAAGGGTCTGACTGGGCAGTGAACAGCAGTCAAATCTGCTGGGCTCTGCTAGCAACTAATTTCATGCAGGGGCTGCTGCCAGGCCACCTCCTGGAGCATCATGCCCAAGTGCAGCCCTGTGACACTGGAGGAGGGTGCCCTGTTTATGCTTTGCTTTACTCGCTGGCTGCTCGCTCTCAGAAATCTGACTATTCCTCTTATGCAGCAGTATATGAAGAGTATCTCAAGGGTTTCTCTGTATGTGTCAAATCCAAAAAGATGCAACGTGCCTCTAATTATGATCTGAAGGTCTCTTTTTCCATTTGCTTTTATCTGGGCTTTTTCTTACCAGCTCTTCATACCTTAAAAAAAACCAACAAAAAACAAGGTCCCTTTGAGTTGAACAGAATATTTCAGGTAGGAAACGTCAGTTGTGTATATTCAGTTTTAATTCTAAATATTCAGAACCTAATCAGTTCCTTACAAAGGCTTGTGGGAACCTGGTGGATATTCTGCTTACATACTTATGATCAGAAGCATACTTTAGGAACTCTCACATATGTATGTGTATCATCATCATGGCTAGGCTTCATAAGTGTATATAAGTACATAGATACACCACACAATTTTTTTTTTTAATCCTTCCCTTTTTAGCAGCCTACTTATATATTTGATATCATAATGGTGAAAGGTTCATAGAAAAGTCTTGATGAAGACTAAGGATGGAGACAGATAATGGGAAAAAAGGAAAACCAAACAAATGAAACAAAATTATAAAAATCTGATCTAGGAAGCTGAAGACTCATACGTAAAATAGGAAAGACCATTGTGAAAAGCAGCTATTTTCTATGTTTTTTTTTTTAATGTTATGGATAACTTTTAAAGTTACTGGGTGGGGGATGCTCTTGTGTGTGCAGGGAGTCTTTTACTTCAGATAACATAACTTTTACTGTCAGTGTATGTTGCAGTGGCAGTCAGTACCACTGCACTGGTTAAGGGTCTGTGAGGAGTATTTCTGTTATAAATGTGGTAGATTATGTCTGTGTCTTCTCATATTGCATCATCCTGAAACTTGACAAGTTGTCAGTGGAGAGTCAATTATTTCTACCAAAACATGGAGAACATAACTTCAATTTCTAAGGTATTTAGTGCCATGAGAGTATATGGATTTAGGAGAAAGTGACGAGGTTGTTGGGATTTTTTGCTTTTTTTTTCCCCTACTATAAATTTTGCATGTTGAAACTATAAAAGTAATATTTTTCTTGCTGTTGGTTGAAAATTAGGTTTAACTGTTTTGTCATTTTCAAGGGCAAGGGAGAGGGAATGACACAGACGAAGCCCTAAGAGAGCTGAAAAAAACCCCAGTGGGGCTGGACAGAAAATACTGTTCTATCCTATGAGTGAGAGATAATAATATTTCCAGTTTGCAGATTGTTGTTGATTTTGAGAGCAGCTGGTGTTAAAGGAAGAGGCTGCATTTCCCAGGGATGACTCACTGGATCTCACGAGCAGTGGGGATAACGGGTGCGAGGAGAGCCAGGAGCGGCTGTTAGGGCTGAGTCCAAGGCTATCAGCTTGTTATTTTTACTTTGCAAACTCCCAAGAAAAGTGAACATTTTGGAAGAGTGAGACAAGGACTAGGCAGCTAGGGGAGCAGAAAGCATTTTTGTAGAGGCAAAAGGAGTCTGTGAAGAAGAGGGATATGGTACCTTTCAAGTCATCTGATAATGTGCCAGCTTAAAGGAGTGCTGTGCATCATCAGTGAAATGCATTGAACTAGTATGAACAGTATAACCAATTGAAAGTAAGTGAAGTGCAAATTCCAAATTCAGATTACCCTGTATTTCAGGATAGGTTATGTGAAGAAAACCAAGAAGCCTTGAAAAATTTAGTAATTTTTAGTTTGTTATTGTGAATCACCTTTAGCAATGCTGTTTATTGTAAATGAATGATAACAGTTTCCTTATTAAAAATCTCCAAGGTAAGAAAATTCTTTCTTTTCTCCCTTGCTGTGAAATTGAATTTGAACTTTCCTACCTCCTTCCATAAAAAATGGAGGAAATGAATCTTAATCATTTCTCAGAATTGCACTTCTTGGGAAAGGTGTGGGAGTTTGATTGATTCACATTACCATAGTGGGGTGTCTCACTTGCTGGCTTGGAGTTTCAATGCTTTCTTCGCAGATCTCTGCCAAGTGAACGAGGTTGATTCTTAGGACATGGAAGAGCCAAGTTCAGTTCTCTGCTCTAGCATTCTTCTGTGTCTTCTATGGCCTTATACACCTTTCCTTAACATCGGGCTCTGCCTCAGTAATCCTGTTGTAATAGTTTTGTTTAATATTGGTCAATGAAATAGAAATTTGACTGAGAGTTGGAGAGATCAAGCTAGATTGTTCATACCTCACATGACTACAGGGGGCCACAGAGCTAGTGACCAACATACAAAGTAATTCTTAGTACTTTGAGGAATATTCTGGTTTTAGAAATGTTCTGTGTACGTGCCCATTACATATTGAGATTCAGATATTTTTCAGAGATACATGGGTCCCCACTAGAATTATTAGTATTTTTATTAGAACCCTAAATAACAATTGCAACGACTTACATACAACTCTTTGGAGAATTTTCAAAGGACATAGTAAAATTTGTTTTCTTTCTTAAATCAAAGGAAATAAATGAACAGAAGTATTGATTTTTCACATCAGGTATGACTTACAATTTACATCATTATTCTGCTGAAATGCGTGACATACTGAAAGCAGACTGACACCATGTGGTCTGTGCTGAGTGGATGGGAAGCAGAAACAGTTTGGGGGTGACAAGTTGCAGAGCCCATGTGGTAAGGTCAGGGTTATCCCTGATGCTTCGGCTGTTGTATCTGTACTTATGTCTTGAAATCATGAAACCATTTTCTCTGGTTCCTCTACCTTGTTCATCAGCATTATTTCCCTGAAGAAGAGTGGTCAGCAGCTTAAAAGAATGAGGTGAGAAAGTCTGAAGATATTAAGTAGTGTCTCAGACAAGCTGCTGGAGTTTTTGGTTGCCTGGGGAAGCTGCACTAGTACATTTATCCAAGGAGATGCAGACACATTCAGGTTTTTGATGAATATGACAGCCGATACTTGTTTGCTTAACAGCTGGGCCTTTCTTTGCCAGCTTTATCACCACTGCAGAAGTGTTTCATACATGTGCCATGTAGTGTAAACACCAGATTGCCTCCCTGCCTGCCAAATTCCCAGGACATTGGTGCCTGTGAAGTCGCTCTGAGTGCACTGAGCAATCATGACGGCATTTGCTATGTTAGCGTTTGTTCACAGGACTTGAACATGTTGAAACAAGACTAGTGCATTAGCAACTCAGTGTCATAGTGAAGTTGCCACTGTTAGCATGATCTCACACCCTGCAGAAGATAACACTGATCTCAACAGGGCTTAAAACAGAGCCCATCACAATTAATGAGGGTGTTAACCTCCTTCTTGGAAGATGGCTGAGATCCACAGAGACTCCTTCACATGAGATGACAGGAGCTAGTAGAAAAGAAAGAGAAATAATTGCTGAATTTAGAATTTTGTGGCTATAAAGAGCTTTTGTGTACTTGGCAGTCAAGCTGCTTGTATAATGGATTTGCTCCATGTTTGCCATTGATCCATTTCCTGAAGTTCCCAAATCAGCAGACTATGGCTACGCTGAGATCTTCTGACTGCATATATGATTTGCATTTTTTTCATAATTAGGTCTTTAACCGGGGTCCCCTGGTGGCCTAGCGGTTAAGGTGCGGCGCTTTCACCGCCGAGGACGCAGGTTCGATTCCTGCCCTGCTTCAGGGACACCCCCGGGTAGATGGAGCTCGTCAGCCCCTAAGGCCATCCATCTAAGAGAAGGTCACTCT
>JAWWLV010000005.1:20385996-20457169 GCA_035041135.1 Platyrinchus mystaceus | reverse complement strand
GCGCAGGCTGTGTCTCACCTAAAAAATCCATTGCGCAGGCTTGAAAGGTCAAAAGACCTTTCCCAGATCTTTGTTCGTGAAGACTGGCCACACATACACAGGTCTTTAACCTCAGTGGCCTTCCAGGATTACCTTTCACCATTCCTATATTAGTTCCCAAAAGCTTTGCTTTTGGACATCTTTTGTGTTGTTTTCTCCAAGGATAATATTTGTCAGCAGTTCCTACTTTTGTAGAGAGTAACAGATGTTATGTGCAATTGCACCTGTACGTAGAATTCCCTCCCTTTCATTTCAACATTGCTCTTTACTCCTGTGCTACCTGGCAATCCCGAAGAAGTCATTAGCAGGCTTAAGAGCTCTTCCACAAATTCTTAATAATATGATGTTTTCTCTTTTGTGAAATGCCTCTTGACAATAAAATTAAATCCACATCTTAATTGGAATTTAAAATAAGTTCAGTTACTGGTAATCTAAATAGAAGTTCCTAAAACTAAAATGGCTGTTGGAAAACATAGGTGGACATGATGTACACAGCTGCTCTGGTTATAAACAGTGTAGTGTCATCATATGCTATTTCTTTCTTATTATCTCCCTATAATTCACAACACTGAAAACTTAAAAGTGAGAAAAAAGAAGTGGGAAAACTGAAACTCTGTAGAAGTTGAAACTCAGGATGCACAGCAGAAGTTCACACTCTTTCCACCTTGGTGTGCTAACACTTCTGATTTGAACAGCTAATTGCTTTTGTGCTATTAACTCTTTGGCAACCATTGCTTTTAGGTGTCTATTACAGTGGGGAAAAGCCATTACTTATTATAAAAGGAGTGAGGGAAATACTTTATTGCCTTTTATTTCTGGTCTTTATTTATATACAAAAAATTAGACACTGTATCTTGCTTAAAAGTCTCTCTCATATTGGATTTTCAGCTTCACTGAACAGCAACTACTTCTAAAAAGTGACTATGTCCCTATAATACCTTCCTTCTAAGCAAGGTCCTGCAGTATAGACTCTGTTATTGACTTTGAGGGGAAACTGGTAAGAGGGGAAAGTTTTCATTTCTGTTATCCTTGTTTAGCCAGAAAAAACAAGAGCATTAGCTGGAGTTAAGTAAAGAGTAAATAGTGCTCTGATTTACACCCAGTGAAATCATACAGTCTTATCTTGAGACGCACAAGGCTTCTCCTCAGATTATTGTAGGTCCAGGAACGTTAATATATTTTCAGGCCAGATTTACAGGTTTTACACTGGAATGGTGATAGTGAATGCAGATATGGCCTCAGGTATCAGACCTTAGCTTATATTTACAGTGATCTGGAGAAAAAAAGAACAATAAGGATAAATCCACTGATTTTTAAGATAACAAACATGAAATCAGAAAAAACCCAATCAAATAAAAAAAACCATTTCATATTTTCTTTTTCTGGACTTCTTTTTTATTTTAAATCACTATTTTTAAATAGGCAGTAGTGGCTAACACAAAAAAGAAAAAAAGCACAAAACTGTTTGCATGTATGACTTAGAATCTAAAAGTGAGTATTCAGTCATGCTAAATGTGACAGTTTTCCATAGAGAAATTTTATGTCAGAGACTGTATGTGTGAATGATCTGTAAGAGAAATCCATGTTTAGTGTTCAGCTGAACTCTTAGATCTCGGTAAGTTGTCTTCAATTTGTGAACTTGTTTTCCATCTGTGTAGTGCATAGAGACAGACAGCAGCCTACGGAGCCAAATGGGAATTTCACTGCTGTGAGGAGTCTGACATGCTGATTCTTGCACTGCTTCATTGGCAAGACTGTGAAGAAGATACATGACCAACGTAAGAAAAAACAGATTATGACATGCATTAGGCTTCCAGGGACATAGTTTACATCAGCTCTGAGAGATTAAAAAAAAAATATCCAAAAATAGGAAGACATAACTGGCTCTTACGTTGCTCCTTACTTTTATCTATGATGCACATTTAGCTCAGCTGAGGAACGGGCACATAGCAGTGAAACTCTTTACTGTAGACCTGTTTTATCATCTCAGACTCTCCACAAAGGACAGCTTGGAAGCAGAGACACATTTGTGTATATGTGTGCAGGTCACAGCCTACTTTCTTCTCAGGTATGTTTTACAGGAATGAAGGCACAATTAACAGAATTGGTGTGTTTTCCTTTTTGACATTTTTGGTCCTAATTAAATGTAGTAATTCTAGAGTAATTCAATTACTTCTTCAGCATAGTTCTGATGTTTAGGGATAGTCAAGACTTTTAAAGGTTCTGAATGCCAGAAATACCCATTTTGTTGACTTTTTTCTTTCGTTAGTGTTATAGGTGGGTTTTGACCTCATAGGACAGAAGAAATTATTCAGTTTTGTCCAAAAGCTGATGTCAAATCTGGGTTTCATGGAAGTTCTTCCTTTTTTGTGTGTGCTTAGGAAAGCAGTGGGGAAGGAGAGAGTGAGGGGGTATCACAAACCCCATTTTTATACTTTTTTAACCAGAAAAAGCCTTCTACTGCCCTGAAAAAGCAAAGTTAATTATTATACTGGGTTTGACCATATGAAGTGTACATATACAGATTACTAGTGAGCAGTGCATGCCAGGTGGCAAAGAAAAGCAAACCTGTGTAAACCAATGTAAATTCAGTTAACAATGGTTCATATTTTGAATGAAAAAATTTCAGAGGTCTACAGACTCTCTGGACTAGTCTGTTGCCTGGGAAACTGCACTCTGTAAATTAGGGTAAGGGGAAAACATGGTTATTAGATATATATTTTTTATAATTATTACTGTAATTTTCACCATAAACATCCACACCAGGACTTTGCAATGGATTGATGAGCCTTTTCATGTTTACACAGCACTGAGAATCAGGTTGGGACATTTTTTTCATACGCAATGCATGGTTGCATAGGAGGTTAAATATTAAGCAAAAAATAGCTCTTTTCCAAGTGTGTCAGAGTATGTATTGTAGATATAAAATCTCTTCCTCTTGGTATTAATGACTTGCTGTGTCTGCCTTATATGCAGAATGGACCACTGGAGGAATGGTTGAATCCCTTCCTCCCAAACCTGGCATAATTGAAAAAGCCAAGAGAGAATAAGGATTGCCTGAACTCTTATAGTTCTAATGATTTCTTATCCTGTAGGTGTCCCCTCTCTTCTTAGCACTCGTACTTTTCAAGAGCATGAGCTTAAATTTTTATAAGGGATATATAGCAGGCAGATTTACTTAATATGTGGTAAAGCACAGAGCATCGACTTTTGAAATTGTTAAAGTAGAATACTTAGTCAGATTGGGCACTCTAGACACTGAAACTTGATTTGCATACTGTTTCAAATGAGAGTTTTGAAATATGTTAAGAACATAAGATCATAAATGCATCAGTTTGAACCTCCTCTGAACAAGAGAAAAAAACAAGATCATGTTAAAATACTGAGCAGTGCCTCCTGCTTTGGCTAATCAACACGACAAAAACGATTGTTTTTGCAGACCCTGGTTCCTTGGGAGACACTAATAGGACATCATTTGCATTGGGGAGGATGGAGAAAATGAAGGGAAATGTACATCCTAGTTGAAACTAGGTACTCATATAGAAATGGTGACAGCTCAAGTGAAAATGAGTTTCAGGGAGCTTCTACCCTCTGAAAGCGCCTCATGAGATACTTATTCCAAAATAAAACCATAAGGATATTTTTTATAAGAGCAGCCATGCTACTGTCCGGACAGCAACAGGTAGATCCAGTATCAGAGCACATGCTCCCAGTCACTGTTTCCAGGTCTGGTCCTCCAAGAAGTGCAATGCATGGTCAGACCAGCTTTTCTTGTTTGTGGTCCCTTTCTTGGCCTTGGCACATAGCTTCTGGCACTCTGGGTTTCCTTGCAGCTGAGATAGATCCTGAGATAGACCTGAGATTGACCACTGGCTTTGTTCTCTGCACTCTTAGGAGAGCTGCAGGTTGCTCCAGAGCTGGTTTTTCAGTTTTGTCTCTCCACATTTCCTCTTGATGGGCTTTTGCTTTTAGAGGTGAAAGGAATTCTTTGGCTCAAAAGGAATTACCTTTAAAACTGACTCTGGAGTATTAGTTTGGAATTGCCAGCAAGAGAAACTGCAGTTTTTGTAGTAGTGCATGTGCAGTAGGAGTCCCAGACTCTGACAAGTTTCTATGAAGAAACTCACTGGCTTTTCTGGTAGTAAATCTCCTCTTTTTCTGGGGTTAAGGCATTCAGTAACCGTGGGCACTGATCTCTCTCTCAGGGTTTTCCAGACATAGTCTCTGCCTAAGTGTCAAGTTGCTGCTGGAAAATGAATGATTTAGTCCGCAGTAAAGATTATTTTCCAAGTCAAATGAAATTGTGGAATTGAGTAGTTGACATGGGCATAGTCTCCAAACCTGTCACACCTGTGTACAAAAAGTAATAACACAGGACACAGTGCACTCTTCTGGACTGTCAGAGTTTATTTTTAACTCTGTAATTGGGGTAAGTTAGGAAAATTTGGTATTCATTACCACTCAGCTTCCTCCTCAACTCCCTGGTGGTAAAGATCTACTTGTCTTGGTTGTTATTGTACTATATTTACTTACACTTATAGACTTTTCTTTTCTCAAACTGATTTATTACTTTTCTGCATTCAGGAAAGTTATGTTAGATAAGTGTTAAACCTGGACTGTTCCATCTAGTTCCACCGGTGGTCCAGAGTGTTCCCCCTAAGAACATTTAGCAATATAACTAATCTGTTACATATAGTTTGTTCTGTCGTGTTTTCCCTGAGGAAAATTTGCATAAACATTGTAATGCTTTTCTGTGACAAGATGTTGCCTATGTTTGTGTAGGTTTCTTATTTATGGGTGTGCTGGGAAAGGTGACGTGGAGAAGAGAACTGGCTTGCTTCCTCGGCTGTTCTGAAATTTCATTCCAGAGCTATTGTTGTTATCCTCTCAGGATTTCCACTTGCTACCCAAGTCATCTTTGTTACTGAGCATAATAACTGACATGATGGAAGACACTTGTTTATGCTTTTAGAGGTACTCTTAAAATGTGTTTTAAGATCCAAGTCCTAAATGGGTGTTTTCAAGATAAAACCTGAGAACTTTTGGATAGCTTAGTGTTTCCATACATCTTTGTTATAACACCAGGTACAATAGCTTGTGGGCAATAGCGCATGATAAATGATAAATTAATTAATCTTGATTTGTAATGTAATTGTCTAAAGATAGTAAAAAAAGTCAGTTAAATTACTTAGTAGAAGTGGCTTCAGCAAACTCCGGGTAGATCAGTGTAATCCCTTGAATACATCAAAACCATCAGTAAGAAGTTTCCACATCAAATTTGATTTTAGGTGCCATGTTTGGCTTTGAAATCTATATGCTAGGTTTTGAAACACTTATGCTACAAATTTTTCTCATCTTTGTTGGTAACACATAGAACAAAACTGGTTTTTCTTTTACCAAAAAAGGGTGCTTTAGTGATAAATGTGGCTCAAATATTAACAGTTTCACAAACTACAAGTTGTATGCAGCTTTCTTGTTCACAGTATCATTCCTTTTAAACAGAATCTCAATTTATGATGGGGGATTTCAGAACTGTTTTAAAGCTTTATTTTCTAGTGCCATGATGTTTTACTTAAGGCTTTGTTACTGTGCATCTCTAGGTAGGTAAAGGCAGGTCTTATTCCAGCTTTTTTAATCTCTTTATATGGAATTGTTAATCCTATTGTATGTTTATTTGTCTTTAGAAAATTTTTTCTCTGAAAAAATGTAATATATTGAGTTTCTAAATAATAAGCTTCAAAGGCTTGAGAAAAATACAAGAAAAAAAGGCTTGAGATATATAAATGATTACTTGGAGCACATATAAAGTAGTCATAGTGCTGTGAGTTGGCTACACTTAAGGGGAAATGAGAAATTTAACATGAAAATATGCTGAAGAAAAATACAGGAATATCTTATTTCTCTTAAATTATGAAAGAAAAAGGTAAACACCTTATTAAAAAATCCAGTATATCTCTCAGCCAACTGAATTGCTTTCTGGAAACACTTTCATTCTGGGCTATGTAAGCAGCAGTTATTAGTGTTCATAGTCAGTTTTATCCAAGAAATGTATTCTCCAGCAGGCCTATACCAATAAAATTGTGCTTCAACTAACTTTTACATTCTGCTTATACGTTTGCTTGGAGTGTCTCAGCTCTTGTTCCTAAAATGATTTTCAGACCACCCTGTTTTTCACCTCCATTTTTTTGGAGTATCAAAATTTATTCCTTGAAGAAGCAAGGGTTGAGTCTACCTGAGTCTCAATCAGGGTCAAACATTAGCATGTACTTAACTGAAATCTCATTTCTTATCTTGATTTAATTGTAGAAATGGAACAATGGAATAATCCAATCTATTCACTATTCTAAATAATTCAAATGACTTTATTCAAATTCCTAAGAAGTGACTGTCAGCAGTGTGGGATTTGAAATAGCAGGTATTGCTTTATGCTTAACAAAACACAGATAACTGACAGCCCCTTCAAACAGGGAATGGTTCATCTTGTGATGCAAAACAGATAGCTTGGCTGGGAATAATATTGTGTATCCCTATGCAGGATTAAATCCAGGTAGAAATCACAGGCAGATGAAAAGGATCATATTGCTAGTCTCCTTTTTTCCTGCAGTAAAACTGAATATTTCACAGCCCTCAGGAGAGTAAGGCAAGTGACTGGTTAACACATTGGCAGTATTTGACGTAATTTATAACTATTTTTGAACCTTCAGCTCCCTTTTTTTAAACACGAGCAGATTGTTACTGTGATTGAATTGCTTTCCCTAGTTAAGAATCTTGTGATAGGAGATTTGCACATTAGAGAACAGTGTACCTCCAATGTAGGTAAGCAATATTCCTGGTATCGTTGATAATCAAAGCGCTCAAGAGCTAGACAGTTTTCTTCAGCAAAGATTGCATTCATCCCTTTCATCAGTTATAGGAAAGGCTTGGTTTCAGTGTTTGTGGGGGTTTTTTTAGTTTATTTGTTTAAACTGGTTTGACATGCACATTATGAGAAGCTGAGATTTGCATTCTTAGAACTTGTGGTCTGATAGTCGAAGAAATAAGATGATGCTTAGGAGCCTATTAGTCCAGCTCTTTGGTATTGCACTGTATCACAATGGTGAGTTCATCAGTATCTGTCATTTGTAAACCTGCCAGCATCTTAGTGCATGAAACGTCAGTAAAACATTTCTGGGGATGCTGCCAAAGGGAACGGCTTCACGCGTTTGGCCCTTTTCCTCCCCTCTGGATGGTGCTGTCTGAGATGGCTGCTGGAGACCAGCCCAGGCGATACCCACGTATCTGCCAGGCGTGGAAGAAGGGCAGGTTTACTTGTTCAAATAATTGCCAGATGGGTCATAGCAGCATCTTGCCCTTCAGCTTCTGGGCTGCCATGCTCATTATCTAACTGATCCAACAGCCACTTAACACATGAACTCCCCTAAAAGGAACTGTTAAAGCGGTGGGTTGAGTGAACTCCCACTGACGGTACATAGAAAATGCTTTGACAAACATTTCAGAGCCTCAATGAGTTAAAAATCTATGCATTTTGAAAGTTGCACTGAAGGGGAGTATGATATTTTTGTATTCTTGCAATGAAAACTTATACTTGAAGAGATGTTTAAACTTGAATCAACAGGCATGAGGAGAGTGGATGGCAGCTTTTTGTGCCTGGGCACAACTCCTTTTGGTGGGTGAGCTCTTTTGCCGGCAGGTGAAGGGGTTCTGCCTTGAGCTGTCCAAAAAGGTGCTGCCAGTTCACTGTGGCTGGTCACATTCAGCTTTGCTTGGCTTAAAGTATATTTGTCTGTTTTATTAGATTGCAAAAAATCCAAAAGTTCATAGAACCACAGAATAATTTACTGTGGAAGGGTTTCTAGAGGTTATTTCCAGTCAAATTCTGAGTATCTCCAAAGGTGGGTATTTCACAATTCCTCAGGTCTTTTCCACTGCTTATCTTATTGTGAAAACTTTATTTAAATCACAGTTTCATTACCACAAAAGTACAGCATTCCCACATTTACCATTCTAGTGCCCTTCTCTGTCAGCCAAGGGGTTAAACAGGAAAGCTAATAGGGCGTAAAGAAGCCTTGAAATGTGACTGTAACCTGGACTCAAGAGGATAGTAGATCTTGTTTCAGTACAGATTATTTCTTATTTCATATAGTTCCACAATAGGCTTTTCCATTTTCCTGTTCAAACTTCTAATAGTTGCATCATGATTCCTAAATACTCCATGAAAAAAAAAAAAGTCTATTCTGTGCTGGAGGGGGAAAAGAAGGGTATTTTTCAGGGCAGCAAAATAATTAGAAGTGATTTCTTTGTAGGTATTTTAATAAGTACTAGGGATGTAATGCATATTTTAAAATTGATCTTGAAAGACAATTTTTAATGGGGAGAATCTGGCAAATGCATTAAAAAAAAGAAGAAGAGTTTACACATGTATACATGCAGCAGTATTTGCATAATGTTCTGTTAGAGCAATTTAGTATTAACACTGAATTTAAGTGACCAGGATAACTCCAACCATATTTATTTGCTAAAGATCTGGAATGCCTTTGATGGGAAGTATAAAATGGCTCTGGAATGGTCAATAGTGTGTGTGTAACAGCTGAGATCAAATATGATCAGGTCTTAAATGATTTATGTGGTTTTAGCTTTTTTCTTTATTACATCTATTTGATTGCCATCAAGTTAAGTTATAGACTTTTTTCCCAGGTGAGATGGTTGATGCAGCCACATGATAATTGTCTATAGTTATAGGTAAGTGTCAAACACTTTCTGCAATGATTAAGTAAAATAATATCTTTTAGAATAAATTACAATAAAGTAAACAAGAAACAACTATATGATTTTCTTAAAAGCTTAGTTATGCAAAGTGTTAGTACTTTATGTTAGCCAATTCAAGGTTTCCATTATTGCTGCGGCGGAATCAAAATTGAAGTGTTTGAGTCTACAGTAAACACTGAAGTTTTGGGGAGGGGAAGATTTGATTCGAGGAATGAAAACATAGAATGATGTTGTTTGTCTCATTAGAAAATGTAATTCCTTTGAACTTGTTACCTATCACTAACAGGCGAGGGAATTTGACAATATTGCAAAGCAAATGAGAAACGCTTCTTCTCCAAGTTTTTGATTCCTGGGCAGAAATAGAGGCTTCCTGATGACAAATTTCTCTTTTTGTGACTCTCACATAATAATTTTCAAACCAGTTGTGTGAGCCCAGCTACCACCTCAGTCATCAAACTTGAAAAGGAAGCCACCCACATTTACTAAAGTGTGTGATGAGATATGGAGATTATGAGTGAGTCTGAAGTCCCACCTGGAAAACAAGAAGCATATTTTTTTTAGATAGCCAGAATCTGGAGGAGCAAGTACAAACATCTAACTTTTGTCCCCACAATTGCCATTCATAGGACTACTTCAAGGCTCTTTGGAAAACTGAAATCAAATTCATCTGGGATTTTTGAGAGTTAGTGGATTAATTTACAGAATGCCTTGAAGTAATGTTGTTAATTCTCACAACAGCATAACTGGAGTTGCTCCAGACAACTCAGTCTATGATCTGGAGAAACTTGCAGAGATTTGGACGATTTTTCTGAGAAGCTGAAATAACATGAAAGGTTTCCAGATGAAATGTGATCAAAGGAGGCAGGCAGGGGCTTGGGTTGAAGACCACCTTTCTTGTCTGCAAGGAGACAGGAACCAGCTGGTTTGACCACAGGAGCAGTGCCCACCATGTGTTTCCACTGATAGTGAAAGGGTTCATCAGGCTAGATGGCCCCTGGTGTTTAGAGGATATATCCCCGCCCACTACCTTCTCTGGTGACCTCCTCTTTGACATAGACTTGATGTTGCTCCCTTCTGGCACTGAAGACAACTGGCAGCTGGGTCTGTAGTCTGCCCTCTCTCTTCAAGCCTGTCTTGGACACCAGTCCTGGCCACTCCATGGAGTGGTGGCACAAGGGAAATGGGTAAGAAAGGTTACTTGAGGCAGGAGAGAGACAGGTTTGTGTATTTGTTGAAGACACTTAGATGTTGCTTCAAATTCAGACTGAAATATTATATTTTGTAATAGATTTTTAAAAAGTTAAGAACTTTTTTCATTACTAGGTGATTTTTTGAGGTTTTTTGACTGTCATCTTCATTGAAGCATTGCTCAGTTCTGCTTAATCACAACATTTTTGAGGGGGTCATTCTTCTTAGAAAAAATATTCTAAATCCTTCAAGGCTCTTCAATGAAGGTGGATTTTATCTATTTTGGTTGGTGGCCTTAACTTACTGTCTTATTTTTCTATCTAGTCCCTGAGGAAACTTCACAATAACTGTGATCCTGGGCATTCTGTGCTTAATAGCTGGAGTCTAAAAATCTTGTTGACAGTGTAGAGTAAAATCTGTGTACTCTACCTTATACAAAGCTACCTTTTACAAAGCGTACTCTTGTGTTCTGCATTTCTGTGAGGGTAAAAATTCAAGGGGAAGCTTGAATGCACTTTACGTGTTCAGTGGAGGAAAAGCTTCTTGCTAGTATTCAGTCCTGCCCTCTCACTGATTCTGCTCCCCAACTCTTTAATGTTCAAGGAGTCTTCCGTCCTCCACCTTTCCATATTTTCTGATCTCCCTCCTCCCTACCTGAATATCCTATTTGGGCAGCAGCAGGAAGAAGTCCCAACTCATGCATGTGTGCTCCTGATGAAGCACCATGTTCCAATGGCAGCATCTGTGCCGCAGGTTTACGATTGCTGCTTCGATCGGTGCCTCAATTTAAATGATTTATCTTTGGTCTTGGCTTGCTGCGAGCCTTTCCATGAGCTACAAGGAAAACTGATTTTATATATGCGGCTTTTAACAAGTCACTCACCTTGTTATTCGTGTTATCTCAAGGAAATGGGACCAGTATTGACAAGCAGAGTGGTGGGTACCAAGGTGTGTGCAGAGCCCTGGAGCTGCCCTGGTAGACTGCCTTGGTGGGGGTGGCTGAAGACTGTTGTTCCCTCTTCCCTGCAGCAGCTCAGCCACACCTGGGTCCAAGGTATATGAACAGGCTGATGAGAATTAGTCTGTTTGGAACGATATGTTCCTACAAATTTTAGAAAGGATAAGAAATTGAGATATTTTAAAGTCTGTAATTGAATAAAATCCCCAGTGATTAATCCATTTTTGGGTTATCAAAATAAGTATCTTTTTCTTATATAATCAATCCTAGGATGATAAATACCTTGTCATCCATTCCAGGCAATTTACTTCTGTGACTGACATCAAATAGATGCTCTATGGTCAAAGCATTTTGCATATTACACATTTAACTGCAGTTGCACCTACTTTTTTCATTTATTAAAAACTATGGTTTAGTTTTCCTTTTTATTTGAACTCTGAACCCTATTTTTTTTCTTTCCTCATTAAAAAGTATGTTGTTGAGACTAATCTGGAGTTACATAAATCAATAATGCTACATAGAAAAAGAGAACAAATTGTGCCTCTTATTTGCATAATAGACAAGATCTAAAATCCTCAGGTTAATGAGTGTCCTTCGGGTTGTTTGTGAGGATATACAACCTTCTGTGACACCAGTGTGTTGCTGATTGAAAAGTAATGCTCAGAGTCAAAGAAAAAGAGCTGAAAAAATCAGGAGCAAGCTGGTTGGGGGACTCCAGCATGAGCTTTTAGCTTTAGTGCATTGATTTTTGGCTTCCTGCATTGAGCTCCAGCACAAGCTGAGGATACAAATTCAGATTTACCCTTGCTTTGAGGTTCAAACTCAGCCTAATCTCAGCTGGGGTTTTGGCTAAAACGCAGCTGAGTCCCCGAGTTTCTGTCATGCTGACATGAAGTTATCTTCATCTTTCTCAGAAGGAGAACAGTGCTCCCCAGAGAGAAGGAAACATGAACACCCTGTGCAAGAGGTTATGCAGCTCTGTTAACTTAGAGTCTGAATCTTAGATGAGACAGTCATGGGGCCAAAAATTGCTAGAAGCAGGCAGTTAGAACAACATTAAAATGTCTCATATTTCCTATGCTGTTTCTGCTCCATTACCTTTATCCTGTTATTCCAGGCATTTAGCTTCCTCTTGCTTTTATTAGCTTGCTGTGAAATGGTAACATGGCTGAAGGAGCAGAGGTCACTGCCACAGGTGGCCATTCCTGCATGGAGAGGAAGAAGGATAGGAGGAACCTCGATTTGGCTGGAGTGCAGAGTTGTAGCAGCTCTGCAAATGGAATTGCTTTTGGAAGCTTGTAGTGTGACTGCAGTTGGATGTGCATTTGTGGAGATGGTGAGATAGATTCAAGGCAGAAGGGAAGGCCAGCTACCTCCCCACCCAGTGTAAAATTTCCCAGCAGGAAGCTGGTGTTACTCAAGGTTCAATTGAGGACAGACAAAACAAATGTTTTGTTCTTAAGCTTTATCCTTGATAATGAACTACAGTAACTAACTGAATTTTACCTAAGCTATGCACCATGGAAAGGTCATAAACTACTGAAGAAAGGCTTGCAATACAAAAATTAAATGATCTATTAGTACATTTCACCCAATTTTGACAGATCAAACATAGCGCTATGACTCTTGCTTTTTTCTGTTTAATAAGCATCTTCAATATTGCAGCATAAGAGATGAGCTCATTTAGAGGGTTGCTCTGAAGGAGGCAAAGTTCAATGGTCAAGTCAAGTAGTTTTCCAATTTACAGTACAGTGACTTGTGGAGATGGGCCAGTCTTGCTTCCTTGTTATCCAAGGATCTAATCGGAAAGGCATCTGTTTATAATACAGTTGCTGCAATCTATGAGGTTCTTATCACTGGTGCTCTGATACCACCTGTCTCACCAGTGCAGCGTTTCTGGGAGTTCAGAAGCAGACAGGCTTTTTCATCGGCTGGAACATTATTATGTTCATCAAGGCTTGGCATACCAAGAGCTCCATGTTTGAGGACAGATACTGGGAAGTTAGGTGACCATATGGACTGAAAACAGTTGGCCTGATTCATGAACAAAATCAGAATTTGGATCCTCTGTGCATCACTATCTACAGTGTAACATCTACATGATCATATTGGACACTGGTCTTTAGCTGTCAGTCTGCAGCCCTAAGCCTAATCTATATGAAAAACACGCTCTGTTTTCTCCATGGATGTATTACTTCTCGGATGACAAATCCTGAAGTGGGAAAGGTAATGAGATGCTATTCCAGAATTACATATTTTGTATTTACAGAGATCTTCACTATTTTTTTTTTTTAACCGAGGTTAACTGACTTTTTCAAACAACTGAATAACTTATGTATTTTTTTTTTTAGTCTTGATGGATATAGATTAAATGTGATACATGCTTTTCAAAACAATAGCTGGTTTTAATTAATTTTGATTGAGGACATGCAATTCTGTAAATAATTACCGTAATTTCATGTCATGCTTTGGGGTTTTGTTACTTCAGGGAGGAAGTAGAAAAATTATGTCCTCATTTGGCCTTCACAATTATTTCCTGCCCTTTCTTTTGTGTCACCATAATACTGTAGGACAGTCTCCCTGCTGCCACTTCTTGTAGTCAATGAAGATGAGAAGCATTGTTATGCTAATGGTCCTTTCACCATAATATCTCTTAAGATTACAGTTGTGAATGATGCCCTCCTGCTACCTCCTTAAAACAAGTGCTGCTTCCCCTTCTGTCCATCTAACTTGCCCTTAGCTATTTCTAAAGGGAACAGTATGATAATTATTCACTGTATTCATTTTCATAAACCCCTGAATTATCAAAAGAAACATGATTGGTACCATTTCTTTAAATTGCAAAAATTCTCATAAGGTGTTATTGAAATGAAATTGCATGTCAGAAGCCCCCTGTTAATTGTGTCAAAAATCATTTCAGAGTGATAAGATGAGGAAATGATGCCTGCATTGAACCTTAAGTCACAGGGGATATCTACATAAGTAGGTAACTCGGGGTGTCAAACTGGTTTTAATCTTTAACCTCCTGTAGAACAGCCTGTTTGTTACCTGTTTGTGATCATAGAACCAGAACGACTTCCAAATGCAGGTCCTTCTTTTGCAGTGCCTGGGATCCAGCCTCTCTCCCATTTATCTCCTAAGGGGCTTTGTGCATTGCCCCTTGTGGGGTGGCTGGGATCTGAGGAGGATGGACAGGGTGCTTTCACAGGAGTTGCTGGTAGATGTGTTGCTGCACAGGCAGCTTTGAGAATGGGAAGGCTATAGCATATGAGGATGGGATTTCAGTGGGGAATGTGGTCTCGGAGAAACTTAACACGGGTGTTTGATTCCAAAGGTTGCTGTCTCGCAGCACCTTGGCCTATGGAGGGCTGGGGGCTACTGGATTCACGCTTTGTCAGTCTAAACACTAAATGTAGCTGAAAGACAACTAGATTCTGAAAACACATTCAAGTAAGGTGTATATGTTATGGGTGGAAATTTCCACCTGTGCTTTTGAGTTATTGAGTTTAGAATTTGCATCTAATGAAGTCTTCAAGTGTGTCAGGGGAGGAATTACTGACCTGAAAAAGAAGGGCTGAACAAATCTTTTCTCTGTTTCAGTGACAAAACTCAAACCAAAACCAAACCACTCCACCTCAAGCCAAAGAAAAAACTGCAAAAACAAAGCCAAGCAAACACCAAAAAGGGGTATAAACAAAGCCTGCTCCCCCTGCCTCATCTTCTATCTTGTGTCTGTTAGTTTCTTGTACTGATGACAGTATTTCTGCCTGCTTGAACTAGCACTGAATGCTTTATTATTTAGTGAGTAATCCTGGACCAAATTTTAGGCTGTGTTCAGGAAATGGACCACATAGGTGTAAAGTGAACCAAGGTGCCCTTTTCTGGACATGGGTGTAATACCTACCTGTTTGGGAAAGAGGACTTGCTATACTGAGAGTCAGCTGTTCTACCCAGCTAGTTTATGAGGTCTAGTCTGTTCTTCTATAGAGGCAGAATATACATTAGTATTAGATAAGCATTTTCTCATATGTAGACAATATTTGTTTATTTAATCTAGTGTACATGCACAGTTATATCTCTGGGTTTCTTTTGTAATTTTTTATATGGCCTTTTTTTGCTGTGTAACAGCCTTCTTCAAACTATGTTGCCTCTTGCCTATGATCTATAAAGCTAAGAATTATGGAAAAATTCCCAGGGATTTGTAGACTTCTGAAAACTGAATCCTACTGTAGAAACTTAGTGAATTAATTTGCTCCAATGCCTATGATTTTGAGAGTTTGTAAGCCTTCATTCTACAGAGGGGGGGAAAGACACATGAAGTAAGGAGAAACTGCGCAAGCTGAAGCCAGCAGAGCTTCTGTGCTTTACCTATCGTTCTTCAAAAGATGTTTGATCCTTAGATAAAACACTTGTTAATACTTTCAAGATTTCAACATAACATCTTTAAAGATTTTCTCTTTTCTTACAGTAAAAACCTAATAATATGTCATAATTTAACTTAAGTGTTAGACTTCTTTCAATATCTGGAGCTAACTATTCACCCTAGGCATTCAATAACAACAATGTAACACAGAAATGGGGAATCACGGAGTAAAAGGAGGAAATAAGGCTGAGGAAAATGGAATGGAGGTTTAGCATCATTTCAGAGATTGGATTTAACTCTCTGACTCTCTGTTAGCAACATGAAAAAGATAATCTTTTTATGTCATTGATAGGCAAATTATGGGGAATGCAGAATACAGGGCACAGAAACTAATTAGAAAAAGAATTAAAAGATGAAAATGTCATTTTAGATATAAGATCATATTATTGGATAAACTAAGATTCTGAAAGCCTTGTTCTCTCTCTTTCTTTTAATTTTTTTTTTTTTAATCAGTTTGCAGGAAATGGAGCAAAGCAGAGCAAACAGAAAAGAGTGGCAGGGTGTTAATTGAGACCTGATAATTAAAGTGAAGCATAGTCAAGGAACAGATATTCTTCCAGCTTTCAGTATGAAAATGATGATAGGTGGCACCTATGGATACTCAGCGCTGTTTTGATAACCCTGGGAAGCTGCAGTGAGAGCCTCAGTGACACACAAGTCTGTGCCTAATAAACATTAGCAGGTGGGGAGCTTTGTAAAACTGATTTTTAATTGATCTTCTTTTTTCCATCTCTGCCTTGGTGTCTGGGCTGTTGATGGGTATGAAATGGAAAGGATGTTCTCCCTCAGTGACAAAAAGCGTGGGTGAGCTGGCGGCGGTTCAGGGTAATGGCAACAGTGCCTTGTGCCAGTCACAGCTGAGTGCCGAGAGATTAAATAGATTAAATCAAAATAAATGCAAGCTAATTGAATTCAGTGATATAGGAGATGAAATCAGAGCAGTACAAATTTAGGCTTAAGATGGGGATTACTATTTTACTTTTTGTCAGCTCTCTCTGGATTGCCAGTGTCAGGAGCTCTTTCAGTCAGAAATGAAAATAAAACGGAGAACACACACTGAAAGACAAAAAGCCACTTTCTTGTTTTGTTTTTAGAACAAAACAGTTTTGCAAAAAATTTATAATATCTTAGAAAAATAGTACTTTGAGACAACTTATACTGGATTGAAGTTGCTTGGATTTTCTCTATTTTTTTTGTTCTAAGAAAGATGACCTGCAGTGGCTGTTATCATGACAGAAGGTAAGTCTCTCTTATCAAGTTAAAATGTTCAGAAGAGTAATGAAGTTTGAGACAATACAACTGTGGTTCATTCTCTAGATTTTGTTTTAGGCTCAAACAGATGTAGTGGTTGAAGTCCCCCTCACTCCACCTTACCTCCACCTTTTCAAATACATGTGTTTTATGGAAGAACCTAAATTTGTCAACTGGTTAGTTTATAACCATACAGCAACACGGACCACTAAACTTAAGGAATAGTATAAAAAATAAAATCAACAGGAAAGTCTAAAGAGCATAATGGGAAGACGGGAAGTTTAAAAATAATCAAAGCAAGTTGAAAGTAAAGCTGTAGGTATGTGTTGTGTTTTTCTGGGCCTTGCATTTAAAAGAAGAACGGTGAACTTGAAGCAGAGGATGAAGGGTTTGATTTGAATATGAATGTCTGGCAGAGTCTTAGCACCATGAAAGGGATAATTTTAGCAGCAGCTTTTGAATAGACTTGTTGGGTACAAGCTGGGATGTAAGAAGGCTAGACAGGCTATAGCTAAGATCAAGGATGAGGCAGGGGAAAAAACATGAAAGGCAGGTGAAATTCACCTGTGTGCAAAAAAGTCTTGAAGAAGCATGTATTACTTTCAGAAATACCCACATCCTGTTTTTTAAATTTTATGGGAATACTAGGTTTTTGGGTGGCAAACACAAATTTCACTTAGGCAGTCAGGCTATATTTTATGGTATATATTTATATGCACGGTACACTTAGGGGTCTGGTGAGGATCTGATCTTATGGGTTCTGTTGAGACATCTCTCCAGATGAAGGAAGGGAATTTGTAGGAAAGATGAACTTTAGTTGTGGAGTCAGAGGTTATGGCAGGATACCCAAGAAAAGAGGGAAATATACACAACCTTTTCTAGGTCCAATGACAGATGTAAAGCAAAGATTTTGAAACTCTTTTTCAGATCTTATCCCTGCTTGTGCTGTAGAAGTAAAATGTCAAAACAAATACAATGATTAGTGAACAAATGAAAACAATAAGAAAAGTGTCTAGCACTTTCTCCTCTTCTTTTGTAACAAATACTTTTTAAATTCCACAGTGATGAATTATTTTAGAAGAAAATACCATACAATGAAAGTTTAGCAGGCATAACTTAACACTGCAAAGGGCAGTGCAGCGTAAAAGACTTAAAAAAACTGTTCCCAGCCAAACCATTTGGCAGATGAAATATTTTTCTCTACTGCTTCAAAATTTTCTGTCAGAGGCACTTCACTTTTCTTGCTACACAGAAATTTTTATTATCTTTGATTTGAAAACAAACAAAACCCTTTCACTTATTCACTTCCAGGTCTTACCTTCATTGTATAACATTTGAAAATCTGTCACTGTCTTCAGCAGAAACAGGAGTGAACTGTTTTCAACTTCAGCTGGAACATTTACACATTTAATAGTTGATATAGCTATTTCCAGGATCTAAGGCCTTACTTTACAAGTAATGGAACCTATAAAATCCCACCAGATGTCATAGAATGATTTTCATATTTTTTAACAAAGTAACCAATGACAACCAATGTGGTTTTTTTATTTGTTTGGTTTTTGTTTTTGGTTGTGGACACTCAACCAAATTGATTAAAAAGGAGAGAGGTTAAGTTAATTTATACTGTAATGCAATGAAGTTAACATTACTGGTTTAGGACTGTGTTCTGTGTATTAAAGTGCATTTTCTATAAACATCAGTTTATAGTTTCTATAAACATGGGTTCTTTTTCTCAACTCTTCAGTATTCCAGTCAATGTTACTTTTTTTTTTTTAATGAAGCTCTTTGAAATGGAATATATTGAGTGTTCCTATACCTTGTAATATTACTTTATTGGCTGTTATGTCCTACACTCACCATATGTTTGAGGTATTGTAAAATGGTTTGGGTTCTAAGGGACCTTAAAGATCATCTTAGTTTCAACCCCCCTTCCATGGGTAGGGACACCTTCCACTAGACCAGGTTGCTCAGAGCCCCATCCAACCTGGCCTTCAACACTTCCAGAGATGGGGCATCCCACACTCCTCTGTGCAACCTGTTCCAGTGCCTCACCACCTTCACAGTAAACAATTTTGTCCTAATATCTAACATAAGCCTACACTGTTTCAGTTGGAAGCCATTCCCCTTTGTCCTAGCACTACAAGCCCTTATAAGTAATCCCTTCTGTCAGCCACCTTCAGGTACTGGAGGGTGCTATAGGGTCTCTTCAGAGCCTTCTCTGAAGGCTGAACAGCCCAGCTCTCTGTCTGTTTTTGTAGGAGAGGTGCTCCAACCCTCTGTTCATCTTTGTGGCCTCCTCTGGACTTACTCTGACAGGTCTATGTCCTTCTCTACTTTTGGGACCCCAGAGCTGGATGCAGCACTTTAGGTGGGGTCTCACAGGGCAGAGTAGAAGGGCAGAATCTCCTCTCTTGTTGCTGGACACACTGGTTGTGATGTAGCCCAGGACACGGTTGGGTTTCTGGGCTGCAAACATGCGTTGCTGGGTCATGTCCAGCATCTCGACCGTCAGGGTCCTCCTCTTCAGGGAGAAATGTCAAATGTGACAAATTTCGAATAAATTGTGGCCACATATTTCATTCCAAAAGTTAGATATGCTTTCAGTATAAAGTAAAATTAATGGGAAGATAATTTAGAATCAGCAGTCTGATTAGAACATATCTCCAAGGGATACGCTTGAAACTCAGGAGATTAGTGTTATGTCTCTCCCCACTAAAAATAATGAGATCTGGTCTGAAATTTCTAGATAAAATTAAATTTCAGTAAATAACCAGGGAACAGAAAATGAGTCTAACTTGCAACTTCCCTACTCCATTGTTTTTCAAACAGCACAAATAAATTTTTCATTCAGAATTTTGATGCTTGTTAGGATCAGAAATTTGGAGAGCTTGCACTGATGAACAAGCATGTGAGCTATTTCAAAATCTGGAAATCTGTTTGTAGGTTCTGCAAATAGGAACAATTGGATGCTGAGCTATAATAAAAATCTGGCTGGGATTTTATGTGCAGAGTCCTTGAGAATCTTTCCCTGAAAGTGTAAAAGTATATCAGAGAAAAAATATTTTAAATGTATTGAGAAACTTCTCCCCTCTGCATTCATGTTTTTGTTGTCTTCTAGTCTGATGAATCCAAAAACACAAGCAAGGCAAATCCCCATTTCTTGAAATGTGTTTTTGTGTGACATACTGTGATAGGGTATTTTCATGTCCTACAATCAACTAGTAGTGGAACTTCCAAAATCTCAGCTGTTCTCAAATGGCTATAAAATACATATTAAAAAAACCCTGTAAACATCATAGCCTTGGAATGCAAAGATATCACATATAGATGCAATTAGAGATATCTTTATGGTTGAGATGGCTACTAATTCCCAGTTTATAATAAGAAACAATTAATTTTCTTATGCTCTTTCTATTATTCTCATTAGAAAATATTTAGCTAGAAAAAAATATATCTTCTCGTTCTTTTTTTGTGGTCCTTACAAAAATAAAGTATGATAATTTCTTCCATGATATTTCTATTAAGAAGCCTTTTGATGTTCTATGCTATGCCTCAGGTATATCTTGTTTTATCCCGTGGGAACAGATGGTTCTTTTAATTTATCTATTTTTTTAATGCACAGTTTCTGATTTGTCTGTGTGTTTAAAAAAAAAAAAAAAGCAGACTTTTTGTGGATTTCTGCATAGTTTTACTTTAAACTTGGAATACACAGGTGAAAACTGAAAGTATAAAATTTATTTTTTTTTCTGAGTGCAAGTATTGAGATCTCTCAGTCCTCCACTGAGAAAGTTCTGTCTATTAGGGATTTGTGTTTGTATTTCACTCTTGTTTCTCAGTAAGAAGACAGACAAAAGTTTTACTGCTCAGAGGGTGAAGCCCTCATCCTTCTTCTGTCAGTTTAATCCTAAGTATTTCAGGAGTTGAACATATATCAACTACATTTTTATTTTGTTTTGTTTGTTAAAACATTTGGATGATCTATTTACTGTGTTGGAACTAACCGGTATCACCACTTTTAGATCTTTTGGTGCAACATGAGGAAAAAATAAAGACAAGAAAATAGGGGGTTTTGCAAGGAGAGTAAAGAGGGGGAATTAGAGCCACTCACTTTACTAGAGATGTTATGTTCCCATCTATCTTCCTTTCAAAAAATGCTTGTGTGTAGATGTCAGGACAGTAAGTGTCACACTAGTCAGATTTGACAACAATTCCCCATATTTGGCTTTAGAGTCTATCAAGTGCCCTTGACAGCTTTTAGGAACTTTAAATAGTTGTGAAGGAAAATTGAACCACCACTCACTAACATGAAATAAGACTGCTTCATTTTTGATGCACATTAGGCTATAGGCTTTGGAGCCATGTCTTTTAAATATGCTCTGTTTGACTTATGGAGATATTCAACTGACTAAGAAAAATTCATACCACAGCCTAGAAAAAAGTTTTCCTATTACACTCTTCATTTGGCAATTAGCCTTCATAGATTTTAGTAGCAGGAAGGTCATTCATGCAGCCTAGTTTAGGTTTCACATACTTGTCATGTTTAGACAGCAAGCTTCAAGTTATTACAGAGATGGGCAGTAGTATAAATCTTCTGGCAGTGACCTACTCTGGTATATACTGTATATACTATATATATTTGCATTGTAATAGCTCCTTTATTATTATCTGGGGAAATGAAAATTAAATCAGCATGATATGTGTTTGAAAAATAAAAAAGAGCAAGATTACTTCCTTCAAGGGTCTTTCATCACTTTTTTAATAGTTGAGATCTACGCAAGATGTGGATACTGTGTGTGGGGAAACAAAGAATATTTCTTCTCTTACTTGAATCTTCTTGGCTTTGGTAACTGCAAAACTGAACTGGAGTTTTGGAGCTGTATTTTTTGATGCTATTTCCATAACATCTGTGGCTGTCCAACTTTTTTGTGAGGTGAAAGTTAGGAAATCTGACTGAATGCATTGTTAACTTTTAGGAGCCTACATTTTACTTCTGCAAAAGCCTTGCAACGTTTCGATCTTTAAGTATCCTTGGCATTAAACTGGGGCAGAAAGAGAAGAAACAGGAAAAGAATGTAAAGGGTGACTGTGATTTAAAGATTTCCCTGGAGAAGTTGAGCAAGGTGATATTTGGGCTGCCAGAAGCTGAAATCAGAAGAACGACTGTTTTTAGGATGTTAAGTATGATTTAATTCCATCATCATCATCCAGATGGAAAATATGCTGACAGGCTTTGAGTTACCACTGACAGGATCACAGGGCACTGGGATGACAGTGTGGTTAGCTGGTACAACGAGATTACCTTTAATAACTAGCCAGTGTTACTAGTTTAGTGCATTAATTTGTGTGAAGAATTAGTATTGGCATTAATGATTATATTTTAATTTTTTTTTTTGTATCTGGCTTTCTGCTAGAATGTTGGTTTTAGTATTGTATGTTAGGGTTGCTCTTTTTATTACTGTATTTTAGGGTCACATTCTGTCGTGTAACCATCCAGATAGGTGGAACTACAGGCAGAATTATTTTGGCTTTTAATGCATAAATGAAAGACTACCAGAAAAATTACTGAGCTCAGGATATGATTCTCAGTTATTAAATAGTGAGGAAAATAAGGAAATAATATGTTAAAAACCAGTGTAGTCTTAGTGCTTTTATATTTTTTTTAAGAAGGTTGTTTGTTTTCTCATGATATTTCAGATGCTCTTGTGGTTATTTTGTGGTGTTCTTTTTTAGCTGCCCTAATATGAAGTTTCCTTACCTTTTCCTCATTCTGTAGATGCTCCAGGGAATATTCTGTTTCACAGCAATGCATGGGCCTCCCTGGCTGTACTGTGGAAAAAATGCATTATGATTTCTTTTGAAAAGTCTATGCATTTAAACATGTAATGAGGTCGAGGTGTTCTCACAGATACTTTTATAGTGTCATGTCCATGACCTGATATTTCCTAGAAGAGAGCAGCAGGTAGTTAACTATTTATTAGCTCTGCATGTGTATTACAATTAGTGTATTACAATCAGTCACGACATTATTAAAACGGTCTCAATTGATCATTCAAGCCTTTTATTTGTACATAAAAATAAGACTGGAACATTTGTAGCTATCCTCCTCAGATCTCCTGGCAGTCAGCAGTGCTCTGGGTTTTGGCCCTTGGCTTAGAGCTGTTATATCCGGCCAGTTTATCTCACCTTTTCTTATGGTGCTATTTAAAAGCTGGTTCAACCATTTTGTCATCATTGTTAGTTTGCTTAACTAATCCTTTAATCCTATTCATAGTTTCTGGTAGAGAGTGAGGTCCACATAATCCCTTTGGGAAATTTTTTTTTCCTTTTATGATCTTGGCTGGTGTTCAGTCATTCATGAGTGGTTGCTAGCCATAAATATATAGTGAATTTTAAGCTAAATACAGAGGGAGTAATTGAAAGACTTTTGACTGTGAATTTTACTTTTCTGTCAGTATGAGCTCAACAAGTCATGCTGCATGGATTTTTTGTGACTGGTCCCACAAACTGCCCACTTACATCTCCAGTTATAGGAGGATACATACAGCTTTTAATGAGGGCTTGGGAATTTCTTCACAGATAGAAAGCAAAATATCAGAACAAGAGGATTTTAGGAGATGCCATTTTTACATATCATACTACTACTTTGCTGGCAGTAGATCCAGTTTAAGTTCCCAGCTTCTTAGAACATATATATGATTTTCTCTAACAGTGGCTGAATTAAGAATCTGAAGCTTTGCCTCCCTGCCAGGCAAGGTAGGAGGCCCTGATCAGTGTCATCTTCTGCCAAGAGTGTGGAAGCAGAGCTGACAGGAGCTTTTCCAACAGAGAACTGCTGGCCACCAGGACATGGGCTGATGGTCTGTCTAAATACAGTCTTTTTTTCCCGAGAATGCATTCTGAAATTTCAAGCTTCAATCTTTTTCTTTTTTCTAGCGTGCAGGCCATTGGCGATGTTATATTTATTGCAATTTTGTTGTCTTGGCAAAGAATTCAAAAGTGTTTGCATGCCTCAGTGGACCAGTGATAGACTAATGATATGTAGCAACAGTAAATGTTTTTTTCTGCACTGCAGTCATGTTTCATAGGTGCCATGCTGGAAAATGAGATCACTGTTTGCATCCACTCTGGTAGTTCAGTTGTGAATATGCTGTTCCCAAGGGAGGCAGCTTGTACATACAGTGGAGAGAGCCCAGGGACAGCCTGGCAGTTTTAACATCACCATTTTTCCCATTCTTTTGCCTGGAAAAGTATCTTATACCATAACTGTGACTGTGGATTGCACACACTTTTGAGTGCCTGGATGTGCTCCAAGCTGTGGACAGCTTATCTTCAGATAACCTGATAAAATGGTGTTGCAATGGTACTGCACAAGTCTTCCACTTTTAAACAACTGAGTGTCTGGAGATGCTGCATTTAGCATAGAAACCTGAAGTCTTTCAGCTGAATACACACTGAAATCAGTCGGAGTTTTCTGGGTAGCACTATAGGAGGAAAAGCACCAAAAAAACCCCAAACAAACAAACAAACAAACAAACAAAAAAACAACAAAAAAGGCCAGAAAATTATTTATCTTGCCAAAAGCTATATATGTGCAGAAAAGCTTTGTACATATGCCTGGCACAGTGCATTCCCTGCCTATGAAACTTATTAGAATGAACAGCTGGTTAACGGAGACATGTGTTTTTCCAACTAAGCTTTAATGCCAATTAAAACCAGCACTGGTTTATTAAGAACAAAACTGCTATTTTTTCTAGACAAGTTTTGTCATTCTATGGCACCAGGAGAACTGATGAGAAAAGACAATAAATATATAAAGCTGGCAGGTTATGAAAATTAAACAATTAAACATACTTTTCTAAAGCGATGAAGAATTATAGTCTCAAAACTATCTTAAGTGCTTGATTTTTGACCTACTTTTTTCTAATAGCTCTCTCAATTTTCTTAGAGTTGTTATGCTTTTAAAAATATCTGAAAACTTGGTAGATGTCACCATAGCCTTGTAGAAAAGTTCCTCCTTAGAACAAATCTTAGAAAATCTTGAATGATACATTATGTTCAACTAATTAATTTTTTTTCTATTTCAGATAATGGCTTATGAGATTTTTAGTTAAAAAACTTAGGGCAATTTGAGCAAAAGAAAAAACCCCAAAAACCTGGAACCATTGAGGTACATTATTCCTGCCATAGAAAAGGGTGTAAAATACTGATATATTATAAATGATTTCACACCAAAGTCTGCCTTGACTGTCCAAAACCAGCAATTATTTCAATTCCCTTATCTGGGTTGAAATCCCTGGGCACCAGACAAACAGTCTGACCAAGGTACTGAGGCTGAATTTTCCACATGTGGGAAAAGGCTTCAACATTTCCATTTCTATCTCTTAGATCAAAAGAACCAATTGAGCACCTATCCATGCAAATTTTTTGAGTTGTTGAGTTGTAGTATTATAAAACTATCCCAGAGTGTACCACAATGAAATTTCTCTTTCTTTTTTTTTTTTTTTTTAAATCTGAGTGCTTTGTGAGAAAGCATGTATGTATGACACAGAGGAACCCTGAAGGTCTCTGTCATACTCAGATAATGCTGAGATCAGGAACAGTTGTATGAATTTTGTTGTTAACTATCTAATCTTGTGGAAATATTAATTCAACCAGATTAAACATCTGATTGACTATCAATCATATGACATTTCAGGCTAGCCTTATGTTATAACTGCTGAAGGTCTGCCATTGAAGGTGATGCATGGATTAAGGATGGTAACATGTTCTGTTCATCTCTCAGGCTTAATCCTCAACCTTAAATGTGTACCATATGATAGTATTGCATGGCATGTGACATCTCCACTGGAATCCTGCTGAGGATGTGGCAAAGTGAGTATCCCACAGTGTTACCCAGGAATAACAGTCATGGGGTCACTTTGGGTTATATTCTTCCATGTTTGCGTTTCAGGTTACAGAGATAATTGGAAAACTTGGCTGCAGAGTATGGAGCATCCTCTGTAAGCATAGAACACAGATCTAAGCACTGTCTACAGAAACACCTAGATACCAAGGGTGTGTGTGTGTGTAAGAATAACTGCTTAATTATAGAACAACAACAAACACATCTGTGGGGAAACGCAGAATTCACTGCGGAGAAGTGTCACTGCAATATTATCTACATATGTTAATTGCTAGGTAATATTTTATATTATATCAATAACTAAACTAAATGCAAACACTCTGTAGCCTTTTAATGAGGAGTTAAAGGCCTATGACACCTCATAGTAAATTCTGACAAACACTACTTAGAAGTGATTATGCCTCTATGCTATATTTTTTTCAAATAGTTTCTATTCTTAGGAAAATTTCAAAGGAACTGCAGTCTTTGTTCTCCAGTGTCTGGTTTTCAGAAGCCTGCGTGTAGCTTTCTGCTTGGCCAACCCAAAATGTGCAAGAGCTGTGATTATTCAGGTAAGTTGTTATATATGTTGATTTTCAAAACTTTTAGTGATAAGCTGTTTGATTTCCTGCATTTTCCTTTTTTCTTTTCATTTTTTTCCTCTGGTACATTAATCTTCCCCACTATACTTATGCTATATCCCAACCACAGCCATTATATGTTCTGGTAGGCATAGCTCCTCTGGGAGTATGTAACATTTCCACCAGTTTAAGCTTCTGGATGCCTCTCAGATCTCCCTAGAACAACATATGGAAATCATACTACAATTAGCTATATTTTTTTTGATATGAATTTGTAAAGAGAATGTGTTCTGTTTGAAACTTGAGGTGAGGGGAGATAAGGAAAATGGAATATAATAAAATATAGGGAAAGACACTTATCAAAACCCCTTATAATCTGGCTTCTAAGCTTCCCTGTTTTAATTCAGCATCTATTTTTTTTACATACAGCAAATCCTTTTACTGGGTATTTCTTTTTCTTTAATGACTTCACTACGGGGTTGAATGGGTCGATAGGAATGCATTCTCCAGAAATCCATTAACATGGTTCTTGACTGAATGTGGTCCAGGCATGTTAATCACCATTATTCTTCAAGAATGTCAGACTATTCAAGTTTTCTATATGTGAATTTCATGTCTAAGAATTGATGGGTTCCTTATTTATACACAGGACTGGGTACCTTGCTGGATATTATGGTACTTTGTTAGTTTAAAAATCTGCTGTAGAAAATATGATAAAGAAATCTCTTTAATGTTGGCAAAGGCTTATATACAGAAATTACAATTATAGTTTCATCTGTGCCTTTCTTATCTAGATGATAGTACAATTCAAAGAAACATCTGCTTTTTCTGTTATATGTCTCCTTTGACTCCAACACATGCATATTAAAGAGAAACTTCACATTTTTTGATGTGATTGCATCAGAAGAAAAGATATAGTATGATTGATGCCAGTGGGGTTTGACAAATAGCAACTGTACAGAAATTATACAAAAATTTCCTTCCAAATTTCCTCTCAACTGTTCTGCCACTTTGATGAAATGGTAATCTCTCTAATCCATTTCTCCAGCTAGAAAAGTGTTTCAGAAACATACCCTTCCCTGCAGTTATTACCATGATGGAACATTTATTATCCAGCCAATGAGGCATCACATTCTCTGATAATTCTCCTAAAAAATCTTAGGAATAACTGCCCTTTTTTGTGCAATGATCAATTAAAATATTTTAAAAGTATTGTATATTCTGCACAAGATAGAATGCAAACTGTTTCACTGATCAATATCCAGTGCAGAAATGTGTGAAATCTTGTGTGGACAAATTTCTTCCCCATGCTGAGGGGTGATTTGACATACCACGCATGCCCTACAGCACCAATACTGTGGACTGGAGTAATGAAATATTGTTTTCACATACATGAGCCCTGGTAAATTTTACCTTGAAAAACATGTCTGTAAGGATTGTGGCTTTTGGACCTGTGTGTTCCTGGGCTGTTACAGAAGAGTGAGCAACACAGCTATAAAAAATGTGCTACAAACCCAACCAAAAAATAAACAAAACAAACAAAAGCCCCACCCACACAACACCCCCCTCTCCAAAACCAAAACCCCAAACAAAAAACATACCCAAAAAAGATACTACAAAAATCCTCAGTATGTTTTGTACAAAATCAGTCTGTTACCTATTTGCTTTATTTTAAAAAAAGGTAGATCACAAAGACTAAATCCACATGGGAACTCCAAACCCCACCACATTGCTTTAAAAATAACAACAATAATATTTAATAATAATAATAATAACAATTATTATTATTATTTAATAATAATATTTTTTGCTCAGTCACGTATATTTTGTTTAGTCAGCTTAAAAGCATACAGGTGAAACTAAAGATATTAATGATAGAGGTAATTTAAATATTAGGGTTTTTTCTATGCATGAACACAGTGTTTTTTAAAAACAGCCTAAGAATAAGATGAGAAAATACTTGCTGAGTGACATGGGTTGTTTCCCTGTCTTCAATCTCATTTTATCTGGTGTATCCATATATCCATATATATATATACACACACACATATATATGTGTGTGTATCTGCTACATGCAAATGTAGTCAAGTGTGAAGCAGGTACTGTTTGTTAAGTTGGACCAATTTTTTTATTGGTTTCCTGAGAATATTACATTTTCATATCCATGTTGTTTCTGCCCTCTGCAAGTACCTTCAGAAATGTTTTTTTTGGCACTGTGTAGCTAAAAAAACCTCACTGTGAATTATTGTTCTGTTCAAGAGAAGTTTTCAAATACAGTTGAATATTATCTTGAAAATACAATTTTTAAAAAGTAATGATAAAAGTTCTTGTTGCAGATTCTCTTCCTTCCTATGTCTGATCTTTTTAAAATAAATTTCAACTATGTGGACCAAATACAAAGTCATAATTACACAATGAGAAAATTTAATTTTTTTTTTTTTTTTTAACATTTGCTGCTTCCTTTCTTTCATTAAGTTCAAAACAAAACAGCAATTTCTTTGCCTTTTTCCTTAGCTAAGTCAGCAGGTTACATGATGTTATTTGTATTTTGCACACTTGCAGATTAATGTTTGAACACTTTTGCATCACCTCTTCAACCACTATGTTAGGAGCCAGCTTGCATTTCATACTTGCAAATATGTAATGTTTTTACAGAATATATCACGGATGGAAGCAAGACCCATTCCTGAAGAAATGTTTTATTCAACAAAACTTGCCCAACTTGAGCATTTTCCAGGTAAAGGATCTGCCTTTTATTTTTTTTTCTTTTTCTTTTTTTTTTTTTCTTTATTTGGCAAAATGTTACCTGTTTGTGGAATGAGTGACCTAAGAAAAGCCTGCTGAGTCAAAAATGCTTTATCCCAGTGTCATTTGTGAGAAGGGAACAAAAACTAAAATAGTAGTCAGGTTGGAATCAAGCTTACCTGATAATGCCAAAAATTATATCTTACATGAATATTTTTTATGGTAAAAAAAACCACCAGTGATCTCAAATCCAAATAGTTACCATAGAAACTCCTGTTATAGTATATTATTTATGGACATATTGCAACATAGAGAGTATTCGTAATGTGTTGCTTTTTTCAGACCGTATGTTTCTGGTTGTTCACGTAACATTTGCACAGCTGAGTGAAAATGCCAGATCTTTTCATTTGTAGCAAGCTAACATTTCTCTATCCTCTCAAAAAGTGCAGAATGATGTATTTTTGAGGTCACTAGACAAAAATTGTGGTTTGTTTTTATCGTATTCATATAATCAGTCTAATACAGCAAAATAGTGCTGCTTTCCTTTTTTCTCACTCCACCGTGTTTTAGGGTTACACTGCATCTACAAGTAGTATATTCAAGACCTTGTGATAGAGGGGAGTGACACTTCATAAGAAAACCCCAATTGAAACAAATGAAAAGAAAGCAAACAAAAGTATCACATGACTGGCTCTGCCATAGTTTTTCATATATGCTTTTTAATAGTGTTACTTATGATGTGAACATGTAGATTAGTCTGTGGAAGGCAGATTAATTTTTTAGCCTGTGTTTATGAATTATCAAACTAATTTTAATCTTCAAGGATTATGTTCAGACATGTATTTACTGAAATAAGTACCTATGCACTTGATAGAAGTAACTTTCTATTCTTTCTGCTCATATTTTGAAGCACAAAGAGCAGCTGGATACTCTACTGCTAAGGAATATTAATGAAACTGGATCACCTGGCTTTGCCAATCCCAGCCAGGGAATTGTAGTAGGTGCTCTGTTTTAATCTGCTCTCTTCTTTTCTGTACAAATACTGTCTTAAAAAAATTAAGATAGATGTTGATATAACTGTATGCAAAAGAGTGCTATTGAATTGAAGGGAACAGTGTGGGAATCTGCACATCCAGGTCATTCTGAACTGCTTTGTCTGTGAAGCTGATCTCATGTGTGCACCAGATTGAATATTTGCATATAAATATTTAGTCACCTGAGTTGATTAAGTTTACTTAACACCAATTTCTGTTATACAAAACAAATTTTTCAAATGTGGTATTCCTCCAGCAAGTGCCACTGCTTCACAGACAGGAGCTTAGCTATCAGTTGATATTCCCTTTTCTGCTTGTCATTTTCATCATTTGGCACCTGTAACTATTTTGAACTCAATTTATGTCACACACAAAGTGTGTGACACCTAAATGCCATAAATCATGTATATGTATCATTGCTGGTGCAAATTTACATCTGTAATTATCTGTACTTGCAAACTGTCGTTGTTATGAGGCCTTGTTGGAGAATGGCTGAAGAACATGACACACTTCACCCATCCTCTACATGCAAATTACATTGTCCCATTATTTTTCTATTTGAAAGGTTATTAAAATGCTTTAAAAGAAAAAGTTAAAAATTGATGTGGATGAAAGATAAATATTGTGAATGTAAAGAGCATTTGTCAGCTTCCCTCTGTACTGCATTATATTTCAGTTGTGAATGGACTTTTATGAAAATATATTAATATTTTATTGAAAACAGTCCTGTACCATTTACTACCCTGACCATGCAATTAGCTGGCTAATGGACAAAAAATGGGTGTTTCCCCGTATGTATTTTATTTCCACCAGCATTTACCTGGTTCCTGATACATTCTGATGATAAATATTCTTGTAGTTCCTCAGTGTTTCACTGGAAAGAAAAAAAAAGGCAATAATCACTAGTCATTCTAGACAAAAAGCTTCAAATACAGTGGTTGTGGTTGTACACATCTGAGATTTTCCCATTATGCTAATTTTTAATATGAAGACAGTAAGTTCAGTCAGAGGTAGGGATGTAGTTTTTCCCATCCACTGTCTGATCATTGATCCAGCTTCCCTGCCAGAAACTTCTATTTTCTGAGAGGGAGGGGAAAAAAAATCTTCATGTGTAATCCATGATTCTTTTGTTAAATTGTCACTATGTAATAATTCAGGTGTAAATAATTCTAATAAGTACAGTCTTCTCACAATTGCAACATTCTTTTTTAATTGAAAACGCTGATGTTTAAATTAATTCTGGTTTGGGTGCTGCGTATGCAGTTGGAACTGTGGTCTGAGTGCTCATGCACATGTCACAGGCTTTTAGTTCAAATATTTTGAAACATACTTGACTAGAATCCTTGAAGTGAAAATTTTGCATTGTCTCTCTCCTGTTTGTATCATTATTTTTTTCAAAGCTTGCTCTCCCTCCCCCAGTTAGTCTTTGAAATAGTGTGTTTCTATAGCCAGCTGATAGAGTTTATGGTGATTTGAAGTTGGGAGTACCTGCATTTATTTCTAGTATGTAGCTGGTTGTTGCCAGCTGGTCCTTTTTTCTCATGTGCTAATGGGTATTACTTATTTTTAACACCACTATTTTCTAAATGATAAGAGGCTTCTTTGAGATTTTGTAATAATAGAATATTAAAAGTTAAGGAAGAAAAGATGAAGGGAAGAATTAAAAGAGGAAAAAAAAGAGCAAGCTAAATAATTGAGTTGAAAGGAAATCCATTCACCCTCTGCATTATAATATCAGTGCTTCACACATTTCAGAAAGATAAAACAGAGAATTAAACACTAGGTTTACAGTTCAACAAATGGAAATAAAAGTCATAAAGAAGTTAGAAATTAAAATTATATTTTGGCTGTACATATGTATCCATTTTCAGCTGACTTCTGACACCTGACATGTTTGCTTGTGCGTTCCCAAATAAACCATCTGCCAAGACCTTTTCTTAAAGTCAATTAACTTGTATGGCACTCAAGCTTTTAAGCCATCCCTAGGGGCACATTTTGGGGTGGATTTTTTGGGGGAGTGGGGGGGGCACAATAATTCTGTTTCTTGTAGTGACCAGTGTTTCAGTCTTCATACAGAATTGCTGAGCTTCACTGACAGGAATGTTTCCAAAGCGATGTCACCACAAGAGGAGCTCTTCAATGTCCACTTCAATGTAAAACTGGAGAAGCCTTAGCAGAGTTCATAGAGATCTTCCAGGTGACTCTTTGAAACTGCTGTTTTGCATAAGTTAAAAGTACTCTTTGGCAAAAAAAATGCTACAGAAAATGTTTAAGAAAGCACATTAATTCTCAAATGAAACTTTATAGAAATGCTCAGCAGCTGGTGTACAATCTGAAAAAGGTTCTTTCCTTTATTAGAAACACATATTGTTGGCATTCCCATTACTGCCAGAAAAGGTTATGCTCATATGAAGCAAAGAGAAGGAAAGAAAGAAGATTAACAAGTTTCTCAGCTTTCCATTTCTATGAAATAATGTGACATGAAGAAAAACAAAACTAATGTTCATTGTATTAAGGGAAGAGTTTTTTGTTTGTTTTTTTGTTTGTTTGTTTATCTAGTCCCAAAATAGATTGGAAGATTTTTGGACTTGCGAAGAGGTTTATTGTGGTATTTGGGAAAACTCAACTGTTCATTGAAGACAATTAGCTGAATGTTGGCCTTGTTATTCAGGAGGGCAGGACACAACAAACAAACCAAAACTTCAAACCTTGAAGGTTAAAGGCTTAAGTTCCATTTTAATTGTTTGTGTAGTTCTGCCATTGTCGTCTTGACCAATTTGGTAGATGAACACCAGTAGAGCTTCACTGACCTCAACTTTGTCACCTACACATTTGTTACCAAATCTAAAGTTTGGAACTGCAAAAAGAAATCATGCTAGTAAAACATATGCCTTTTAAATTCTGACTAAGCAGATATACATTTAATTTCATTTTCTAATTTCTTCTTTTCTTTCCAGGGTGTGGTGTGTTTTTTTTTTTTTTTTTTTTTTTTTTTTTTTTTTTTTTGTTTTTTTTTTTTTTTTTTTTTTGTGGTACAACTGATGAAAGTCAAAGTGTAGTCAATGAAATTAATTACATTACCTTAATAAGTTACCAATCTGAACTAATTTTTGTGATATAAGTCTAGTTATGGCATTATAAAAATCACGGTGAGTATTTCTATGGTGCTGCTTCCTATGATATACAGAGCAGCTAATTTGTTGAACTTGAGACTAAATGAACCAACTGCAGTATAGATAGAGCCATGTGTATCTCATAGCCTCATTTTCCACTGAGTTAATCAACCTCATTACCCTTGTCACATATTTTGCGTGTGTCAGTTGATCCCTAACCAGCACAAACATAAAGATTAGAATCAGTACCGTTATTCTTAGGGCTAAATTATGTTTCTGTAGGAAACTCCTTTATTGTCCCTCTGACACATAAAGGCATCTAACCTTTCAGCGTGGGGACTATAAACACAAACCATGAACTGTGAGGACTCTGCGAGACAGACAAGGATGAGGATGGAGCCACAAGCCTGACCAGCTGTATTCCAGAAAGGCTGTGACCACTAGTGGATAGAAAGTTTAAAGAAGGGCATCCTTTCTTTAGGGTTGTCAGGTTCTTTTTGTGCCTGTAATGAGGTGGGATTACTTGCACTCCTACCTAGTGTTATGCAGCCTCAGGACTCATAACTGAACCCTTAAAGTTCAGTTTTATCTGAACATATTGTGAAGACAACTTATTTGAAATGCTACCACTACCTTAATTTTGCTGCAGACCAGTTTTTTTAGTTGGAACTACCTTCCACTCTGTTGTCAAATAATTTGTAGTTAGATTAGGGCTCAATCAGTTCAAATAGAAATGCCTTCCCTTAGTCATTTAGATCCAATTTAGCTACCTAGAGAAGAGATTATTAGCATTAATCACTTAACTAATCAACATCTTTTCAGGGTGCCTGAATATGGATGGCAGACAGAATCTTCCTTTATGAAGGCAGATGAGTTAGAATATTTTGGCCAAGCATATAAAATCCAAAAGTCACATTGACTTCTTTGGTTGCTAAGTTAAGAGAGACAGGAGATGAAGTTCTGTGACCTTTTGAAAACAGGCAATTACAGTTGCTGGGAAATTAGCATATATGAAATTTGTGTAGAATTGCATAATTGAAGCTGTATGAATGGATTAACATTGATACTACCATTCCCCTCCACATACCTTTAGCACAGATTAAATTTATTATAGATCTTCTGAAATCTTTTCTCAAATCTCTGTGCTAATCTGAATGTTTTTTATATTCTACCTTTAGTAGATAAAATGAAACATCAGGTTAAATAGAGTAATAAAATATTTATTCTAAGCTGTTGATGACAGCATCAACAATGTATTAGGAGCCAACCCCAGGAAGTACTGATTGCTATCTCCTCTACTTAGTGTCAATCTGAAAAAAGCCATATAAAGGTAAGGGATATATTAATACAATTAAGTCAGTGTAAAATTGGCATGAAAAGAAGATGAAGATGTAATATTGAACCATGTGTTCAGAGCAAAATACAATTCTGGTTAAATGCAAAAATTCTTATGGTTGATGCATGGCATCTGCTTCTGGATGCAAGTTATTCCTCTGGTCCTGTTCACACCAACCATTGGGGCACCCTTGTATTTTGTGTAACTTGAATATTCATTTCAGGGAGCTGAAAATATTTGGGTGCTAGAAATTCAAAAGAGCAGTTCTTAGGAGTTATTCCAGGAGTTCTGCGTTATCATGCTATTCCTAATGTGCATAATCATATTTGCTTAGCCAACTATACGTGGCAATTAATAGGATTAGGCTCTATTGTCCTCTGCATGACATGGCATGGGAAAGGGTTAAATCTCTCAGGTTATATTGGATGGATATAAGAAGTTGCAAAACTGGCAAATATATCTATTTATATAAATATGTATAATACATACAAATTTAAATATTCATATAATATGATATGAATTAATAGAATTTTAAGATAAGAAAGCACAAGCTCCTGCCCATCTTGAAATGGCTATATATAGGTATATGTGTATATATATATAGTCAGAAAGTAAAACCTCTATTGCACTGACTTCCTGCAGATTCCTCCTGTATATCATATATGTGCTTCTGTTTGACACTTCCATAACATGATGCAAAATGTACTAGTTCCTGTAATTGGTTGTTAGGTGGAGAAGCCACTGGTTGATAGGTGATCTGGCTTGACTGCTGGAAAGCACTTCATGATCACGTTGCACAGCTCACATCTTTGTTTCCTGTACCACTGCATCATGATTATGATTCTAATTAGTTTATTTTAATCACGATCAGTACACCAAGGAGAAGCATCAGACACCTAATATGATTTATTACATATTCCAAGAGCATTTGTCTCAGATTTGGCATTTCTGCTGTCTCCAGAATGCCCGTGCCCGCTTGACAGCGGCCTGTCAGTGCTGTTATGATTGCTCTATGCAGTGACTTTAACTGCCAGCTTTTCCGGCTGGCTCCATGAGTGATCAATCAGCACTACAATTACAGCAGTGTGGAATATTTTAACACTTGTCTATGGCCCTGTCAATTATGAAAGGGTGGGGTTTCAATACATGTTGCAATCTGGTGCTGTACCATTTAAGTCTCAAACAGAAGACAAAAAGTAAACGGTGGTGACTGTCTTTATGTATGTCTTTCTCTCTTTTGAAGCATTTTTTCCTTATAGCTGCTGTTTTACACATAGCTCTGGAGGAAGATCAAGAGCTGACTTTGTAACATTAAGGATTCCTTAAGGTACCATAAGTACTGAAGTAGTAGTAAAGAAATGCAGTAATGCTAAGGATTTTCATAAACTGTCTTTCAAATGTGTGAAGGCAAAGGTCAGGTGAGGTGGTGGTTTTTTATTATTAATGAATATAGGAGTAAGAGAGGATATTAAGGTTTTGTTCAAAACACACAATATTCTACAGCTGAGTTTCAAGGCATCTTCTTTTTCAGAACCTCTAATATAGGTGACTTGACCCTGGTTTTATTGATTAAACTTTTATTCTTCCCCAATGAATAATTTAAATTATGAGCTGTAGTCTGGCATGATTAGCAGGAGCCTATGAGAGATTTTAAGTAATACACTGTGTGCTTCTCCTACTCCATTGGATTCCTTCTGCATTATGCCACTCTGGATTGAAAACTTTATATGCAACTTGGTAGCTTGTTTAGCAATTCTCTTTCTTGAGAGACCTAATAAAACACCAAAATCTGCACTCTTCTCTGGAGGGCTGTTATGGAGCTGGTTTTAGTTTTCTGCTGGCCAAGTCAGTCTCCAGCCTTGCTGGAATTTCTAATTTGTGCCCATAGTTTAGCTGACCTAACACAGGTATATCAGCTGTGCTGTAGTAAAGCATTCCTATGACTTTTATATTTCCCTGAATGTGATGTGTGCCAGTCCTGTTGGATGGGGAGAAGGGCAAGGCCCCTGGTTTGCCCCAAAGACTATTCCAATAAGTCATGTTATATCAGGGAATTTTTATACAGGGAACATAGATAAAATCATATCGTAACCTGCATAGTACAAAAGGCCAATATTCTGACCTAAATCTGATCCTTCTGAGATTCTGTATTTGTGAAGAGTTAATTTGATATTGCACATAAGTCATTATACTTTCACTAAGATTTTTTTATCCTCAAATATTTTTTTTGGTTCCCACTGATGTACCACAGCATAAGTTTGTGAGTCCTGAAAACAATTGTACAGCAGTGTAGTGACTGCATGACTGTATTACAGACAGAAAGATATGTGCAGGTGACACCAAAAAGCAGTCTCAAATTGTAAATAATATTTAGAGATATGACTTGGAAATATATTAAAAAAACACCCAAAACCCCAAAAAGAACAACGACAACAAAAGAAAAAAATTTAAAAAGTTTCCTTTCCACAAATCCATAAACAGGCACTCAGATCATAGAGCAAGGAAAGCAGAGGGCATGGTCTGCTGTCTCAGGCGTGCTTGGTTTCCCAGCCATGTGGAGGAGAAAGAGGAGGAGAAATAATTTCTTGGGACAAAAGTGCTGTTAAGTAGATGAAGCACTCCCATATCTTTTTCCTTCTCTTTATTTCAAATGATGATTGCATTTGGGTTGGTTATTTACATATATATTACAGTCTCTGCCCTACTGCAAACTCTGTATTTCTTAAATCCTTTGTGGTACACTTCCTTTTGAAAAACTTTTTATATATTTTATTAGGCTGTTTTTCTAACAAAATAGAAGTATACATTTAATAAGAGTATATATTTAATGAAAATATAGTACATTTTTCCTGCTAGTTGTTTAATGCACGGGCATATTTCAAGCATTACAACTTGGCAGTTTCCAGATGGATTCAGTTTTAATTCAGTCTTAAACAACATCTTGTTAAATATTTTTAGGCATTTTTAGAACTTGTTGTTATGGGGTAAAATCTGCTGTAGCAGAAACCCATTTCAAAGAACAATTATTAGAGTAATCCCAATCTTAGAATTGAAATTTAGAATTGGTCTGAGGATGGCATCAGAAAATATACTTCAATAAATGTTTCCTGGAAGACAAATATTTTAAAGAGAAATTGTATCACACAAAGGTTAAGATAGGACAATCCTACCTCTACCCACCTAAAATTTAGGAGGCTAAAAACCCAGAAGGAATGCCATGTTCATGTCTGCTAACCTTCGTATCACCTATAGTGTTGCAGTATTCCATTTGCAAGGTTATCACTTTAGAACAGATTTCAGAGAATAACAAGCATCCATATTCTCATCAAATTGTTGGTCTAATATGAAATCAATTGTGATCTCAGAAGCTTTTATTTTTATTCATTGGAGGATTAGATACACATGCCAGGTATTCTAGTGTGTGTATATGGGAAAGAGGATTATGCTTTAAGTGGGTCACAGCTGATGCTGGGCATTAAAAGTACTGATGATATCCAAGGATGTGGCTCTCTGGAAGCAATCTTCTGACCACGCTGTTGCTAGTGATGCCTCAAAGAATGGTTAGCAGTGCCTATCAGCTCAGCTTTTCTACAAGTTACTATTTGCAGTGTAAGGCCTTATCTTCAATCTTTTCTGATGGCTCAGGTGTAGTGGTTTAAAACTTTCTGACAACCATTATCCTTTAGCAATATCTATAGGGGAAGAAAGTCTCTGTCCTAAATTTCAGAGCAGGCCTATCCAATATCTCAGCTCTGATGGATAAGTTTTACACATCTATGAACTTTTGACAATACACATTTTAATGTATCTTTCTAAACCTTGGCAGACCTACAGGACAATTTATTAATCATCCAGGGAAATAGCAAAAGACCTTCTTGCATTTGGAGTCTGGAGGCTGTAAATTGTTCATTTTTTCCTAATGATCTGCAGTCACTGGGAAAATACTTAAAGAACAGAAAATAATATACCATGCAAATGTAAAAATGTGGTTTATGGATTGAATTTGAACTTGTAGTATTGTTTGTTATGTATATATATAGATTTTTTTTTTTAATCTTTAGTGCTGTAATGGACTATAAGTGCATTTGTACATTGAAGCTGTAAAAAAAGAAATTGATCTCTTTTTACAATGATTTGGTGCTATTTTAATATATCTACATCTATTCCAGCTATAGTAAAGACAAAGAAACAAATTCTGTGTTGCTCTTAGTTGGTGCATTTTTAGTACATGGAGCCGAGGAGCCAAATGCAGTTCAAATGCAAGACATTAGAAGATTTATACTAGGAACAACATAGAATTGGACCTAAAATTATAACTTCAGCTGTAATTAACTTTACTTTTTCCTATATATTTGAGAATTTGGATGCAAACCAAACACATGCCTGGACTATAGAAAGTCAAATTAAGGCAGTTAAAGGATGAAGGTTAATAATAAAAATGTGCTTATTTTTAAGAGGGAAATTGTTTCTAGTGCAATGTTTAGATAAATTTATGGTAAAGGCACCACTTTCTAATTAAAATGCTTGAAGTTAAAAACTTCAGCAATGCCTGTAGGTTCCTTACTGTGCCTGGGGACTTGTTCCACTTTCACTGAACATGTGAATTTCTGCTAGTGTCATCTGAGATTAATAATCAGTCTGCACTTTAGACAGTGTTAATTGGCATTAATTTCTGTGTCTTGTTTCTTCGTGTTAGTAACTTCCTGAAAGAAACAAGTAGAGTTTTATGGGTATCAGGATAAAAATTACAGGTTTACGTTGTCCTGCATCTGAAATGTAATGTTGTAGTGAATAATTATTGTTTTGGTTTCATGGTTTAGTCATGAAATAAAATGAAGTTTTTTAGTTTCTGGAGTAGGGAAGAGTTTTCTGTCGTATTCTGAAGTGAAATTACCAGAACTTTGATCTAAAATTGATTTTTAGAATTATATGTTTTGAAATTAAACTTTTTAAAAATTTTCTCTTTTTTGGATGAAACTTATTAGTAAATTTGAGTATTTGAACTAAGTAAATAATTTTAGTATGTTCATCATTCTGGGTTTGGGTTTTTTGTTGTTTGTTTGTTTTGTTTTGTTTTTTCAAACAAAGCATTCATTTGGACAATTGTGACTAAAGTATCAGGTAATTTTGGTAGTCATGTTCATTTCTGCCTGCAGGCTCATGCAGGATGTCCTCATCATGGTGACATAGTTTTACTTCTGGACCCATCTTGCCACATTAAAAATGTTCCTCACATCCTGGCGTTGTCTTTGAAAGTTCTTCAGTAAACCTAGAGCATTTCCCCCATATATTTAGGCACTTGTGAAACCTTTTGGTATAGAAACTAGATTTTTAGAGGACCTCAGATTTTATGTCAGCTTCCTAATATTGTGTGAGCTTAACTGTGTCAAAACTATGAACATATTAAACTGAAATATTTTAGTGATCACCAGTAATAATAGATCTGAAGCATTTTTAAAGACACTGAATATGACTTTTGTCCCAGCCTCTTTGCACCAAATGGAATCACATGGTGAAAGTGTTTCCTGACTGCTACAGCTGGGAGAATGGTTGTAGCTTAATCAGGTGGCAGAGGACATTGATGAGGCATGATTATAAATACACTGATATCACTTACACAAACATGTTTTATCACGTTCAGGAGGAACGCAGTGGCTTATGGATTTTCTGATAGATGGGACTGTTCTCTGCCAGAAGGTTTTGACTGGACAGAATTAAAATATTTCAAGGAAAATGATAGATTTGTAGAAAATGTGCTACAGGTTAGATGGAATTTCACTAAGGTTTTACTTTAAAAAAAAAGTCAGTGTTCCAAATTAGTTCTGATGATTGTGATTATTCATACTAAAACCATGTCTCTTGGTAGGCAATACTCACAACTCTTCTTGGTAATTACAGAAATCTTTCTAAGTATGTGCAGCTTTCAGCTCTTTAGTCTAAAAATTCTCTTTGCCCTTGAGTATTTTGCTTTTGTTGCTGGTGACTCTTTTCATATGGTGAATGGAGGAAAAAAAAATCCAAGATGTGGGAGCTTTTTCCCATTCATTAATGAATGATCTCTCTTGCCCGAGTTATTTGCTTTATATCCTTGAAAAACCTTGAGAATTAACAAATTATTGTCTTTCTGCTTCTGTCTTTGAACTTTTTGTGTTTGTGTATCTGACAGGAAGAATCCAGCTTGCCCAGGACTGAAAATGATGAACTACTACAATGAAGTCTTACAGTTAAGCTCTACCTTTAGCAGGAAGAAACAATTATACTATCTTTTAACTATTTCAGGGAAGAAACAGCAATACCTCAACCATTTGTAGTCTATAGATGTTACTGATTGAAATGACCGTGGGCTCCACACAACAATACACTGTGAAGAACTAGAAATCATAAAGTTTTTAGAATCATGGATTTTTTTACCATTTTTAAAATAGCCTAGCTTTTTTAGTTAAAAAGTTGTGATTTACTATGTTAATAATTCAGCCATTCTCCCTTTTGAATTTAATAGGTAGATCTAAAAGGTATATGAATATCATATCACTTTTTTGGGCCATATGTGTATGAAAGTGATTTTATTAGAAGTTAACCTGATTAAGTTATGTAATACCTGTGAAAATGGTGTGTGTGGGGGAAAGGGATCTTGATTTATTGTTTCACTATATCAATTTAATTTCCCAAGCTACTCAGAGGTGGGGGGGGAATGGGTTCTAATTTAGGTTTCTAATTTCTGTTCATGATAAATTTGCTCTCAAGTCTGAATATAGGATACATGTTAAGACATTGATGGGGTATGTTACTTAAACCCTACTTCACATTTCTACCTGTTTGTAATGGATCCTACTGGCCTCCAGAAGATTTGCACTAATTAGTGATTGTCAGCTGAGTGCATAGGAGACTGTTTACTTCCTTGTTGAGCGCAGCTCCTTTAGGAAATGACTTTTAGGGAATATTCTTATGAGAAGTTTTTGGCCAAATCATTTCAGCTGACTATGGGTTTCTACAAAACTGATGATGCCCTTTGGGAACATAGTTTTCAGCATTGTTTGTATCTAGCCTTGAGAAATGAAGAGGACAAGCATCAGGAGAGGCAGTGACTTTCGTGACCATTAAAACTTCTGTGAACCTTTTAGAAGGATTTGGACCCCAATCACAGAGTATCAACTTCAGGGGCAATTGTGCAAATTTGCTTTGTCATCTGAGATATTAGTTGCTAGGTCAGGTTCCCATGAGCCATGCAATCCCACTGCATGAACCTCTTTTCTCTTCCTCTCTGCCTTACTTCCTTCCCTTCCTGTAAAATCTAAATAGGAACAGCCACTTGTTTTGTATAGGATCTGTAAAGAGAACTAAACATAAGTCCTTAAAAGAAGATGTGCAGTGTTCCAGTGCAGGGCAAGCAGTTGTTAATGTGCTGATATTTAAAGAACTTAAATGTGGAGAATATAGTTAGAAGACAGTAGTGAATATTGCATTGCAGAATCAAAGATCAGCCTCATCAAAATATGAAACTGTGGCGGCATTTGGGATTGGTGCACCTAGAACTCATGATCAATTTTTGTGGTCCTTTCTATTGTTCTGTCTAAATACTTTCTAAAGGGAAGGAATGATGAACTTAGTATTTTTGAGTGTGTAGCATAAAAAAACTAGGAAGCTCATGGCAGGGATTGTTATCTTAGCCTATTATGTGAGAAATTATTCATAATATGTTCAAGAAATCTAAGTATTATAATTCCTTGTTTTCTATATTGTCTAGATATCCATGGAGTTTTCTAAATATTAGTATACTTCCTGTCACATAGGGCTGAGTATTGTCTTTGGGAGAAAGAAAAGCTCTTGTTGTTTCAACAGGATAAGCAGATTTGTGTTTCTCCAAATTCAGGTTATAGATGTTTGCTGCAACTCTATTATTAATGCTCTCTTATTGAACGGTTTTGTTTGCTACAAATACCCCCATGGTATTTTGCCTGAGTGGTATAATCTCTAATATACTCTTGTGGAGCAAGAAAGATGGACTCACAAAAACATTCCTGAAGCCAGCCATGACTGTGTCCCTGTGGTTTTTGAACCATAGCTGGTAGATATTTTTGATAGCTGATAATAATAGTAACTTTGGTAGGGTTGACAATCCTAAAATCTAATCTGAACAAAGTTTTTCCTTTCCACAGTTACAAGACTAAGAAAGATACTGAATACATTAGTAAGTGCAAATGTTTTATTACTTTAAATTGTACCCTCGCAGTGGGTAAATCCAATTTCATTACTATTTAGAAATCTCTGTGCAAACTGCATGATGCTATATGAAGAAAGCGGTTAGCAATCATTCTTTTTATGGTGAGAAAGGGGCACATAAATAATTTGTATTCATGTTAACTGAAGGACCATTTTCAGGGTTTTTCTTGAAGCAATAGCAACAAGTGTGCCTGCTGCCTGTTGTGTAAATCTCTAATATGCTTTCTTGCGGTCACTTGTTTTGATTGAAGAGGAATTGCCAGAGCTGAGAAGGCAAAGTGAATGCTATTATAGAGAACGCTTTAAGCACAGAGAAAAGAATAAAAATTAAAGTCCTTATGTGAGCCCTTTGTACGTGAGGTCTGCCTATTACTTCTACAACAGTTGAGTGAGCATCCATGAGAGCCATTTATAATGTGTGTGGCTGCGTGTCAGCTCCGATGGCACACTCTGATGATGGGTTAATTGAATCGTGTCAGGGAGGGCAGTCCTGGCCATGTAAAGAGACTGACAGGATGATGGTAGCAGTCAGTACTTCATTACTTAGAAACAAAATCAGAAATTCATCTTAAAGGCAGGAACTACTGAGCAGTTCAAGAGCAAACAGTTTAATGTGTGAGGGTATGAGGTAAGGAGCTTTTATGTGTAAAGAGCTTCACTTAACCCTGTGACAACATTTCACTCTTGGTCTGTCTGTAACATCAAAGCAGACAGGCCAGTCCTATCCTCGCATGTCCAAGGATCTTTCTCATTTTCTTTAAAAGCAGCCTTTTTACTTTTTCTACATAAATCATTATCTTTATGGCACAATGTTTGTGAAAGCAAACAGCCGTGTGTGTTGGGTGCAGGAGCCTCGGTGCTGGCAGTGGGTGCTGAGAGGCGGCTGCTGCAAGGAGAGGGCAGGGCTGGCTCCAGAACAGCCGCACAGCCTGGCACCACTGAGCCCTCGGGCAAAGCTGGTGGTGCCTCTCTGAAAGCATATTTAAGAAGGGGAAAAATGCCCCACAGGCAGTGAAGAGTGAGGGGAAAATAGTGTGAGCTGTGTTTGGGCTCTCTGTCTCTGTTTTCACCTGTAGATTGAGTTCACTAGCTGAGGAGTATTTTCCATAGTTATCAGTTCTCAGAGGAGAATTCTTGTCTGAAGAAAGTAAGAATCACACAGACTACAAGGTTTGAAAGTAGGTTTTTTTTTTTCTTGAATTAGAATGTTTTAGATATAACTATATTTTTCACTTAACAAGTTTTGTTTGTTTGTTTGTTTGTTTTTGGGTTTGGTTCGGTTTGTTGTTGGTTTTTTTTTTGTTTTTGTTTTTGTGTGTGAAAACCATTGGTTTTCTACAGGAAATTCCAGAAGCTGTGAATGCTGGGAAGTGCCCAGGAAGGTGAAGAAGATGCTTGAGTGATCTGGAATGAGTGTTGCCACACTTTATACCTGGATGCTTAACCCCTCCATCTCAGATGGAGCCATACCCACCAAAGGAAAAATACCTTCTTTTCTGATCCTCTTAGTCATGGAAGCAGGTTTGGCTATGAAGTGAGGTTACAACAGTAGGCTGAGATTTTAAGTCTCGTCCAACAGGTACACCTGGATAGTGCTGATTATTCCATTGATGTCCTTTGCTGTTCCCTTTGCTATTTCTTGTCACTTTTTTTTTTGTCAGTCTTGTACCTCCCTTTCCCTTCTCTGATTCCCTGATTTCCTCCTAAAATAAACAACCTACAGCTAGATTTTTCTTTGCCATTAGTCTCAGTTTGCTGCATCTTAGTAATTTCTCATGGCATGTTCAGTTTCCTCTCACATTAAGCTCAGACTATCACTACCCAGACACGTAAGTGTTACAGTTCTCTGTAACCAAGTTAGAGAGAGTCTAACTAACCTGTCTCTAACCTGTTACCCTCTTTGAACTACCACCAAGTCATATGTGGAAGCATAGGGAAAGGAAAAGAGGTCATAGCATAGTTTTAATATTTTTAATGAAATAGAATATTTGGATGTACAGACTACAGTCACGTTAAAAGCTTTGGCACCGATGATAATGTAACTTAAAAAATGAGAAAGGACAAACTGTCTCAAATTCAAAGTTTTAAATATTCAGCAAAAGGAATAGGAAGAAATTTTCAGAAGCAATGATGCATAATTCCATTATATAAATGGAAGGTCAGATTTCAAGACAGGCTTCATCCCCTGCCAAGGAATTATTTTACAAATCTTACTACTTATTTAACTGCTTTCATACATGCTGAGTTCTTCTGAAAATATGGTTTAAATGATCTTTGGAGCATCCTCTATAATCCATAGACTGTGAAATAGGAAACTTCTAGACTGAAAGCTTGAAAAGCCTACTTTTACCATTATTTTCAGTAGTAGTGAATGTCAGTATTCAATCTTGGCTTCCTGTAGCTGGCCAATAAAAGTTTAGTTTCTTATCAGCTTTTCTATTTTTATAACTTATTGGATTTGGATGAGTATTTAAGATTACATGTGAATTTTTCCATTTTACCTTGCATTCAAGAAGCCATGCAATTTTTGTTACCTGTCCAGTTGTTAGGGATTGTTCATTGAGTCAGACTTTTGGAAATTACAGCTCATGTAAAGACGAAAGGATGGCATAATGCAAATAAGAAGCAGCATGATAGAATTTGAAAAACTTAGTTTTACCTTGCAAGTGCCTTTATCTGGTGGTTGTTACTGGTGTTTTTCTTGATGGTTTGTTTATTTATTTAAGATTAGATTTAATTTTAGATCAGAGGCCCAGATCCAAATGATGGTTCCCATAGCAGCCCCAAAACTTTCAGCCTGAAGGGGGTGAACTATGAGAACAAAATTCTAGTGGTATTGGCTTAGGCTGCTCCTTCCTCATCTGCCACTGACCAGCATTTACCAGAATTTACCACTGTTTAATGAGTGGTTCTGGTGGTGAGGCCTGGAAGACAGAAGTTATCTGTATTCTCGAAGAAACTCATGCACTGACTTGCTTCTTCGGTTTCTTTTGCCCTCTATAGGAAATAGTTTCAAATACTTAATGTCTTACTTAATGTCTTACTATGTGAATTTCCTTTCAATCCTCTGATTATGTTCTGAGCCCCTTCATTTATTCAATAACCCTTCTGTGACAAAGTGACCAGAACAGTGTTTGAGGGACCAACAAAATCACTGATGTATGATAAGGTACGCATAAGTTTTGATATTGCATTCTGTCCTACTCTTTGGACAACCTAATATATCTTTATTCTATGATTCCTTTACCTATTGGAGAAAAACTTTCACTGAGCTCGCACAGTGATAATTCCACCTTTTTCTTGTGCTGATTTTTGTGATAAGAGAATTCTAATTGGTGTAAAATAGATTTAAATTTTTCTCTCTCTTGTTCTACATTTCTGGACTTGCAGCTTTCACTTCCACTGTGTGACCTTTTCCTGGAAAATGAAGAGTCTGTGATATCAAAACATTTCTCAAGATTGCAGACATTACATCAAAACATTCCATAGAATCCAGGTCTGGCAGGAAAGCTGGCCAGATTGAGTAGTTTCTAAACAGCCTTTTCGGCCAGTCTAGAGAGCTGCCACGTAGCTCCTCCCAGACTCTTTAGGCTATTTTGATCCTGTGAACCTTTCCTTTGTGAGACTGGCTGTTTCAAGTTCTGCTCTCCCAGGCTGCCCCAGCTTTAGCTGTCCCAGCTGCAGGATGAGCTGACACCTCCCTTGTGGACCTGCACCTTATACTGCCATACAGAGGAGAGTGGCTGACATTGTGCCCACTGACACTCTATCTTACAGCATGTCCAGCACGCAATATTCCAACACCAGTAATTAATTCCTCCTTTCTCTCCTATCTCCACAGTAAATTGCTGACAAGTTTCTAAGGGATGTTTTGAAGTAAAAGAAGTCAACCACTTCAAATTGCTAAACAATTGGCCCTTTGAAAAAGCAGGTCTTTGGCATCACTGCAGTACATATGTTCAGCTGGTGGAAGGATGTGCTGTGTCTCCATTGGCTGTTTTGAGTCTGGAGTAGAAAACTGTTTGTAGGAAGTTTAAATCACTGCTCATGCTGCTCCAGCAGTTCTGTAAAGAAATTTGCTTTTTCTTGGTTAATGAAAACAAGCTTTTTCATTGAATCTTTCACAAGTTTCTTGGAAGCCTCAGTATGGAACATCTGGCTTTCTTGTTGTGTTTCATGCCCTGAGAAATCTAAGGTTACAGAAACTATTTTATTAGTTGCAGCTTACTTGATCGTGATATACCAGATATTTCATTTCTCTTAATTGGCCTTATAATTGTTTGCTAGGCTCATATGTAAAAACTTTCTCACATGTTGTATTGATATGTGTTATATGGCACATATAATTCCATAATTCTGTGGTATATTTGCACAATTTTTAAAAACTAGAACACAGTATTCATTATTTACCAGCCCTCTGAAACAATGGCAGTCCAGTATAGATGTTGATTGAATTACTAAGTTACTCTGCCCACGTGGGAGGATGGTGAAGGAATATCTTCCAATTTTAAGAATGAAAAAGATAATTGTGCAAACGCTTTTGGAAGGTAGAGGACTTCTGAGCCTCTTGAGATATAATGCACAGGATAAGGCTCTCAAGCAGAATGACAGAAAAGGTTTGCTTAGGGAGAATGCTATGAGTAATATTTGTGAGCCTTATGGGAATAAGTGAACAGGACCTTAAATACTTGTGAATAAATGTTCTCATGGGTTTCTTGCCTATCGCAAAGATATTTTATGTATTTCATTGTGTAGAAAGCTATGATATTCCTGGAGAACATCTATTAAGGAGGAGGGGGAGGTGTCATTTACAAAAAACATGAGCAAATGGGCCAGCTTCTCATTTCTCTCTTTCTAAGACAGGAAGGTATCACAGAAATGTGTCAGTCCACAGGCAGACTTGTGAAAATATCTCAAAGTAGTCGAATATTCCTTAGAGTCATTTGATGTTTATCTTACATCTCTTATTGTAGAGCTGAAGACTCTGTGTAGAATTTGTAGTTTTCAAATGACTGGGATAATGTGGGAAGTTTTGTAATTTTTCAGGCAAAATGCTGGAATTTTTGGTGGCATTTTAATCCCAGGAATGGAAACATTAATTTTATTTAAGAGAATTCTTTTTGACTTCACACTGTCAGGTTACAAAATTCAGCATGCTAGTAACAATGGTTAATATAATAGAGACAAAATCTATTGAATATATTTAATTGGCAGACATTTCAAGAAAACCACACAACAAAATGCTGCATATCTGGTGTGTGAGTTGGCCAGTTGTAGACTAGCTTTAGATTAATGTAATTAACATCACTGTCATACTTTTCACTATTGATTTTTCTAAGGTTTTGAATCAGAAACTAAAACTAAAAATAAAAGAAGCATTCTATTACATTTCATATTACCTTGAAAATCAGGTCTAATAGTTTACAAGTCAAATAGTTGTATGACTAGGTCTTATTATCCTCCAACTGTCTCATATTTTAATTGATTTGATTTTTTGGAGATAAATGTCTTGTGTCATATATATAGCACAAATCATAACACAACATAATGCAATTTCATCAAAGATCTTTTGTAATTGCTTATCACACATGGCTGTGCATGATAGATAGAAACAATAAAAGAATAAATGAAAAATATTCAAGCCAAACCATGTTAACAAAATAGTATTTTGGCTGCTTCTGAAATGTTGATTTTTTTTTTTATTTTTTTTTTCAATATGCCCAGACCTGAACACTCAGAAAACATCAATCTCTTCAGGAATGCATTAGGAACTGTGGGATAGAATTGATAAAGAGCTTACTTTCCACAGATTTAAAATCAATAGTGGAGACTTAAAGGAATACAACTGCTGGCTGCTGCATAGGGTGTAAGGCACACTTCTGAGTGCCTGGAGCAAGGTCATCGTATTTATCAAGTGAATTCTTGCTTTTCATCTTGCTTGTTTTATTGAGACAGTGTAGGAGAGCAGTTACAAAGCATCTATTTAACTTAATGAAATTACTTTATCTCAAAAATGTTATAGTTGAAGAATCAGGAAGTCATAAAAAAATAATTTTTAAAAATAATTACTTACGTTTAATGTAAGAATTCAAGATTTGTGTTTCAGAAACAAACTTCAATTTGTACACCTAGATAGCTGCCCCAGATGTGTTTGGATGTGGTTGACCTGTAATAGGCCTTCATTCCTTCCTAAAACCTAAGTCATTCAGATACAACTTGAAAATGTACCTGCCATCTCTTTGTAGCCTCAGGTTTCTAGTATCAGTAATTCACAAAATCCTGAAGTCTGTGATAATGGAGACCCTACAGCAAACTAAATAGGTTTTGGCTACTATAGTGTTGTCTCATCTCATCCCAGCTAGTGCTGAGGAACCATTTCTTTCCCTTTAAAGAGAACCTGGAAAAACCTTATACCAAAATGAGGAAACAGGCATTGAATGCTGAAGTGGCTTTTCACAGCCCTGTAAAACTCTGTCCCTTACCACTGAACCATGTAGGCTGCAAAGCACCTTCAGACATTTCTAGTCCAGCCTCCTGCACAAAGCAGATCCAGGCTTTGTCCAGGCTTTTGGTATCTACTGGGTGGGAGTTGCATTGCCTTTCTAAGCAATGTGTTCCCAGAGTTTGACCATACTCATTGTGCAAATGTTTTCTTATAAATCAAGATTTCCTGTGTTCTAACTGATGTCTACTGTCTCTCCTCCTAGTGATGTGCAATTTTGTGATGAGTCTGAACCCGTCTTTTCTACATCTCTCACTGGCTTGTTGAAGACAAAAATGAGGTCTCCCCATAGGCTCGTTTTAGGAACACACAAACCCATTTTTATCAATCCATTCTCATGTGTCACATGTTTCAGCCCCTTGTCATCTTGATGGCAGAGTTTACTGCTCTACATCATAACATTTTGGATTTTTTTCAGTAGCAATAGAAATATGTACTTTGTCTTTAAAAAAAGTCCTACTACCTCCAGTGTTTGAAATGCATTCTTTGCATTGACAGATATTTGGTATCAGAGGTTGAAATGGAAAAGCAGTTGTCAATTCTGACTCTAAGATGCAGGGTATCTTTTAACAAATTTTCAGTGTCTGTGATAAACTCCAGACAATATTCCATGTGGCAGCCTAATACACTGATACAGACCCCTTGTGAATTCTCATTTTTTGTAGTTTTGTGGGATTTTCTTTGTTTATCTCATTTTTCTGGCATTGTAAGATGTCTGACTTACTATCATGTTCAGGCCTACTTAATGTTCTCTATTCATGGGACACGTAAATTTCTGAGTTGGGGACCTGCTTCACTGTGGCTTACAATTCCTGCAGACGTTCTTAGCATTAATTTGAGATGTTCCTAAACTAGTGACAGGAGGGAAACTCTGTTTACCTGACCCCATTCTTGTGCCTTAACTCATGTATTTCATTTGACGTCTGATTCTGGTCTCAGTTATAAATACTAGTTCTTGTGTCCTCTCAGGCTTAGAAGTTGTCTTTAAGTAAGGGTGAGTGCAGAGTGATGGGTGCTCCACTATGATTGCCAATTGCTGGATCTTAACTGAGAACTATAGCCAAGATCATAACTAATTCGTATTAGCTACAGCTTAATTCAGCTGAAATGAGGACTTGCTCATACACACTGTTTTTAATTGGTCCCTGAATTCCTAAAAGTAGGGAAGAAAAGGGTTTGAATATTGTAATTTTTGTCCAGCTTGTATATGCAATAGCTGCTAAGAGGAACTGTCACACCAGTACACTATTGTGAATCATTGTTCACTGTGATAAAGTTCCATTTTCTTCCAGTTTTGAAGCAATATAGTTTACTCTCTAACCACAAGTCAGTTGATCTCCTTTATTCTTTCAGAGAATCTCCTTGTTCAAGGCTAGTGACTGTTTTTAATCTTTGGAGTTTTGCTGTTTGGGAGGTTTTTATTGTTTATTTGGGGGGGGGGGCGGGCAGTTGTGTGTTTTTGTTTGTTTGGGGAATCATCTATTTAAAACATGGGATCATTTAAAATGTATAAAGTTAAATAAAATGAACAGTTTAGACCCCCACCACCTAGCTTCACATTTTCATTGAGTTAGTTTGACTATTTGCATTCTATGAGCAGATCTGGTATTTTTTTCCTCTGCTGTTTCCATTGCTCTTGTTAATTCTGTTGCTTTGGGCCATGTTAAATTTGCTTTTGCCAGGAATCATCTTTGAAATCTCTCATTATTAACAGAGCATTCATTCTCTCAGTTTGCCCTCTAGGACATTTCTAAATAGGCAATTTTCCATTTGTCTTTTAGGCTGTCACATACACAGTTATAGTATCACACAGCTACAATATCATATTGCCTCTTCCAATAATGAAATATTTTACAATGATGTTGGGTTTGATATATATTACTCTTTTACAACTATTTGCACATCTTCTGAGGTTTTATCTCCTGGTTTCTGAGACTGCTACAAACTGCTTGAGATGGGATAAGTTTACACTTTATACTTTATTTAGGAAAATTATTTGTTCTCTGTAATCTTATATGATAAAAAGCTTTGACCCAGTGTTTCTATATATTGCTGCCAGTCCTCATTTTCTGTATTGAACTGTTCATTTTGCCTACAAACTGCCACTCTTTTTTTTGCTTGTTGTTTGTTTTTAGCCTTTATATAAAGAAACCTTTAGTTTAAAAAAGCAAACTGTGCTTACATCAATGAAAATAAATTCCTGCTCTATTTCAGCAACATGAAAAATAGAGTAGAGGAAAACTCAGTTTAATTAAACAGTAAATAGAGATGGGAATGGAGAATTACTACCTTATGTCTTGATTTTTGTTCATTTCCTGAGACACTGTTTGTTAACTCTCTGGAATACTTTGTTCTGGGTGCCACAGGGTGGTTGACCAGTGTGCCTTTGGAGGAGATATCCTTAAAATAATTTGTTTAATGACCCTTTTCCATCACTAATTGCAATTTGGAGGAGTCAGCAAATACTTGATCTGGTTTTGAAATTATTGCTGTAGTAGGTCTTTTGATGATTTATATGTATTCTTTATCTCATTTTTTCAGCACAAACTAGAAACTTGCTCTGCAGGGCTAGTATGTCTATTTATTTTCTCTTCTGCAAAAGTCTTTGAGGTAGATTTCAGCTTTTTTGAAGTACTTCATGTTTTCTTTCTGTTCTGAGTGCAACCCATGAATTTGCTTGGAGCTATGAATGTCCATAGTTTTATTTTATAGGACAATACCAAGCATGAGTTGTGCAATATGCTGCCTTTAGGTCTCCCAACTTGTAGGCTCTAGAGCAGATAAATCATTACCAAGCCCCCAGTCTGGTGGCTAAATGTAGTCCCACAAATGACAGCAGCTGAGATCCAACTAGAACTCTTACAGTCTCTAGACAGCAGCTTCAAGACCAAGAATGCCAAAAGGAACTTTGTGCAATAAGAACTGTTATTTGCATGTAAAACTTAGCATATTGTTTCTCTGTTCCTTCCAAATTAACAATTATTCATTCGCTGTAAGGGTGTGATTTAGGAGCTGTCCAGACTAAATTGTCTTCTCTGAACGTGTAAGGGAAGCCTGAGATCTGGGCTTTGGCCAGGGAAAGTTTTCTGTGTCACCTTTTCAACAAAGGAAATATTTGAACTTGGGGTATAAAAGTGCCTGGATATGCCTCAGTTCACAGTTGCTATCAGGGCCAGTGCCATCTTGACAGGCCTCCTTTCACACTCTAAAGCAATGTGAGTGGTTGCCCAAATCTTATGTGACTTGAGGGATCTCTTTGGGACCAGACTACCGTCTCTGTTGACAACGCACCAGCCTAAACCTCTGTGATCCCTTCTCTGTCTCACTCCACTGGAGATCTCAACTAACCTGTTTGTCTCCCCACCATAAAACAAAGGCAGAGAAAAGTTCTCATGCATGAAAGTACTAATCTACTGATGGAAGAACCTTGTCCTTTCATTTCTTTAAAAGTCCCTTGAAACTTTCATTTAACCCTTCCATATCAACATCTCTTCTGGATCCTAGTCTCTCTTCTGTCTCATTTTCCTCCAGCTTAGCCTTTGAGGTCTTTTTTACTCCTAATTAATAAGTAGGAGCATCTTAACTACTGTAAGTTTACCTTATTTTCGTGGATTTTTTTCTGAGTTCAGTCTTGTTTTGTAGCTTCAACTTATAGAGAAGACTCTTCAAATGAAAAGTCAGGACTGAAGGTCCCTAGCCTTTGTAAAATTAAATTTCAAATCTTAGCAGTACTTATCTCAGTGTTTTTACTTTTTACACAAATTGCTCTTTATATTAATTTCCTATATTTATAGACATCAATAGTTTATTTGCACAAGGGTTAAGGAGAAGAGAGATCTGAAAATTATGCAAATTGAGGGATACTTTCCGATCTGCCAGATATAATCTGATTGGAACTCCAGAGAAGCACAACAGAGCCACTACATTTGGTTTAAGGTAGACACAGAGCTGAAGAGGAAAGCTATTTTGGTAAACGTCTGAGACTTTTTCAGTAGAGCCTAATATAGTCAGGCATCAGACACCCCTTGTATTTCTAAAGAAATCAAGTTTCTATGTCACTTAGTCTTCTGTCATAATTCTAATCCATTTTTGTGTATCTTTTATCTACTCATACGTAATATATATTGCTGAAGTATGGTAGGAAACAATTCCCTTATTATTTATTAGAAAAAAAATTAACTATTTAAATGATAAAATTTAAAAAGATCAAATCTAAACCAAAGCCAGCCTGTGGTTTAGGCACTTGCATGGGGAAAATAATTTAAAGTTATTTATATTTTATATTTCTCTTCTCAGCAGTTTTTGTGGGTTAAATGTTTCAGTGATTTACGTGCAATAAACTTGGGCTGTTTTCCAGGGTCTCCCAAAGGCCTTTTTAGTGACCTTCGGCAAGTTCATGGCAAATAAATAATAGGATTGAACCTAATTTCCTTTACAAAGGAAACCAGTGTGGCTGTAAGTGTAAATGTTTATATACTCATTTGAGATACTGCAGTGAAAAAGTTCTGTTGACCACAAAACAGCATTATTTATTGGTGTGGATAAGACTGAATGATGAAGTTGCTAACACTATGTACTCAATCTGCATACTTGTTAGTGTGACATAAACACAACACTTCCCATCAAATATACTCTTCCTGATATGAATCAAGCTCTTTTATTACAGTGCTCTACACTATTCAGCAATCTGCCTCCCTGCCCTTGACTGCCAAATACAAAATGCTTGCTGATTTTCAGGGATATGCCACTTGATAGCAATCTGCTCTTGGTTTAGAGTAATGGGCTACACATGCAAAAAAAATATTTACAAACATTTAGAACTGAATTTGGAGTATTTACTTTGTACCAGAAATGCAATTCAGGTACGTGTTCCTGCAATCAGTGGGCTTGCACTAGGTATACACACAGAATTTGGACCTTCATTCATCATTAGAAATTAAAGTGTAGAATTAAAGTGTTCCTAGAGAATCACTACATGACAGTTTCACTATCAGGCATGGGAGGGTCTGTTGCAGTTGAGGATTTTATCCATACTTGCACACTGCATGATACTTGTATTTTCCTTTTTTCTCTGTTTAAAATGTTGAACATTTTGGATAGGCAATCCATACCAATACAGGAAGGCATCATTGCTAGCAATGTATAGATTAACAAGAACTTGGATTCTAAATAATCAATAAACCCTATTGAAGAGAATAATCTATCTAGTTGGCAAATACTTTCGGCACTAAAGCTCAAGATAGGCAGTTTGGAGGTTTTAGTACTGAGACCAAGACTCCTTGACAATATGGAAAAACAAAAAATCATCTCTTGCAGAATTCTACCAGAAAGCAAAAATCCTCTGTTTGATTGGCTTGGTTATTGTTGTTTTAGATTAATGAGCCCATGTGTCAGTCCCATAATCTCTTAAGGGACTGTGTCCAGTGCTGTACACTAGGAGTTGAGCAGTCAATAATCTTCACCTTGAGAAAAATCACAAAAAGTGTGTTATGTGTGGGAGGTGCAAAAAGTCAAGGTTTGAAATGCAGAAGCAGCTGTTAACATCACACTTTCCTAGGTGTTTTGTGATGATGGGAAACCTGACGCACTGTGAGATTGTTGGCTAAAAGGGTACAGTAGTGTGGAATGTCTATTTATGGTTATTGCAGACACACTTAATTGGATACACTGAAAAAATTGGAGACCCTGAAGAAATGTGAGAATTGTTGTGCATTTTGTGCTCAAATTGAAGGAAATTGATGCCAATAAGATCATTGCATTCTTTTTGAAGGCATTTCTTTCTTAGGATTTTTTTGAAGTCAGAGACATTAAATTCTCCTCTAGAACTAACCTTTATGTAAAATGAAAAGGGTGGTCTCTCGGTCTTGGTAGCAAAGCAGGACTTTAAAAATGCACAAAAAATTTTAGATTTTCCCAATGGCTGACTGTAAGCAAATTACTGATACTCCCTGTGTCTCTTTTACTTGACTAGCAGGAAAATATTAAATTTGTAACTCTAGTGTTGCAAACTTCATCTGTTGAAAAAGCTCTTTGTGTGTGGTAAGTAGGGATCTTACCTTGTGTTGAGGTTTTGCAGCAGCAAAGAAGGTAGAAAGCAAATCAATGTCTAGGAGAAAATAGATAAGGTTTAATTTAGATGCCTTAAATCCCATGTTGTCACATTTTCTTATTCTTCTTCCCCCAGTTGAACCCATGGACAACATGGACAATAACTTCTTGATGAAACATTTTATTTAAGACTTCAGGGACCACAGAGACCAGACAGTTACCCCACTAGCTGTTCAGCTCCAAAGCTGATCCATAACTATACTGCAGGCAGCAACACTGCCGTTACCAAAAAAAAATTCCAAAGAAACTCTGTGGCTGAAATATGCTTGTTGGGTTGTGTTTTTTTTTTTTTTTTTTTTTTTAATAATCTATTCTGGAGGAAAGACAAAGACATCTGAATATTTAAATTAATCTTAATCCTCCATTAATTGTCATTAGAACTCCATCTTGCGAATGTAACATTACTAATGGTCAGCTTTAAAAATTTGAAATGTAATCATCCTCTAACTCATGTGTGCTGAAGTATTCTTTATTTCCACTGAGGAATCTGGGTGCTACTGGAAGAGAGAGGGCTAGAGGAACACAATGAAAAATCTGTGTTTATATTTTCATTCCATTTCCTACTTCAGGTAGTTTTTATGTGGTCTCCTTATGTGTGACTCTATGATCTATTCTCATTTGAAAAACACTCAAGATTTCAAACTGGATTTGACTTGTTCTCCCTCTCTCTCTCTCTTTTTTTTTTTTTTTTTTTTTTTTTTTTTTTTTTTTTTTAATGTAGTTTTAAGGAATGAGGCAGGAAATACTGACATAGCTGTTGTTTCGGTTTGGTACTATGCAAAACAAAATTTCTCCGTACCTTAAATTCCAGTCTTTGAATTTGGCCATTTGGTCCAATAAGGATCAGCTTAGCATTTCAAACATCCTGTGAAATGAGAGGGTACAGAATGACCTGGAAGATGACTGATTTTTAGAGAAAAAACCCCCTGATGATAAAGTTGTATATCATCAAATTTCATCTTGGTATGTATGAGAACTGATCTTCTCACATTGGTTTGGAAAAAGCCGAAATAATTCAGTTCCTCTAAAGTATAAAACACTGATAAAGGAACAAAATCAAGGACATCCATATCAGTACTTTAATTGTTTTTATTCTTACACTGATGCAAACAAAAAGTGTTAAGCCATTTGCAGTCCTCCCATGTGTGTCATTCCCAGTAGTACAGACACCTGAAGGGTTTGATTTTAAAACCCCATTTAGATGGGAATTATCTGTTGGTTTAAGGTTGTAGCTTTTGGTTTTAGTTTTCTCCTTAGGGGAAACAACATAAGTGACCAATGAAAAAGATCTGTTCTTCTGTTCAGAGAAGAGCTGCTCTGCTATGCTGCCAGTTCAATAGCTTGACTGTGTTTGTTTTATTATATATATTGCTATTTAATCACTGGATTCAGTTTTAATCTTTTATTGGTTCTTTTCCAGACAGTGCTTTGGAGCTGCTTATTAGTTCTATCCTTATAATCCTAGATTTTTTCTATTAAACTGTTAAATGGAAATTTAGCTTTAAGACATGTGGGAATTCATGTTGGCTACAACTGTGTTATCCGTACAGCTGGCTTTATATGATCCTTGATCCTGGTGGAGAATTGAGAGTTGAGAAAGGTGGATTAGGAGAGATGCTGGACAGCAAGTGTTCACAGCTAGAAAAGCATTTTATTTTAAATGCAGTTCTAATGGCAACTGGGTTCATCTGATGTCAGGACAACACACAGCAGAGGAAGCATACAGCAGACAGTGTAACTCTGTCTGATAGACGGAATTGGAGTCATCTAGGGAATTTCTTAACTTACTGTTAATTTTTCTAGCACTAAATTGAGATTCTGCCATAAACTTTATTAATTCAGTTAGCATTTTAGTTCAGATTGCAAGTGGAAATAATTCCACCACCTTTTAATTTAATGAAAAAGGAACTAACTGTTAGAAATTATAGAGGTGCACTGAATAGACAAATTCCACTGGGAAGAAGGAGAAATTATTCCCTGAGGGTCTTCATTGTAGGAAGACTTTAAAAGGAAAAGGCATGTAAGAATAAAGTAGATTTGGGTGACTTTGAAGGTGATTTTGCCAAGTGCTAATGGGAGACTATGGTACAAAACTTTTTAAAGGCTGTGGTCTGGAGAAGTAAAATAGTACTTCTTTTAGTGTTAGTCTTTATACTGTGGTGCTAATTAACCAAGTTCACCTGACTAGGATAACGAGGAGCAGTTCTCATCTTGGACATAGAGGGTCTGTCCTTACCAGGACTTTGTGACTCTATATAAATCAGAGTCCTATTTGGCTCAGCACTAAACATAAATGTGCTGGCACCAAATCCAGCATCACAACACAGTGGGGCAACAAGTGTTGCTGCTGTTGAGAAATGTGAAGTGAACAAGTGAAGAAGTGCCAGAGACACCACTCAGTGTACTCATACAGAATTCACATAGTGTTGTCACTGTTGGCTGTTTCAAAATGTTGGACTGACCTTTGAAGTATTTAAGCTTTTTCGGCTCAAAGAGTTAGTTAAGTAAGTTAGTTAACACGAATTTTTCTTACTGATGCTTTTTTTTGTCTATCCTAATAAAAAGACAACTCTTGAAACAGACACCTAGCATAGGCTAAGAAGATTTTCTGCTAAGGAGATTTAAGTTTGTTCTGCAGTGCAGTCATGTATGTGACTACAGAAACTGCTAAGAAAACTGGATACTACGAGTATGATATTAGGTTGTACAGGACAAATTCATCCTTGCTGACTTCTGTGTTGTCATGGATACATTACCATTGGTACCTGAGCTAGATACTTAAAAACTAGCTCAGCTATGTCAGTTGTATTGAGATTTCTGCAAAGTTTTGGTCTAGTCTGAAAGGTACTAGAAAAGGGATCTTGTATGTACAGAAGTGCTGGTTCCAAAGCAGCTAAAGTTCTACTTTCCTTCTCCTCTTACCTCTGATATTACTGTTTTAATACTGAAAAATGCTTTTGTTGTAAAGCGGTGTAGGGCACTTTTAGGATAAGATTTTTCCTGTGGTACATTTATTTGCATTAGATATTGGACAGTATTCTTGATGGAAGTGTACTTTTTTGATACTTTATTCCCTACAACTCTCTTGTTCCACCAAATCTGAGCATAAACATTCTGGAGAAATATACTTTAAATATTTGTGTTTCTTATTGTAAATGGAAATGACAGAGCTAAATCCTCATGCACTGGACTAAATATTTACCCTTCTGTGTAGATTTTAAGTGTATTCAAGGACAGAACAATCATTCTCAATGTTCAGAAACAGTAAAAGGTGCCATTCAAGAGCTATGGACGTATTATTGAGTAGGATAGTTTGAAGCTAATATGAAAGATTGGAGTGAATTCTAAAACATAAATATTTTGTCTTAAAATATTTCAGAATATTTCAGCAGAATCACAATGACAGGGTTACATGGCTCCTAGATTTACTATGATTCTACTTCTGGCTTCCCAAATGGTGCAGGAACCTTCCATCAGCTCCATATGTCCTTTCAAAATGGTGTCAGGAGAAGTCTCTGCACCAGCCCAGGGGCTACAGCCCGAACCCATGAGCACATCAGCAGGGGACTGGCTTGGACTCAGTGGGCACCACAGAGCAGAGAGAGACCCAACCATCTGCCAGGAAATGGAAGGACAGGTACCCCAACCCAGCAGTCACCCCTGCACCCTAAGGAAGGCCTCCAATATAGATCTAACTCGTACAAGAACTTCTTTCCCTTTGGTGGTATTTTGAAGGTGACAGCGGGAAAAACATCAGCAAACTCTCTCCCCAGAGTGAGTCTCTAATTCCCTCTGTTATAGTCTATTCTGCCTGCTCTTGACAGGGTAAATCAGTGCTACTGCGTTTAAGGATAAATTACTTAACTTTGCATATACCTGTGCTAGCAAATGTGGCTTTTTTTTAATAGAAAAAGTGACAAAGGGAGAAGTAATGACAAGACTAAAGTAGATTAAATGTGGAATACCTTGCTGAGGTTTTAGCTCACTAAACCCAAAACCGTGTTCGTGATTTACTAAGCCAGGAAAATAACTTACAGTTTACACTTGTTTTTCTCTTCCTTTTGAGACCCAGGGAGGCTAATACTTTTATAATAACTGTTTATTGAATGTCTGACTTCATGATCCTGACCTAAGCACTGAACAGGAGACCACTACAGGAAATTTATGCCTCAAACCAGCATAGTATCTCCAACTATTATTGAATTGTAGCACTACAATATAGCTCACAATAAAGCTTGTAACAGTGGTGAGTTCTTTGCAGCTCTTTCTCTTCATAATCTCTTGATAGACTTTTAAATCAATTTCTAACAGGGAAACATTTTTTCCCAGGGCAGTAAGTAAAATGTTTATGGCAAGAAGACTCCTCTCTTGCCCCACTGTGCCTGAGCAGTCCAGGAATTGCAATAGATCAGGACTTCCTCGCTTCCTTTTGAGGGAAAGGATGACTGGGGATATACTCGATGGTGGCCTTGTCCACCACACAAATCCTTCTCTGGACTAGATGACCCACACTTAGAGTCCACACGAATATTTATACCTGTCAGTAGTGCCCTTAAAATCCATCCTGCCATGGATAGTAGAGCTGTATTTTGTGTCGCTGGATGAAGTTTTTGTCAGTTAAAATATAAAAGGGAAAGATTATATAATTAATAAAAATTTAATTTTATAGTTACAGTGGTATTTTTTTTTCCTTTAAATAACAAACTACAAGCTGTCTTAAATCAAACCAGTAGTCGTAAAACCTGGGAATAGAGAGAAATTCAGATTCATCTTCAATTTCTCTGTTCTGGTCCTATCTTTTAAATAAGCATTAGTTTAATATCAGATCTGCCTCTGAAGCCAAACATTAAAAAAAATTGTAACAGAAAACTCATACAACACCTGTACATCTACAGTAACATGGAGCTAGTTTGTTAATAATGAGAATAGCTTGAGGGGTTTGGAGAGGTAAATTGTATTGGTAGGTAAGTGAAAAGTGACAATATCTATTTTTATGACCAGACTTGCTCTGAATCAGGGAAAAACCTCTGATCTGTTTTAACAAGCTAGACTACAGATGTAATCTAAATAAATTACATTCCTTATTCATGTAAGGTTCTTTCTCTATAAGAAATTTAAAAGCCATATTTCTTCTATATTATTATGTAGCAACTGCTTACCAGGATCATAATTTTTTCTAACACCAAAGAAAAAAATGAAGAAATTAGAGTTTAGGCATGTTTATTAAAGGAAAGAGGTTGCTCAGTACAGAGTAGAGTTTTAAGCGGTTTTGATGTTGCTTTTTAAGAGCATGCACAGATAATAATTCAGAACCTTGCGGTTCAGTTAGGTCTGATTGGTAGAAAGCGTATTCGACCTTCAATGCCTAAAAATCCTAAAAATCAAGTTGCTGCCAAACTTTGCAAAATCCCATTGCAAATCATTAAGTTGTTAAGCTTTCTCATAACCAATTGATTCTTTTTTACATTTGAAAAATGCCCCTGTATCAAAAATGGAGTAATTATTTTTCTAAAACTATTTTTTAATGTACATTTGAAGGGAGAACTTAATCTCAAATATTTAAAGTGTAGTGTAATGAGAGCAACTGCAAGACAGTTCCACTGAGAAGCGCTTTCTTATATTAACTATGGGTATTTCTGTGAGCTCTATCTATTTTGAAAATGACATAAATAAAAAAGTAAATGCATTTTTCATACCCTTTAAATGCTCCTTCAAATGAGATTAATTTAATTTGTTTCTATAAGAAAACTGGGCTATCAGGCTGGTGATTTAATGGATAAATGTCTGTTCAAAATGATTAATTTTACCCTGGGCTTCAGTAAAGACTCCAGCTCATTGTGCTCTGCAATAGTATAGTAAATTTCATAGCTGTGGGCTTTGATGGAGAGCAGCCTGCCCTCTGCTCCAGAGAATGCCTCTCAGGGGAATGTTCACCACAGTACTTTAGATGATAACCACTTCCAGAAAGTGTAATGGATGACAAAAGAAACGGCATGATAGTTTGACCCATGCAGGTTTGAAGGCTTTAAAATTACTGACCTTGCTCTAAACTTACAGGGGTTTTTTTGTTTGTTTGTTTGTTTGGTTTTTTTTATTTCCCTCTGTAGAAAATGGAATACAGGTGTGCTGTGATTTCTACCAGAAAGGCTTGCAGCAGGATGCCCTGTAGCTTCTGTGTAAGTAGAGTTTCTTGCATAATGTGTTTTGGCGAAAGCAGAAATGTAGATCACTGCCATGGAGTTGTTGCTGTGTGAGAGATCATGTGGTAGAGAGTTGACTCTGGTTTTGGATGATTATAAAAGTTTGGCTTGTTACCATCTGCACAACCAAGAGTGACAAGTGTGAAGTGATGCCCTGTACACATTTTGAAACTGGCTTTAAACTTGCTTAGATAGATCAAGTTGTGTTGTCACAAGAGTATTCAATGAAAGTCACCCTACAAGGAGACCGTGCCCTGTGCTGCCATGGCTACGTTGCTCGTGTTATCTCTGTGAGCAGCTCTGACATGTCTGCTAATTGACAGACACAGAAGTGATATGTGTTGATATGTCTTTTGGGTTTTCCTTGGTGCTCAATATGTAGCCAAAATTATGTGACATACATGCATTTGCTTTACTGCAGTACTGAGAAATTTTGCTTACCTAGACATGAAATGCACTTACTTGTTTTTTTTAATAAGATGCCATTAGAAAACTAGTATTTCCCTCATGCATAAAAATGTTATTGAAAAAGAGGTCAGGCTTTGTGATGTTGACAAATATCAGCCCATCTTGACTGGAAGTATGACATTTATTGTTATTTTTTGACTTTAAGGTATCAACGTCAAGTGCAAAGGGTTATCAAGAAAAGAGTATTCATCAAATGTATCCAGCTCTGCCAAACTTTCCTATAATACCTTTACTGGCATTGTATAGGTTTTCATAATGTGGCAGACATAATTAATTTCTGGGTTTCACCACTCCAAGTTAAGCTGGTTTTAAATTTGTGCTGATAAAATCTTTATACCACCTCATGCTGCAGTACATGCCTTATATAGTGTGCAGAGAGGTGGATATATATACACTTACTCAGCATATTTATTTGTCTTTAGACTTATAGTGCATAAAGCTTAAGATCTAGTATTTTTAATACTTCAATAGTTCTAAAATGTCCATAACTATAAAGGTAAATGGCCTATGAAGTTATATACTTAGCATTTGTAAAGGAATAATGTGTTTAGAGACCCACTGAAATAAATCTGTCAACATAAGAACTACTTCAGAGAATCTGATTTCCATGAAGTTATTTTTTCTACAGAATATCAGGAAAGATGATTCAGTTAGACAAAAAGCCCATTAGAGAGATAAGTGTGTGTGGGGAGGCAAATATGCATATATTACTTGAACTAAACAAAGGCAGTGAAAAAAATTCCATTTGGCCAAGACAGCCAATATTTGGTGTAATACAAATTACGAACAAAATTTACACAGCAATGAAAATAATTTAGGATTTCTGAGTGTCTAAATATGGAAGTGGTATAAATGCTTCTTTGAAAATGAAAAAAATTTTCAAAGTACTTGAAGTTTCCACAATTGTTATTTTATTTTCTCTTGTGCTAAGCTCAAATTTGCTTCAAAGCATTTAAAAATGCAGGAATCAGTAGGGGAGAGTGAAATGTTTATACTTATGTCATGTGAGTATTTTGTTAGTAATTGCAAAAATTGGTGGTATCTAAGACATCAGTACAAAAGAAAGCTTTACAGTAATTTGAACAGTAATATAGCAAACAGCATCAAGACTAAAGTATATATGCTATAATAGATACAAAAAGCTCTCACATCTAGGGATATCACTTCTGCCTGAGGTAGTTACTGAAATGCAAATTTTGAAAGTAAGAAACTAACCTGTAGGTCTGCTCTGGTTTTAAAACTTTCCTCTGACATCAGTTGACCAAGACAAGGCAGAACTAAGCAGGCAAGTCCTTATCCTTAGGGGTCACTCATATGTCAGCTTCTTGCATTGCTGGGAATACCAAGCTCTAAGTTTACAATAATTTCACCAAAACAATTAAGCACTAGGAAATTCCATCACACTAAATATTATTCTTGTACATAAAGCTAGACATGTGCTTAATGCCTTTGAAAACCCCCCAAAAAACCTAAGTAGGTGAAGTACAGGATTATATTACTTGAGTTAGAGTAATTGACCTCCTGACTGTGTATTTTCAGAAATTTTTGATACTTTTTATGTGTAAGACACCCTAGTGAGACATGTCATGTATTTTGGGCCAGTCAGTGCACATGCTCCTCCTTAAAGACTAATATTTCAGAATTAAATATCAGATCCAGTTCAATAGTATATTCAATTCCAAATATGAACATACCCTCAGAGAGTGAGAATAGAGGGAAAGGTCAGATGATATCATCGGTTGCTAAGAACAGCTACGGAGTTTGAGAAGTAGGCTGAAGAGAAGGGAATGTTACTTGGACAGGAGCCAAAATTCTGCACTGTGGTGAAAAATGTTTCTCTAAGTTCTGAGTACGGTATTTCCATTTGGTAAGGATCTTTGAGGATTGCACCATCCAGCTTTCAGGGACTGAAAGCAACAGCAGCTTTAAGAATCTTGTTTGCCCAGGTTTTTAACTGTTAGAAATTCTGGTGCTAGGCTTCAAAGCAATAATACCTATAAAGACATGGTCAAATGGTTAATTAAGATATATGTTTGCTCTCATCCTTTATTCAGAGAAAGAAAAGGTTGTAATGGGATGTATTCTTGAATGGTGTCGCTATTGTGTTATCTGCAATTATGTAATAAGATTTGATATTTCAGACCTATTCAGATACCTTTCAGGGTTTTTCAATACAAAAACAGTTTAGTCCCTCAATGTATCTAATAAAGTGAATTCATTGAGATGATGTGTTGAAGATTAAAGAACTAAATCTTGCAATTATTGCAGTCATAAAACATGCTATGTAATAAAACTGAGAAGCATTTTATAGAATGATTTAGCACATTTGGTAGTCAGTGGAAAGAAACAAATGAGATTGGTCTTAATGGACTTTCCTTAAAAATTAAGGAAGTCAAAGTGAGTCACGAAATCAGTGTGAACAAGGCACGTAACAGCCTTAAACCTCTTACCTGCCCATAATTCAATGCAGATGCTTGCAAGCATTTCTGAGGTAAAATTGGCAAAGTAAGCTTGTGACTGTGCGAGCCGTGTATCAGCAATCCCCGAGCTAAGCAGCCCAGGGAACGACATGCTGGGGAGTCAGGTGCCATGCTTCCCTAAAGAAAGCAGTTCACTGCAGGACATGCATCTGTATAGAAGTCTGGGCTTGAGCTCTGTGGACAGACCATCTTGGGTGTCACCACACAGCTCTCCAGACTGCAATGACAGGTATTCCCTTGGTTTCCAAGTTTTATGCAAACTTCCAAAGAATAAAAGAGTCTATATAATCCCCCACAGTGTTTATTCATTTCACATAGTAGCTTTCACTACTCTCAGTGCCATTCCTCTTGGCAGCTCTTTTTAAAAATGTAACCTGCTCAGTTGCCATCTTTCATTATAATCCCAAATTTATAAATAGAAGAAAATGAGTGCTTTAAAAAAAAAAATCAAAGCACTTGGCTGACTATCAGGATGTGTTATTACAAATCTCTTTGTTTGCTGTGAAAGGGCTTGTCTTTTCCTTCCAAATGCTACTCTAATTTTCATAATAATGATTTTAGCTTTGCCTTCCTTTTTTAAAACAGTGTTAAATTAAAAAATGAGTATGTTCCAGCGGTCAAATCTATTGGTGGCAAAACATACTTATTGTTAATGGGAGTGTAACCTTATTAAAGGCTGAGTGAAAACTAAATGATGCCCTTACAAAGAGTAAAATAATGCAGCTTTTTTCTGGCATAAATAGGAGGAGGGGAGAAGAGGGGAAGTGTGAGCTATAAACAAATCTGTGCGATGGAGGCAAGCTTGGTGTCTAACAGGATAACTCGTATGTGCGCAAATGACTGCAGAAGTGAGTAGTGACTGATAGAAGTGAATGATTGGCAGAAGAGAGGCTGCTGTGGTGACCCTTGAAAAAGCAGTTTTCTTCCATAGTCTGTGCTCTGCAGTATCCTTGACTGAGGAAATAAATCAATGCAGACTTCCTAAACTGTATAACCATGGTTTTTCTAAATGGGAACTCAGCCTTTGAATATCCCTATGCACAATAAGGGAGAACCTTTCTCTTGGTAGTAAAAAAAATGATTCTTAGGTGTCGGAAGATGAACTTCTATTGGAACTATGCTGATTTACATGAACTGGCAACCTAGACTTTAACTTCGGCAGCAATGGAAAAAAATAATAGATGTGTCAAAAAATACAATTATAAACAATCATAGTAATTTCAGATTTCCTATCTAAAGTTAAAGCAAGTATATAAAATAACAGTGAGCTAAAAATGTTTATTTCCCATAGATTTCAAAATGACCCTGTGGTGAGATTGATTTGTATTTTTAATGAAAAAACAAATAATGAGGGAGAATTTTTAAATTACTATTTTTAATTAACATTTCCGTCCTTACAGAAAAGAGGGAGGGTGTAAAGAAGTGTTAAAATTAAGTATGTGGACATCCAAAGAAGTAACCCTAACTTTTAAATCTGAAGTCAAATCTGACTGAATCACAGATGAATTCTAGCTGTGGATTTTCTTTTCAATTATTCACTTAATGTATGGGGATTTAGGTGGTGGTTAGTGGTAAAAATTTGTATTGCTTGTGTACATTTGCCCAGTATGACAGATGGCAGATACCCCATTTCCATACAGGGGCAATGAATGGTTCACAATCAATTGCACATGAGTGGGCAGAGGTGGGAAGGGATGCTGGGCCACCTGTAGGGCTACCTTTGGCATTCCTCTGACCACAGCTTGAAGTTGTGCTGCTGGAACACCCAACAGGCAGCACCTAATCACTCTTGCCCATGGGAGTGTTTTATGGGGAGATTAGAGAGCAAAAACTGTAATACATAAGTAAATCTCCAAAAGAAATTTTCCTTGGGTTTTTTGGCTATCTATACAGAGGAATGCAGGAGCTCAGTGTTTAAAGGGACAGTTATATCGGTATCTAAGGATATAGTCAGCATAACCGGATGTCATCATTGCTATGACAACAATTTTTTTCCAGATCAGTGGAGAAAATGCTTGTTTCAAACTTGTGTCTATAAATTGTCAGTAGACTTATTTTTCCTCTGTTTTATTTCCTCTTGTATTCTCAATGTAATTAACAATGAAGACTGTAAAGAGCACTTGTAAAGAGCACAGTATAACAATTGGTGAAGCAAGTGGGCTCAACAATTCATATATTGACAAAATGAATTCAATGGAAAACTAATTAATAATAATTTTAAAAAAAGATAGTGTTTTGCTGTCTATGGCTTGTTTCATCAAAGAAGCTCAAAGAGCTTTGCAAATATTCATTAAGCCTCAGAACACACTGATAAGCATCTCTCTCTTCCTCTCATTTTCTCCCTGTAACTAATATTAATTTCTAGATTACAGTGAATCAGACCTACTAATCGAGAAGAACTGGAAGGTAAAAAAATCCCACCTTGTACTGTTTTAAGATTATTTACAGAATCAAGGCCTGCACAGGTGAAACCAAGTGCTGCATTTGATGCTATGCAAACTAACCTGTGCAAATGCCCCTGCACTCTAATTTTTAGGAAATTTTACTTTGGTCCACAGTGAGGGCAGCCATCTAATGAGATTTTTTTAATCAACATATAATTCTTTCCTAATCAGTATTGATCTTACTACTACATTTACAGTCTAACACACAGATTTAGTCAAAGTGAAGAGATTTTTTTTTTTAATTCTTATTTTAAGAAAGTATTCTCCAAAGCTTAATAAATAGTTCATATATTCTAGTGTGCAGGAGGCTGGTCTAGGATCTTGAGATCTAGTCCTATTTGCAAATGCTTGAATTGTAGCCTTGGAAAAATATTTTAATCTCATTACTTCAATTTCCTGCTTTGGAGAAGAGATAAATAGTATTTGTTTATTTTCAGGGTTTCCAGAAGGATTATTTAAATGTTGTTTTAAAGGCAGTGTAGCTGAGTGCACTGTCTCAGAACAGGAATAAGGCAATTATCTGTTTATTGAGGCATTTATTTATTATTCCCTAATTTTATGAACTTGGCCTGGCTGATCTGAACCATTCTACAGAGGACAAGATTTTGATGAGGATTTTTTTCTACAACCATATCAGAAGCTTGCACCTCCTGGTCTCACTTTAATCACCCAGAAGAATGCAAACCCCTCAATTATTTTCCAGTGTAAAATCAAACCTTGTCAGGCTTATAGCAAGTACACAGTGCCATTTCCCAAGTGCTGTTTTCTTTGGTTCTTGGAATACCAGTTCCTGTTTCACATTGCTGTTCCTCACCCCATAATCTCTTTGTATTCTTGGGCCCCATACAGTTCTTCCATCCAATAATTTACCTGCTGAATCTAATTGTTCGTACCAGCTTTTGAAATGCAAGAATGAGTTGGTTTGATCTCTGCAGCCTGGCCAGGTGAAGGGAAGAATGTCTAGACTGAAATTATTCACAGAAAGCTGTTTGATCTGGTTTGTACAGTTATTTCAGACAGGCAAATGATTTCTGCTCAAGTAAAGACAATGGTGTGGTGCCACTGGACAAGCTGAGTGTGCTTGTTCAGAGCTGTGTGAAAATCACTGGTTTGGCAAACAGTCTGTGTGTCAGTCACATTTGCTCTCATCTTCTGAGTTTTACGCAGAATTTCATTTTCCTACTGAACTTGAAGATCTTAAACTAAAACTCTCCTGAACAGGGAAGCAAATGTGAGAGAGGGGAAGAGAGGTGAAGTGATCCTTAGGCAGCCTGTTTATCTGACAAACATTTCTCACCCTTTGGAAAGTCGTGGCACAGGTTCTGACGCAGCAGCTCTTGTTAAGAAGTCAGGAGTGTAAACATATTTATCCCTGTTCTCCTGTGGACAATTTTAGAGAAATGCAGTATTGCTTAATTCTGGTGAATTATATACAAATATTGCATTAGTCCCTGCAGAATAATATTGCAGATAGTCTCTTTAAATGCAACAAAACATTTGAAGTTCTTTTCCTACCCGTTCATGAGCCCAGAAAGGAGGGACTGTTAGGCCTTCCAGTGTCTGAGTGTGTGCTTTTAGCCTCCTGAAATTTCTATCTTCTAAGAGCAGTTAGGAGTCTGACTTTGAGAAACGCAGTTTAATAAGACCTGTGCTAGCAAATGCCCAAGTTTCTTGGGTATTTACCACCTGTCTCACCCAAGGCACTCAAAACTGTATCCTGGAGAAATCTCTCTTTCCAGTAATATTTTGAGAAATTAGGCTCCCTGGCAATGATCTGAACTGCATGCAAACTGGTTGTTTAAAGCAGATGGTCTAAATGTGGCTTTTGGGTCTAATTCTCTATGTTATGCTGGAAAGAGGAAAATGTGGTATAGGGAAAATCTGAACTGAAATCCATTCTAGTTACTATCAAGGACAAAAAAATGGCAAATAAAAGAAGTCAGAATCCATTTTCTAAAATATTAACATTAATAAGGTAGACATTTTCTGTTGCATTAGGTCCCCAAATAAGAATAATTCTCTTTTAAGGTGATTGCATTTTTTGAGATTACTCATTTGTGCAAAATTAGGTACCTTAGTGATTCTTTGCAAGTTTGTGGCCCAAATTTTAAGCATAGGTGCATGTATTTTAAATTGTATGTCACAAAAAGTGTATAACAAATAGTTCCAACAATTATTCACTGTTATATGAGTTCAAAGAGCAAATTTACAATTATGTTCACTCAGAACTTCTGTATTCCTTTGTAAAGCTGTAAATCAAAAATAGAAGTTCGTATGAGGACTGTATTCTCTTGAAATGGCTCTTGAAATTTAGAAGTTTTTTTAAAGAAAATTTTGACTTTCAAGGATAAAGAAAAATTTCTTCATCAGTTCAATTTACCCTAAAAAAATTCTAGCTTTCTCTTGCAGACTGTTGCATCTTACACAGAGATCAGTGTTATAACACAAACACCATGCCAAAAGTGGTGCACATTTAGCAGCCACTTATGAATATAATACCCAGCTAATGATTTAGTCATTAATTTCCCATATTTTTTTCTGATCATATAGTATAACTTATTTATAGCACATATATAAAATTTACTGTTTTGACTGAAGCACCTTAGCAGAGCCATCCTTCAGCATATCTTTCAGGTTTCATCACTGTACTATTACTGTGGACTAATTAGCCTTTCCCAACAGAATGCTGGTGTTAGAATATGAATGAAGTCCTGCAGCGATCCCTTTCAAGTGTGGGATCACTGGGTTAATCTCTACATGAAACAGTTTGGTTACTGAATGGAAGAGCTGCCATGTGGGCTAAAGCTGGCAAAGTCAATATATTTTAAGAGATTTAGCAAGACACACTGTTCAGAAGTAGCTTCACAAGAACTGTGTGGTCTGCAATAATTTAATAAATTCAAATTACTTTTATATCTAATTGGAGTGCAGCTTTAATTTCCATCCTTTCCCTTTGCTGTATAACAAAGACCTAAAGTAATTGAGTGTAATCCTGGGCTGTCACCCTGGGAGCTGGCAGAGCAGGGAGGGTGCTACTTCAAGAGTTTTCTTGATACATTCTAGCTACTACAGAAACATTAAATGAACCCCATTATTAGCCTGTGGTTTCATTATCCTTTCTCTGACAGAGAACAGACAAAAACCTGTCAAACCTGATGCAGGAGGCTGTACACATTGCCCACACAGAGATCTGTGTTCAGCATCAGTAGGGCCCAGTTGTGGTCTGGGAGCTGAAGTTAGCCTGAGGATCCTCTCCCTACCTGTTTGAGTTTTCAATCAAGGCTACACACTTGGCTTCCCTTGTCTGCTCACTGTCATGCATGTCACGTTTGCTTACTGTTAATATTTTGGGCATCCTACAAAGTGCTGGTAACTGAATTCCTTCCACAAATGCCATGTGTCAAGTCCTCTAATGCTAAGATTCTCACCTGAGTGATTTTGCTTTGCTGACTGTCCCAGACTGACAAAGGGGCTTGCATCCCTGTGCAGGGCACCTGGGGAGTGGTAAATAGGTAAAAAGCACATCAATTGTATGAGCATTTTCTTCAAGGAGAGCAGTCCTAAAGTGGAGCTGGATGTGTGACTTGTGACTGGAATGAAAGTAGGGGGAATGCGGTCCTTGTGTCAGAAACAACGTGGTCATTTCTTAGTGAAGTAGTATTCTCAGTGGCAGCTTGCTTGATGTTCTTTCTCAGAAAAGTGATTTTTATGTTTATTTTTCCATTAAATGGTCATTGTCCTACAGAGTTATACACTCTCCCTATTGGCAGAAGGAGAAAACTGTTAAGGGATTATTTAATTTTAAGTAAATATTCTTTGCTCTTATGTTTTTCTACTCTGAAATCGTAGTTCAACAGCAGTGACTAAAGTGGGTCAAACTTGTTTTGCCTGATTTCCAAGTAAATTTAACAAAGTGGATTCAAACATCTAACTCAAACATTATTCAGTTTACCTTCCACTTAGAAAGGGCTGTGAAAGAAGCACAGAGTGAAAAGGAAAAACCTGTGGAAAATATGAAAAAGCAATGAGAGTGGAGGAGAAGGAGGATTTATTAGCACCTGCATACAACTTTCCAAAGGTACACAGGCTGAGAGCAATCATTAGCTGTCAGTTAAGTAGCCTAGTGAATAGTTTATAGCCAGAAAGCAAAGTTCAACTTGTAGATGACATTTATTATTCAAGATATCAAAAGGTTTGTTTGTTTGGGTTTTTTACCTCAGTACAGACTAAAAAGAAACATTAGCTGGAAGAAAAAAGCTGCCAATTAGTAACAAATCTTTCTATGGGTTCTGTCGCAGTTGAGACGGACACGACACGGTATAAATAGAAAGATTTATTAGGGAGAAAGCGAACAACCAACAGCTGCACTTTCGCAGCACCTTTTATATGATTCTTAACAACACGTTCTCTACACAGATAGGTCTATTCAAAGTACA
>JAWWLV010000005.1:20373769-20385896 GCA_035041135.1 Platyrinchus mystaceus | reverse complement strand
GTCAGGCTTAAGGCCTCCATTTTCTGTCACTTTCTCGTTCCATCTCAGGGTCTCGGTCCAGCCAAGATTCCCCACAGGGTTCTAGCACTAAATTTTCATCTGCCCATGTCCTGCTTGTTGTCTCACATCTCCTTTCTTTACTCTTGCAGTTGTGGAGGGCTTCCACAGGAGCACCCATGCTCATTTGCAGCAGAGGATAGATAAGGGTTTCTGATGGGATACCCTTCTCATACAGTGGACACAAGTGAGCAGAATTATGAGCCTTCAGTGCCTGAGGCTGCAAGAGGGTGGGTAGGGAGCACAGCCTTTGCTGAAGAACCCCCAGACAGTCTTTCCAATGACTCCTCTGCCCTGGGTCCCTCCTCTTTTCTCCCTTCTGGTAAAGTGGGGGAAAGTGAGGTGGTTTTTTTTTTTTCTTTTTACTGATTAGTTTCAGTAGAATTGTCTGTTACACATTTATTTTCTTCCCTTTATGTTTTTCTCTAGCACAGAAGGGAAAATTCTTATTGTATGAAACAAGTGTACAGGAAGAATTAGTCTCTCTATTCAGTGTGCAACATAATTTAGTGCTTGTATTATGTATTCTGTAATTGTGTACGTGTGTACACAGCTAAGTATCAGTAGGGATTAACCTTCTATCAACATATGATACTCTAAGTCTACAGTGTTTGCATAATGTTTAGCCAAATTGCTAAAATTCTAAAATCTGATGATATAGAAAACTTAATGTGTTTTTTAGCATGGTAAATGTGTGTAGAGGGGATCATGAGATCAGCTGGAGTGCTGTTTATCTTGGCTCCTGTGGTGCTTTGAAGTGCAGCTGAGCAGGGGTGACAGTACTGCTTTGTGGTACTATTGCCAGTTCTGCTGCTCTTGTTCTTCCACCATCTCTAAGCAATGTATTTTGAAAATTGACAGATCTCTGTTGAATTTTAGCCCTACTAGATCTTGTAAAACAGTAGTGTCATTAGATGATGCTTTTCATATTTTTTTCTTCAGTTTCTGGATTGTTATACTGAAAGCAGTCTGCAGATTTTAAATTTGAGCTGATGGATAAAATTGTGCAGCTGAAGAGACACAAGACAGGTTTGAGGCTTGCAGTAGGTTTGTTCAGCTTCCTGTGGTAAATGCCCAAATATCAGCCATAGTGAAATAGCATTACAGATCTAGGTTAATGAGCTGGCAAATGGATGTTTTCTGAGATACTGAGAGATGGGAGGTTTTTGGTAGGAAATATTATTGTACTATTAATCTGAAGACGTTATGGCAAGAGATCTAGTGTCTGTTCTTTGTGGATTTAAATAGGAGGATTTAATTGTTCCATTTTAATTCATTTCATGCCCCAGCCTAACTTATAGAATTTGAAGAGCAAAAGAATGGATGAATCAAGTTTTATTATCTTCTTCTACCTTGGCAGATTTTCTACGGTGTAAATTTTTTGTGTTGTCAATGGCCTCAAATCTAAAGTTGATTTTTTAACATTTTGATTGATGAAAATGCAATGGACAGAGAGATAATACTGTCTTAAGGAAAGGAAGAAATTACTTCTGGGGGAAAAAAGGAATGCTATAAGCAGAAGGAAAAATCAGCCAAACTCTAATGGGACTACTTGCTAAAGATAATCTTATCATACATTGAAAGGAAAGAAAAATCTTTAAACATGTAATTTCTGTTTAGTGACTCAACCCAAGGAAAGGTGAAAAACTTCACAACTTTCACCTCCAACTTCATCAGCTGTTTACCATTTTTGATCTTTAGAACTATATTTTTAATTTTTGTCCTGAAGTACCACATAAACAGAGCCATCTTATAGATCACTTTTCCTGTAATTTTTATCACAGGTCACTGTTACAATGAGATTGAACTAATGGAAAAAGACTGTCCACACACCATGCTACATGTTGTTTGTGGCAAGGGATTTACGAATAATGGTGTAGCCTGAAATGAAAATGAGTGAATTATGGATGCAAATAGCAGTCATTTGCTGTTATACAAAGGAGAGGATGTCTCCAAAATCTTTTATCTGAAGCTCTGGAAGTCTGGCAGGCTAATGTGCCAAAAGAGAATTAAACCACAGGTGCTGCAGAGGCAATAGTGTTGTGTTGAGTTCCTTCCATGGTGGGCTGAGAGAATAAGTTGGCTAAATATTGGAAACATATGATATAAGGAATAAACTCTGTTTACTTCCAGGGGTCTCAGCCTCTAAAAGCAGTGTATCTGGTTGTAACCAGGCTTTTCTGAATTCTTCAGTCGTGCATTCAGTTTCATGCAGGTTTAGAGTCTGTGTTTAGAACTAGAAAAATTTCATGCACAGAGAAGTATAAAAAGACCTTTCAGATATCTGCTCAAGACCCTATTTAGGTCTTAATGCTTTGCAGATTTCAGTACCATTTTTTCCAGAGACATCCAATTCAATAATGACATCATTAATACTGCCTCTGTCTCCCACTGATGCTATAAAATCATTTATAACATCCAGATGATCAGTTGTGCATTCAAAAATGTGTAACATAGAAAACAGTATTAACTCACAGTGTTTGATTAAAAACTTTTCTAAAAGAAGAAACCCATTCAATGAATATTCAGACATGTCTCTTTAAAACAAAATAAGAGAGTAACTTCTCATCATGAGGACTCACTAGAGTCTTGTGTTATAGAAATAGTAAAAGGCAGTTTAACTGGTAAAGCAAAAGCCACACACATAAGCAAAGCAAAACAAGGAATTAATTCACCACTTCCCCTGGGAAGGCAGATGATCAGCCATCCCCATTCCCAGAGATGGAAAGCAGGGTTCCATCACTTTTAACAGTGACTTAGGAAGACAAATGCTCATGTGCTGAGCATGACTCCATGTGGTCTGGGATATCCCTTTGGTCAGTTTTGGACAGCTGTTCTGGCTGTGTCTCCTCTCAACTACTTGCACATCCCCAGTCTCCTCACTGGGGATGTGTTACAAGAAAAGGCCTTGGCTCTGTGTAAGCACTGCTCAGCAATAATAAAAACATCTCTATATTATCAGACTGTGTTCAGCACAAGTCTAAAATGTAGTCCCATTACTCTGAAGAAAGCTAACTATTGCAGTCAAAACCAGCACATTAAAGGCACCACTGAAAAGAGTATTACTGGAAAAAAAAAGGATGTCCTTGCATGCACATATATAATGCAGATGATTCCTTTCTTCATGAAACTGAATAGTCTGGAAAAACACAATGTGACAGGAGACGACAAAGAAACAGGAACGAAATTATATTTGATACAATGTGGGCCATTTATAATTTATTTTTTTTTTAAGAATGTCTAATATTGATGCACTCTTTGGCTTTCTGTATGAACAGGCAAGTTTCCTCTGACTTTTGGTGTATTTTGGTAGATACTTAAGTTTTCCAGTTTTTAGCAAGGAAAACTATAGCACAATGACTTTATGGAGGCTGTAAAATACGTACTTTATTCTTTCTTTTGAAAGACTGCTCATCATTAAAGCTCTTCTTAGGGCTTTAAAGCAGATTGCTCAGGACATGAAACATAAGGTTTTAAGATGACATTGCTGTGCTGTAGAAAGTCTTTATAAAAGTGCAGGTGTAAGAAAAATTTGATCTGTGATTACCCTATCAAGTCACATTTGTCTGCTAGCTTTAAAGCTTCTTTTAATCACAGGTCATAGTCTTTGATGTGCATGGCTACCTTTCATCCCTTTTCCAAAATTTTTTTCTCTGCCTTCCTTACATGCCAAAATCATAATTCTCAGTACTGCTAAATCCACACATCAGACATTTTTATTTGTGTACTCAGGAAGAGTTTTACAATTTTAACTTTATTTTATTTCAATTCTAGTCTGGACTTTTGCTTTTAACCTTTGTCCTTAAAATATTTCTCTCTTTATGCCCAAGGCTTTTTTTATTGCTTATAGGGTAATTTTGTTTAATCTGCTCATTACACTTCTAAAAAAGCTAGCAAAACTTTTTAATAACTTTTTAATTAAATGCTGACTCCTCCAAAACTTTATAAAGGACCTGTAGGTGGGCTAAATTCTGCCTTTTGGACTCAAGTGCTGTGGACAACTTCTCCATGGTGCTGATGCCTTCTCCTCTCCTTGTCAAGTTTCCATCTGTCGCACCTGGTGCTCTTAATCTCATACATGTTGGTCTGATTTCGCTGGGATTATTTCAGTGTAAATTGTGGTCTAGCATCAGGTAGGCCAATACGATCTCACTCCTCCCTGACTCTCTAAGAATACAGCCAGGCAGCAAATGAAGCACATTTACAGTGAATCAGCATTAGGGGACTACAGTAATGTGTCACAAACCTTCTGGGGCTTGTGGTCGAAGCAGTGGCTTGATTTGATTTTGGAGTGTGTGGCAAAAAGGGCAACAAACTAGATGGCCAGTGTATGTATAGAAAGCCACACTGCTATGACCTTCATGCCTATTTTTTTATCTGAATTTTTCCTTTATTGTAAGACATGGGCTTGTTGAGGGACTATTAGAGCTTTTGAAAAGATTGACTCCTTTAATCCTTCTGTTGTAATCATCCCTAACAACAGGAGCCTTGGAAAGTAACTGTGCATTAAGTGTTTATTGCAACAGAGCAGAAGTTATGCATTTCATTACAACTGTTCAAACCTGGGCCTAAATATGGAAATGTATTGACTCTGTAGATCTCAGATTCATTCAGTCAGTAGTCTTTGGCACCAGGGATCAACTGATGAAAATTAGAGAAACAACAGGTGGCTTTGAGCTTTTTCGTTTCCTTTTTCCTACCCAGTTGACAGCAGAATCCTGCAATAATAGAGTGAGCTACAATGGCATCTAATGATTTTCTGGGAAGTAGGGAGTATGCTTCAGCAGGGAACCAGAAGCCATGTCATACTGATGTTTAATATGCTAAAGTTTAAAACCCTAAGCCCCAGCAGTTGGTGACTGAGACATGCTGAGCAAGAAACAAGTAGCCCTGCATTTATTCACCAGCTTATATTTTACTAAAATTTATAACATCCTAATTTCAAAACACTGAATGAGCATACATAAATGGGGAAAGATTTATACTGATTTTAATCCAAATGAAGATTGCAGCCTGCAGAAAGTTATTTCTTGGACAGTATGTCAGACATCTTTGGCTATTCAACTGAAGCAAATTTCCTAGGCTGTTATTTTCAGTAATTTTAAATGAAGGAGACTTATTTAGTCTTTTTTAAACAAATATTTAAGCAGTATATATTAATAATTAATAATAATTAATAGCAAATTTAATTACAAAACAAACTATGGAGCAACAGAGAGGCTATCCATTTGGTAATTACCTACAGGGAATCACACCTGTTGGCATGGACTGGTTTCTACGGGTCACCACCATCCAGAGTAGGAGTCGCTTGCTTAAACCTCAGGGCTAGTACCTTGTTGAATGCCTTTGGTATCCAGGTTGCCTGCAGAGGGCTGGCAAATACATCACAGGACACAGATGATCCTCTGTCCCCTTGGGGAGGGAGCATGAGGCAGGAGATCTAATCTACAGTATCCAAAATTGTGCTAGATGTTTGTGTTTTGTGTGCCAGGACCTGGTGTCAGACACAACCAGATAGCACCATGAAAAACAGAAAAAGAGGTCTGCTTTGGACAGTACTACTTATGTCACCTGTTATAAGCTGGGCTTAATTCTATTACCTTCTGTTAGAAAGAGGTCAGGCCCATTACCGATGATCTCCTATATTTATTTCTTCCTTACAGAAAAAAAAAAAAAATCATCTTTCCTATTTAACTATTTATATGCATTTGTAAAGTGTCATATTCCCCCAGTGCATTCTTCCATTTATTCACACAAAAGTTCTCCATCTGTATATCAATATCATTAAGAGGATATACATTTCTCTGAGTAGAAGTCAGATGTGTTTGAATGATACTGTAAATGTGGAGTGGGGTTTTTGGACTACTTTTTTTCTACCTCCTGGGCTTAAATAATGTGCACAACTAATAAAAACGTGTGTCTCTATGCAGTACCTGCAAATAATGTTTGGTGTTGTATCAGAATGGAATGATATTTGAATTATTAAAATATATTTATGTATATTCTGATATATAAAGGTGTAAAAAAAGCTATGAATAAATATTTCCTCTACATGTAAAAGTTTAGAGTGTTTTTATTGTGCGTTGGTGGTTGCCAAATATGAGTTCTAAGTGTTTTATAAGAGCAGTCTACAGCAAGAGCCTGCACTCTTAACACAGATGAGTTTTTTCCTGCTGTTATAAACATTATTACCCTTTGTAATAATTACCTGATTTAGCAGGTTTTGGATGTGGGAATGGCAGTTACAGCTTCGTGCTGAAAAATACCTGTGGGTTTTTCATTTGTTTGGCTACTCTGTGAAGTGTATCCTAGTTCCTACTTCTCAAGCTTTGAGGAAAACATCAGGAAGGTCTGTGGAACATTAGGTACATCAGACTGCCACATTGACTATAATTCTTAAAGTTTTAATATTTTTATAGGTACTGAATCATTTTGAATTGCAGGCCTTTGCATGCATAACTCCTTGTACATGATGCTGATAATATAGTCCTACATTTTAGTGACAGATGGATTGATAAAATTTGGATGAAAATTTGCTAATTTGAATAAAATGGCAGGTGTACTTTATGCCTGATGCAGAAAGAGTATGTTAGGTTTGTTTCTAGAAAGGAAAGAGTCGTATGGTGTGTCAAATACATTTCTTAGACAAGGGTATACTTTGTGATGTGAAAATCTGTAGGAGTGACTTGTTGGCATGTAAGAGTTGTGTTAATAACTCTTTCACAGCTCTTATTGTATATCCTGGATAGGTAAACCTTTTGTCTCAGGTTTGTATTTGCAAAAAATATATCTAATTATCTAGTTGGACTTAATAACAGCGAGGAAATACAACCCACATTTAAATACCTTGTAATTAAACAAAATACAGTATTTGGGGTTTGATACTGATTGAAAGGATAAATTATGTCATCAACAGTTGAGTACGTTCCTAGCTGTGTTTATTTGACTTCTGGATAGATTTTTGAAGCATTTTGTACCTAGTGAAGTGCACCACTGGCAGAAAGATTTATTGTATTTCTTAACTCTTAAGCATCTAGCAACGTTATAAAACTTGCAGAGAGGAATGAACCCTTAGGGAGTAGCAGAGTTATTGTCGCTCATGTGGGAGACCTGTGTCTGTAACTTTTGTCTTCCCCTGAATCCCCAAAGAGTAGCCTGCCCATCAGCCACTCATATCCTTGGAGCTGTTCAACTTCCCAGGTTAGCTGTGATCTCTCAAGTGTGGCACAGCTGTCTCAACCACCACTACATTTTATTTCATTCCAGTAAAATTCTCCTTTCCCTGAACAAGCAGGGAAGATATTGCAGACTTTTGCAAAAAAAAAAAAAAAATTGTGGTAAAACTCTAACCGCTTGGATAAGATTAGACCTGACTCCTTTTTTTTCGTGACTGGTGCTTGTGATCCAGGAACAATAGCTTTTTTGTACTTAGTCTCTGTAAGATGTTTCTTGGGCCACAGTTGCAAACCTCTGTAGGCCAGGGCATAAAGCTAACCATGCAATATCTAGGCATACATCAGAAGCACCCATTAGCACCACCTGGAACATTAATGAAGTGTAAAATTGAGAACATGAATATTTGTTAATTGAGAGGTCACTGAAGTTTTTATAGTGACAGCTTTTATTCTTCTGTCTTTTTCTTGTAGGTAACTAGGGAGCAGTAATATGCATTTAAGCAATAAGAATGAAGATAAATATTTAAGAAAAATGAAGTGAAAATAATTTTATAAAAATACTGAAATATAAATACAATGAAAAATCAGGACATATCTACCCTAGATCACTTAGAAGTGGTGATCTAGAAGAAACAACCTTTTTGAAATCTAAAGCATTACACATCCTGAAGTTTCTCCTTTTTAAATTTCTTTAAAAGCTTATGAGATCTAAGGCTTTACCTCAGTTAATCTGAAAGATCTCAACATAGTGCTTTAATGTTACATCACAGATAGTAAAACTGTAAATTTAACTACTATGCCTTTTCAAGTAGGAGTTGTCTTTTGTCATACAATGTTTTCTGTCAGGAAATAATAGCTTTCAGCAGATGAATGAAATGTTTAAAAATGTGTTAAAATGTTTACTTTAAAAAAATCCTAACAGATGTAACAAAAAAAAATTATATATATATAGATATATATGTAAGAAGTCCATTTCAAGTAATTGAAATTCAGACAGTAACTGGGGAGGGAGGAGAAGTAGGGGAGAGGCTTGGAAAAAAAACGGGAAATCTACTTCTCACGTATGCATGAGCTCAGCTTCTTAAATGGTTAGTACATTGGTTTTCCATTGCAAACATGTGAATTACAGTCCTGTTTCTGTTGACAAGTGGAAATTGTATGCTGATGATATCAGTCTTTCTTTTCTTTGCTTATCTATGGAAATGAAATTTGCAATACGTGCTGGTATGGGCAAGTGATTATGACACAAGTGTAGCGTGAAGTGTATTTTCTGAGCTGTGTGGAAGACTGTGCCTCTGCTTACAGTCTTGTGTTTCCTAACTTTGCTGATCACTGACTGATACATTTGTTAATGGGAGAAAAAATGAAAAGCCAGTCTTCTTCAACTGAATTGGAAGAGTGAAGCTGGCAGGATCATACATCTTCCTCTCACTGAGGATGATACTTAAGGCTGAAATGCAAAGAGGGAAGGTTAATGATTGGAAACAAAAGGAGATGTAGCAGCAGATTTGGTTTGATCTTCATTTGCTTTACATCTTTGTTTGGTTTTCAGAAGTTGTTCTATTCAGATTAAATGATTTTTGTCCTGAAATAGAAAGGCTATTTCATACATGGGCTTGATGACTCCAAAAGGTAGAGAAGAGAGTCCTGTTTTTTGAGAGTTTCCCAACAGAAGAGAGCCTATGATCCCATTTAAATGAATGGCATACTTGGCATGGCAGAAATCATGCCCTTGGGTTGTATGGGCTGCCCAACGCACGTAGTCTGCCTCTCACAAAGTTGGAGAGGAGGTACTCCATTTATTATTAATACTTGTAGCAGGCAATTGTATGATTTTAATAGCGGTTATTTTGAGCATAAATGGCTGATTTCAAAATTAATTAGATCCTATGATCATCCTTCCAACCTTTGAAAATCTTGGGACTAAATGAAAGACATTTAGCACCTTAACATCTATTTTCTGGAAGCCAGTATTATCACTTAGCAAATCGTTTTGGTCAGGATATGTAATCTGTGTAAATAAACACAAAATAAGGAAAATAATTATATTCAAAATGGTGATAGTCTCAGCTTAAATAATTAATGTGTCAGGTTTTTAGTAACTTCAGTGGGAAGTGTCCGTAAAACTAAGCATCTATATAGAAGTCAGCAGATGTTCATACCAACCACACCATTTTTTCTAGGATTTATCCTTTTCCCTTTTGTTTAAGTATTAGACATATTGTTTGATATGTTAAATAAAAAGAATATTGCCCTCTATTATAGTGAATAGAGAAATAACTAACTAATTTTATATTAGTAATATACAAGTCTCCATTTTTAGGATCAGTTCTCTAAATAGATCTAAAACAGAAAAAATAGGCCTAGCATAACCCCTGAGATAATTTCACATTATTCTCAAATTATCCATAGCCTTATACTCCTTACTTTATGACTGCTGTGCACAATTACTTTTGTAACTGTGAAGATTATTTTCTCTTTTCGTTTCAATTTCACAATAAAAAAAAATTAAAATTATATGATTAATGGAGATACATTGTTCAATATCAGCTGCTTTAAAGGTGTTTTGAGCTTTTGATTAAGTTATCCGATCAGAGTGTTGCTGCACTTAGGGTTTCCGCAACAGCGCTCTTTCAATACATGGTCAAGAACTAAGGCTTTGTTGCTTGAACTAGCAACAGAACTGCAACAGAAATTTATCTTCCTGTAACTGGCAAGTGCATGGAGAAGGACTGGAATTATTAACTAAACATCTTAAGTACTCACCTACAGAAAGATCTGGGTTTTTCTTGGACTTCAATAGAAAAGCATTTTCTATTGCACTTGAAAGAAAGGCTGGCTGGTAGATATGACATGGTCAGATGCCTGAAGGAACACTAATTATCTCCCTAGTATTGTGTTGCACATGATAGCAGGAGGCAAAATCTGTTCTCATTATGTTTTCATCACTACAATTTGAAAAGCATATCTCTTCATATAAAGCCATCAAGTATTTTAAAATGTTAATGGGTCTTAATGAGGATAGTTTCATACAGCCTTTTTGTGGTTTCTTTGAAAATTAACTCTTCTTGTGTTCTTTACAATCATTCATTTTGGTGACTTAGAATGAGAATACTACTAGTAATACCACTTCATTTCTTCATACTGTTACAAGCAGGTTTTCAGATATTGACATAAATCTACATCCTTTCCAGGTCGTGAAAATTACCCTGTCTTCCTCACCAGAGATCTTAGAATTTGAGTTTGGTAAATTTGCTTTTATTCCTTTGATATTTGATGGCTTGATCACTTTTCAGATAGAGGAGGAATAGGCAATTTCTCTGGATGTATTTGCTATTCTATTAGATTAGGCCCTTATGAATATCTGATCTATGCTTTCCACCCTGGGCCATGATTCTAAGCAAGCATGTCAGATTCCCCATCTGTATTTTCTGGTGCTAAGATAAACTTGTGTTTTCTATCAGGGAAAATACTATACACTGATGCTTTTATGTATACGAATACCAAACTCTCATCACCTGTCTCTTCTGTTGCAAAATGTTTTTCAAGAAAAATAAAAAAGCTACTGCAAATCATGGTGAAAAGGCTTTTGATTTTTTTCCCCTGCTATTTTATCTCTGGTAGTGTGTCTTTGCTGTCTACTTTGGATACATGTTTTTGAGCATCAAATATAAGTGTTAACATTTGGTAGAATCTTGTAAATTTAATCTGCTTTTCGTGTGGGATGTGGAAATCAATAGAAAAATATATGTGTTTACGTTTTAACATCAAGTAACTAAGGTCTGTTGATATGGCAAATGCAGGGCAAATTCAATAGGAAATACAAAAGGGTAGTGTAGGGATTTGAAAACATTCTCATGTTGCACAGTGTCGTGTTAAATCATATTTCATAATGGGAGGATAATGCAATGATAACTGCAGATGATGTCCGAGAGGTAGGTGATTTGGGAACAAGTATTGGCAGGACTGTCTTGTCAATACTATTTTGTGCTACTTCCAGTTCTGAGAAGAAAATATGTCATGTTAAGGTGTATGCATGATTGTTATTTGGTAAAAGAATCTTTTTCTGTAAATGAGATATAACTCTTGTTTCATCCTACCAAGCTTACATTTCTGGGTCTGATAGAATTGCTGTAGAAAATTACAGACTGACTATGTTGTTATACTGCACCAGCTTCATTTTCTCTGTTGATTAGAATGACTGAAGTTCTTGTTTATATGCATCTAAGGATTTTTAGATATGAAAGGTGGAGATCAGCAGTACAAGAGGGGCAAATAAGACCTTAATTCTATCACATGCTATTTTTTCTGTTTTAAATAGTAGAAAAATACAAAAAGAATTCCCAGCAATATCTATTTGATTACTTTAACTGTTTTTTTCTCTACAGAATTTCTTTAACCATTTTCTTCTCCTAGCCAGAGCCATTAATTTACTGAGTATCATATTTGAACTTTGCTTATGCTTAAATCTTCCTTCTTCAGGCTCCAAATGTTTTCTTGAAGATATATGTGTCTGTTTGGATACACACTTGGGCAGAGTTATGAAACTGCAACTTCTTCATAGAAGAAAATCCAATTATTTTGTGAAAATGATTGGAATTAGCATGATCCACTTGGATCCAAGCTGGGAACAAAACTTTACAGCATTTGTGTCATTCTTTTGCTCTTTTTACTGGCTTTGTTTGCTGGAGTCATTTGTTTGATTATACTGAACTGTGCCACTAAAAAAGGAAACAAGTTTCAATATTGAGCAGCTATGTTTCTAACCATCAGTACTACAGCAACAATAATTAGAATCTCATAGTATGCAAAACTGTTAATTTCACATCTTCCCAAAGTGCTTTAATTACTTTAAATTTGGATTAGTTCAGCTCTTCCTGGATAAAACTTTCACT
>JAWWLV010000005.1:20340542-20373669 GCA_035041135.1 Platyrinchus mystaceus | reverse complement strand
AATTTCACATCTTCCCAAAGTGCTTTAATTACTTTAAATTTGGATTAGTTCAGCTCTTCCTGGATAAAACTTTCACTAAGATCAAATAATCCTTGCTTGCATAAGACAAAAACCAGTAAAGCATGTCTTCTTCAGATGGGAACTTACAGGGGAATTTAGGGAAGGGGCACTTATTTCCTCATTTAAAATTCAAGTATGACATAGCTTCTACTGCACACACTCTGAAAATGCCACAGACAATTTGTAATGATCATGGAAGTGCACACTCTGATGTGATGTCTTTTCCAACAGCAGAGTTTTTCTACCACACTGAATATCTGTCCAAGCTATAGTACACACATTCTCTTGGCTCCTGGAAGCAGAGAGGGCTGCAGTCCCCTGGTTGAGATACAATATCATGTACTTCTATTCAGTCTTTTTAGTGAGTGATATAAAAATTTAGATAGATGTTGAGCATCAACTTTAAAATACAGATGTTCAAGCTAATATGGGTTGTGCTGAGAAGTGTAATAGCAGCAAAAAGACAATGTATTAGAGAAAGTGCTAATACTTACGTATATAGAGGAGATGCCAACCTAAAATTAGATTGAATTATATTTTAAAAAATCAAGGTTTTCTAAACCTTTAAATAGATTATTTTTCAATTTCTAACTCTGTCAGAGCTGGAGATTGTACAACAGCTGGATCCACAGCTTGACCTGCTATTATTTCCTTAGGAGCCTTTTGTTTGAACACAACATCCTTCAACCATTCAAGAGAAGACCTTGAACTCTGCTTCTACTCATAGCAGAGGTTATGCTGAGAATACTTTTGATAACACATCTTTTCTTCTAGGGGTGCTTCTAGAATACATCTGCTACCAGTTTCCTTGGAGACTGACACACAGTCAGCACAACGGTTCTATAGCACCTGTAAATCGAACTTCAAAAGGAGACACTGTCCTTGTTAGTGGAAATGGTATGCATGATGGTGAATGAAGGGAGTTTTGCTTTCTACTTGTCTTCCAGAGAATGATGGTTGTGGTGTTATAGAGAGACTGAGATTGTGTCAGACGGTGAAGGCTGGGTAGACTGTGTAGCAGACTTCAGACTGCCTGGAGATTTTATCAAACTATAGCATAGGACTGCATTTAATTTGTAGAGAATAAGGCCTTGTTTTGCAAGTAGTTTTTTGAATGGAGATAGTTGTATATGTATCATTAACTGTTTAGATATTAAAAGATACATTAACAATTCTGATAACCTTGAGCATCTCTGTAGCAACTTCTTTTATCACAGATCCGGTAATCTTCAGGTATCCCTTTTACGTACCCTTCCTGCATGAAGAGATGGGGCCAATACACTGTGAGGAGGTGAGTCTGGATCTATTTTCTGCAAGTCAAACACTTTATCTTTCTCCTCTGTCCTTTGCCACATGGTTATGGAATGTGTCCTAATGGTTTCCTACTTCTTTCCCTTATTTCAGTGTTTTAAAATGTTATTAGTTTTGGCAGTTAGAAATTTGATGAGCATTCAACTTCCCAGCTCTCACACAGAAACAAAATTAAAGGACTTATTTGCTTTTAGATTAGCTACCGATCCAAAAGGTCTAAAAATAAATAATTGGAGACTCAGCCTTGGAACAGATGATTTACTACAAGTGAGGCAAAAGGCTTTCCGTTGGAATAGAGACATAGGAATCCAGTTGGACAACACTTGGTCAAATAACTGTGTTATATGTAATCCTTATTATTCCCATTTTATAATAAGTGCTGTTACTGCCAATGTCAACATCCAAATTTCCTGTGACTTCACTTTTAGTGTCAAGTTTCTAGAGTAAACCCACAGCTAAAAATTGCCAGCACTAGATACAAACAATTTAAAAACTCTATCAAATGTCCTTCACAGTCTGAGCAAATTTTAAGAGCATGATGCTCAAATGTTTGATTTGATAGTGCTGTGGGCTGTTCATCTGCTGAGCCTGCTGACTGAGGAGATCCTTTAGACTGCTTACACTTTGCTTTGTAAGGAAGGTGGGCAGGGGAACCCCCACATTGAGAGTAAATGGATATTACAGCTTATCGTGGCATTTCCAAGTGAAAGTAGAGGGGCACAGGCAACTACTGTGTGATTTCATAATCCATAGCTTCAGAATTTGGTATATTAGCATCTATAACAATGAGTAAAGCTACAGTTGAATCACATTTGATCAGATATGATGTGTAGCCATAGGGCAGTTCTAATTCTTGTGTTGTTTTCTGCAGTCTCCCATTGTTCTTCAATGCTGTTAGGACATGGCCATATTTTCTTCTCTGCTCTCAGACCTCCCTCAGCCACTCCTTAAAGTCTTCTAGGAGTTATGCAGAATTAATCAGAAGCCTTATTATGTTTGCATGATGAAGTTGCATATCTGCAAAGTGAGTTAATCCTCACTTTGCGTTTCCTCCCACACACTGAAAAAAAATGCTTGATTTCAGTTTATGTTACCACTGAGTGGGTCCAGGCATCAGACCTTTTGTTAGCAGGTCAGCTTTGCCTCAGTTCCTGGAGTAGCAGCTGTCTGGCTGTATTGTTTTCGACAACAAAACTGTCCAAATAGCAATGTCTCTTGTGAATTATGTGAAGCGCATTGTAATTTGTAATGTACAGCTAGAGACCATCCACGGCTCTCTTCTAGAGGAAGAGAGGACTACACAGCCAGTCTACCAATACATACTCTACAACACCTCCTCTAACATGGCTTGGGACACCAAAGACCAGATGGCAGATGTACATCTGAGTAGGCACTTGGAAAAGATCCTTTAATGTCCTTTGGATGAAAGTAGAAAGTTAAAAATTTGGGACTACAGAAAACCTCAAACATCTTATAACCTTCTTGCAGCCCAAAAATGAGGCAGTAGCAGAAGGTAGGATATAGTCAGATGAATTGTTCCTCAGACTGATTTCAGCATGATTAGCGGTAGCCATTTGAGCCTCACAAGAGCAATGCAGGAAGCACAGCTTAGCTTCAACTAAATCATCAAGCTGTCCCTTCTCAATTACCCTCTGGGTGTCATTCAGTCCTACATACTTATTTCCACTATAATTTTATTCTTATCGTTGTTTGCGTCAACACTCAGTGCATGTTCACACACTGTTGCTAAGAACTCTGTGACACTAATCAGGACACTAGAAAAAATATAGTTGGTAAATCATTAATGTAGGCTGAAAACATAGAGCCTCAAACCCAGCTTGTCTATTAGATTCGAATAAGACATAACTCATTGTTTGGAGAACCTATTATGAGTGTTGCCTGGATGAAATGCAAAAAGCTCTCTAGAAATTAATTATATCAGCCTCTTTGCCCCGATTTTGTAGCTACATGAATCTGGGATATTTGTGAGTCTACATGCACACTCTTAGTGTTTTTATTTTCTAGTCAGAATGACACCTGCTATTATTCACCATCAAGTTTTTAGGTTGTTAGGTACGAAAATCATTAACACATTATAGCACACATGAAACTCTTTAAAGAGCTTTAATTAAATGTTCAACATAAGAGGGCTTTGTCTTCCCTTGATGTACAGACTAAACTCCCATTAGCATTAATAGAACTTACATGTGTTTGATGAAAAGAAAATGGGACCACAGTTCATAGGGGGAAAACTTAAAAGAAAATTAGTTTCTTAATTATAAATAAAATCTACAATAATAACTGTTACAGATATGCCATGAAAAAAAATCTGAAACTCACAGTTGATACTAAGTAAAAAAATTATTTTAAATTAAGTACTTAGATAGTAGTAGCTTGTTTGTAATTCTTTTATATTTCATGTATTCATATATTTTGTAGTACCCACAGGTCTTATCTAGGTGGTGTCTTTGTTATTGGTGCTGTATAAATATGTAATGAAATTACTGACCCAAAGATATTGCAGTATTAATTATATTTATAGCCCAAGTAAACCCTACTGTCTATGGCATTGAGTTCCTACATAAGTAGAGTATTTGCTATCAATTACAGATACGCTTCAGTGAAACATTAAATAAACTAATTTTCCTTACTAGGATTGGTTATATGAGTTAACCACTAATATTTTTCCCTGTTTATTAATTAGTATCCCTAATGTGCCCTTGGATAATCATGTATAGAGGGAGCAGTGTCTGTCACTTAGCTCAAGACAAAGTTGACAGAACAAATCTAGTTATTTTAATTGTTAGTTAAATAAGCATTTGGATTCTTGCAATTTTTCAAATTTTCAATAGTATGAGTGCTGAAGGAGAAAAAGAGGCTGCACACACAGAGTTCGATTTCAGGACTTGCCCACCGGCCCTTTTCTGCGTTCCCCTTTTATCCATAAATGGCACCTGGTGTTTTTTTATTAGTTAACTGGAATTCCCAGGGTCATCCCAGATCAGTGCCTTGATCCCAAACATTCACACCCGCATCAAGTGTTGGCTGTGTTCAGCCACGAGAGAAAAACACACGCTTATGGTGCAGGCTGGTTAAAGTGGTTTTCCGCTTTGAGACGTAACATTCTCTTAAAGCACCCAGCCAAGGTCGGTCCTCCCTTCTGATTCCGATTAACCAAATGCAGGTGCAGAGTAACTCAGCCTGTTCCCACTGATATCTACTGGAACAGGTAGTGTGGTTTTTACCCTCATCACTAAGCAGCAACTGCAGACTTAATTAGTCTTTGGTGTTAGCAAGTGGGTGGCATTTACTTTTATAATAAGAGGTCTGTCTCTAAAAAGGAGATAGCACAGATCATGATTGTATACCTTATCTTTTGAAGCCGGAACAGTAAAGACTCTGTAAATGGGTTTAAGAGGAAAGTTAACTAGAAGCATTTTGCTCTGTCCCAAGAATGTCATTTGTTCTAATTATAGAATGGCAAATATCAAGTAGAAATGATCCTGTGCTGGGGTGGTGATGGTGACTCAGTGTTCACTACTCACTGTAGAGCAGGCTGTCAGAAAGCACTGCTTTTCTGACTCACTGCATCTTGTAATGAAGAAAGAAACATGAACTATATTCATATGATATTCATACATGCCATGTTATTTAATTCTAAGGGTGTTTGGAGTATTTGCTCAGTTACTGAGCCCTTTGAACTGTTAGGCCCTTACATAGTAGTAATGCATTATAAAGTTACTAGTATTTTAGATATGCCTGTGGGATTAAGTGACATACTTAAGCAATAATAAGAAAAATAGAAAAGATAGTATCTTATTATTACAGAAATGAAATCTCATCTATGGCTCTTTTACATGAGTTTCAAACAAATACAGAAGCCAATATACAAAATTAAAGAGTTTTAATAGAAGACTTACCATAAAAATAATTGTAATGATTCTATTGTGCTAATTCAACAAAGAAACAAATAACTAGTAATCCATTGAAAAAAATATTTTTTTGGGGGGATTGCCTTTCTCTAAATAAACTTATCTCATTTCCTTTTTATATCAGAAAAAGAGTTGTAATTCTGTGATTGTCATTTGTTATGATGTAATATAAACTATTAACGGGTATTTTAGGCTTTATATGAGAAGAGTTTTATTTGTAACTGTCGGATCAATATTTGCTCACATTTCAGGGATGTTGAGCAAGACTAATCACCTACATGAAGTAATGGGTAATTCTGAGCTTCTTCAAAAGTGGCCTTTTAAAGCAAATTTCCAAATTGTTTTGCAGTGTCATACCTAGAGTAATAGGGAACTTTTTTTCTCCAGTTTCAGAAAGTACTGATAATTTTTACCATAAAATTATCATAGATATTTTGTGGAATTCTACTTAAGTCTGCTTTTGATAACTGGCTAGATTTTTACATTGGTGTTTTAAACAAGACAGCTTGTTAACTAATTGTATATTAAGTTGAAGAGACAGTCAATACCTGAGTGGCAACTTATATATATTTCTTTAAAATTTTCCCTCAAGACTGTATCAACTCCTCTTAAAAATCTTTCCTTTCCCTTTACCACCAATGCAACACTTTGGTATTTTTCTCCAAATTTTAGAGTATTGCCTATAATAACCAATATGCTGGAAGACCTCTTTGAAAGAGGTCTTGGGAACAAATGCGTAAGCAGTTTATTTTGTTTTGTAAATGGAGTATATAGAAGGAAACTGCAGAATAGAGGGAAGAAATGCTGTTACAGATTTGCAAACAGTGCAAACAAAGACACAGCTAGTTAGTGCTGGCAATATTTTGGCTGCATATTTTTGTTATTTGAGAGATCTCTTGCTAAGGATAGACAAACTGGTTGTAAAAGTGAGATAAAAGCTAACATATTTATGTTACTTTCTTATTTTATTGCTTATTGTTCATTACATGCTATTGAAGTTGAGTGCAGGTAAGAGCAACATGCTAAAACATAGACCAACTCAGTGAATAGAGTCATTTAGCAGACTCTGTTTACTACTATTGAGGATGGAGCTCTGAGGACCTTTAGTCTGTTTTCTGTTTGCTTTTTTATTCCTCTGGTTGTAAACTGGGCTCAACATTGAATACTGAAGATCAGAGGCTGATCTTCAGAGCCTTCCTTTCTGCACTATGGAGCTTGGATTTAAATGTGCATAATTCATACGTGTATATGTATATATCCATAGCTATTTATATTTACAAAAAAAAGTTGGGGAGCTGTATTTTAGCTAAAGACAAGACTAGCATGCTGAGAAGAACCTGAAAGATAATATAAATTCATATTAAATTTGTTTTAATCTCATTAAGACTGAATGCACATTTTTGAAAGTGCTTTTGAAATTTCAAAACTGATTCTTCCCAATTCTCAACCAGCAACTTTCATATACAATGTACTTTACAATTAAGGCATATTTTTAGTTTCTAGCTTCCAGGTTCTTTAAAGCCACTTTAGAACAACAAATTCATTTTATATTATTTTATTTTTATTAATTATTATCAGTAACCATCATGTGTCTGTTTATCTGTGAAGCTACATTATTTAGTGGTCTCAGTCATCTCTTGTCAGTATTCTCTTCAGTGAAAAAGCACAGATGTAATGAACAGTGATTTAGGGAAAATAATTATACAGATCACCTGTGCAAACACACACACACAGAGAATCCACCTCTCAGCAGCATTAGTTCCACAGACATAAAAGCAGGAATACGTAGGAACAATCAGCAATTTCAGGTTGACCAAGAAAATATGGCAGATAAGTTGATCCCATTTTCTAACAAATCCAGGGAAAGATTAACAATTATTTTGATGGTGGTGAATCAGGGAAGAAAGAAAATTCTCCATATGTGAGCAGGTAACTTCTCTGTATTTTGATTTTCAAAGATTCAGTCATTAATCACATAATAATTTAATATGTTGAAATAATGTACTGTATGTCATTACCTAAACAAGTATAGCATTTCACAGTGCTGTGCAGTAGTTTGTCTAAGATAAAGTTATGGTGTACTTGTTGTGTATTTTGATATTGCAATGATGTGTGGTTAGCACTAAGGTTTGAATGTGTAATAGCTTAAATAGGCTTTATTTTTCTTTCTAGCGGTAGTTTCAGTTCCTTTTTCTCTGCGGTGCTTATGATTATTCTACTGAAAAGAATGACAAACTGGTGGCACATAGTATGATGATAGACAGGAAGTTACTAATATAAGACGCTTGAAGAACTACATTGAACTGTAGTTGCCAAACAATTTCAGAAACAACCTACTGGTCAAGGGCATTTGTGTATGTACAACCTGTGAGTCTGATTTTGGCAAAAGGAGTTGTGACTATAGTATACATTGAGTGAATATGTGCTTGTGGATGAAATCTATTCTCAGACAACTAGAAAAAAAGCTGAAGTTCTGTTCAGAAAAGCTGAATTTTATGTATAGTTTCAAGACCGTTGGGCTGTGGAAATATTCCACTGACTGTTAATTATACTATATGTATGGAAGTTGCAGAGTGGTGTTTTTTTCTGACCTCTGGTCTGGACTCTTTACTGCATAATCTGAAATCTTTCCCCATCTGGAATGTAACTGAAGCAGCTTTGGCAGCCTGAGAAGAAATTCAGATCAGAAAATTGGTTGTTCTTTACAGTTTACCTTTCTGGGTTATTTTTACAGTGCTAGTAGCTATAAATTGCAAATAGACTCAAAATTTTTTCTAGGTCGGATGATATTGAAAAGTTACCTTTGTTTTGGTTCTGGTCCTGTTTGGACTGGAGACTAAAGTTGCATTGGTGTGCTATTAGATTTATTTTCTGAGGAAAGAAGTTTGATGTTGAACTTGGCATTACCTGCAGTGAATAGAGAAGGCACTTAGAGCACCAGAGGTCAAGGGATTCAGACAGGGTAATGTCTTCCCCTCACTTGAGGGTGTCTCCGTGGGACTCTGCCTATGGAGCTGTAACATAGTTGCATTTCTGTCCTCCCTCTTCAATTTTTGCTTTCCATAAAAAAGAAAAACTATTATTATTTGACTTGAACAGGAAGTGGCACAGTGAATTTAAGGGATCCTGCATTGTTCACTCTTCTTAATATTTGAGTTAGTTCTTCTCTCATGTTTAGTTTCTGAGAGGAGCAACTCTGTGTTTGTGCTGTTCCAAACACCAAGAATGCAGCATTTTCTGTTGTATGTAATATAAATGCTACTTTTTTTAAATTGTAGTGCCTCAAGTGGTTCTTGTTATGGGTATAGTCTCTTCTTATGTCCAATCTCCTCATAATAAAAACATGCTAGTAAGAACCTATTCCCTCAGAGCAACAGAAAATATTAGCAGCTCTGTAAATTTTCCTGTAATGTTGGGGTTTTCTGTGTTTTTGTAAAAGTGTTTGGATATTGTGGTAACAGGATAAACCCCTAAGAGATGTTAAAATTATAAGAAATTGCTGTAAGAATTTTTACTACATGCTTCTAAACATGTCCTTCATATCAATTTTTTTTTCTTGTGCTTCATTGTAGAATAAACATTTTTCTGGTCTCGGCTCTGGTATTGACATGTGTTGCTTAGCAAACAGCTGTGGCCGTTAAATGTGCTTCACCCAGAGGCTGTCAGTGCTGAAGGGGAAAGCACAGGGCAGAGTGTGTGACTGTGCTGCTGGATTCAGTGAAATGACCAAGAACAAGAAAAGGGAAACGGAGGGAAAGATGAAAAGGAAATCAAACAGCAGCTCTTTAAAAAGAAGTGAGCATCGAAATCCCAGTGTGCCAGCTTGGCCCTACAGCTGACTCAACACACCGCTGGGGAGTGCAGTCTGACACCTTGACACTGGAAGTGCTGCAGCGTGTCTGTTGATCCCTGCTCCCTGGGATACAGATTTTAGCAGCTTCACTCCTAAAACAGCTGGGGCAGGGGCTGTGGGTCATATTACCTCTTAACTATTGCACATTATGGCTTGTAGCAATTTGCACCTGTTAAACCTCAAGCTGAAGGAGTGCTTCTGTTTCCTGGGAAAGCCTGCAAAACAATTTGTCCAAACAATGACAGAGTTCTCTCCCCTCCCACACTTCCCAACCTGACCCCACCCCCCATTTTTGCATGGAAAAGCACTATTAAAGTGTGCTTTTTATAAACATTACTGGTATAAATCACATGCATACACTGACTGATTCTATTAGCTAATTTTTAATACAAATCTCTTAAACAGAATCCCAGAGGATGCATTTCTGCTTTAATCTCTCAGCAGTCAAGCAAAAATATGTATTTTACAAGTTTTCACAAACAAATGCTTAGATTTGCATGTTAGTACCTGAGTGTGTTATGTTTGACTTAAATGACTTAACAGTTTTATATTATTATTCAAATTGTGTTTGGAGTCTTTTATCAATATTTTTCCATCAATATTTAATATCAATATTTTTATCAGTATTATACTGACATTGATGGGACCTTGCTGATATTGTCTTCTGTTACTTTGGCAATATAGGTTTTCCACCTTATGGTAGTAACTGTAGACCTATGAATTCTTGAGAGGAAAAGGAAAACAATACAGGCTTTACTAGACTTTTGTCAATAGTTCTTGTAAGGGCTTTGGTCTAGATCGTCTTATTTGATCATTATAACTCCACTGAGTTTAGTTGTGCTGCTCTGATTTGGGTGATTATGTGGGGTTTTTTGGTTTGGTTTGGTTTAGTTTGGGGGGTTTTGTATATTTTTCCTAAATAAAAATATCCCAGTGATTTCTTAAAAAGGTGGATTTTGATTACCCTTATGGTGATGCTAACAGCCTGCAGGAGGTCTGCTGTCAGAACAGTGGACTGCTCAGTTAGAGCCAGCAGAATTCACTTCCACAGATGTTTGCAGCTAGCATGGAGAAATAAGTGCTTTTAGCCAAAGGTAATGGAAGACAGAAGGCTAATGTCTATCTATTCCTCACCATGAGTACTGAAAGTGTGTATTACTGTGCTGATTGCTCAAAAAAATTCCCTTGCTCAAGTAAAACAATAGGAATTTTGAAATAACTTTGGTAGAGTTTGGTTTATTGACCTGTGGCTTTGGAAACTTTTTCTGCCTTTTCTGTCTTTTTAGAAATTCTCAAAGGAAAAGTCTTTATCTGCAACAGATATAAATTTTAAATAACTATTACAACGCAATTCTCTGTAAGTGTCGACATGAATTTCAATGCTAATCTCTGAATATAATGAACTTCTGTCTGTTATTTTGCTCTCAGATTGATGCTTAGTTCCAGGTATCCAGTAGGGCAGAAAAATAACTTATCAGCATTCATTATATACATGAAACTCTCTGGAATATTTCCTGTTGCCTATGAAAGTTGCTTTCTAAACTAGGAAAGGATTTATGAAAGTAGAGAAGGCAAAACAGAATTGAAATTGGATAAGGAGCCTTTCACATAGGGGTTATTAGTTATCAAGAGCTATTCTTACATGATGGCTCACTGGTATTCTGAATTTAATACCATATGTGGGTGATCTCATCCCTGCTTCTTTCTTAATAATTTAACATCTGTCACATCTCTTATTTTTGAAAAAGCTACCACTGTTGGGACCCAGGTTCCTTGGTTGTGGTGGGTTGGGGGTTTTCTTGTCAAATATTTCACCAAACAAAAGTTAACATTGTTTTTCACTACTATATTTTCAGATTTAGACACCTTTTCTTCATAACGTTTATGAGAAGAGCTGGCCTGGAGAGGACAGACCACACCTCAAGGAGAAGGGTGAACAAAGAATCTCTCCTATGCCCTTTGCCTCACAGACACAATGGCAGTGCCACATCAATTTCTGCTTTGCTTCACAGATGTCCATAAGTATAGGTGAGTTGCTAGCCCTCCTCTTGTTCTACAGTTCCACTTTGTGATAATTTGTTTTCACCCGGGGTGATTTGGTTGATCTGAGTCAGAATGGATTTTTTTTTGGTCTCAGTGGCAAAATTAGATTGAACAATTGCAGCAATATAAAACTCAAGAACAATTGAAAAACTGAAAATCAGGTGCCATAACCGTGTCAGACTTGTGATTTCATTTTCAGACCTTCACTCACAATCCACATTTTCTTAAATGTCGAAAACAAGAATTTTGTGTGCAAGAATTATTTCTAAGGGGAGGATGTTGTTTCAAAACTGTAATATCTTGCAGATATCCAGCAAGTAACATCTACATTTTCTATAACAAATCTAAATTCTTTTCCTTAACAACTAAACAATAACATCCTGACCTCCAAGCACCCTTCAATCTCCCATGTCTATCTTTGAAGAGCACAAGACTGACAGATTTAAAGAAGAAAGCGTGTTATTATTTTTCAGGATACTACTCCAGTAGTAGTTAAATAAGATTCCCTGTATTGATCTGGACATGAAAACAAACACCAAGATGGCACTGTTAACTTAATGTATGAATTTAGTGTGTGAATTCAATTAACAGGGTCATAAATAAGCAGGGAAAGATTAGCTCATGCTCATTTCTAGGTTACAGATGTAAAGAATGGAGACAAAAGACTTAAAAGGAATCTAATTTTTGCCCGTACCACACTAAAGTCAGTGTAGAGGACTTGTAAATATGCCATGAACTTTAGACATTTCACTGTGTCTGGACTTCTGAAATACCAATATTTGTAAGGGATTTTAGAGTTCTGAATGTTTTAGAGGCCCTGAACCTCAGAAATTAAATATGAAAATCTTCACTTTTCCCCTTACTGGTTTGTTTAATTTTTTTTTTTATATTGAAAAAATATGCATATGATAAACCTCATCCATCAGACATGTTAAACTGATATTGAGTCCTAAGGTAAATTCTGTAATTTAAACCAATTATCTTCACTAGATTTTAAGTGGCAGAAATTAATTAAAAGCTGCTTAATTTTAGGTGCTTTTTATGTGAGAAATACTGTGAAGTTATAACTGATTTCAAAAATATAGTAAAAGAATTTTAGAATTATTTTGACTCCCTGGACTCAAATGGGGATTACAGAATGTGATGTGCTGTTTCAGACAGTTTTATCAAGGGACATGGAACTCTCTCCTCATGATATTTCACATATACAAGGGTAAGTGTAGTAAGTGAATATCATGTTTAAAGGACAACTTTAGTTTAAAGGAGTCCAGGTCTATCACTGTTCTACAGACCTTATTGTAGATTCATTCCTACTTATTATTCCTGCAAAATACATATTTATAAAGATGTGCTTGACTAGAACTTATAAAAAAAATGCATGTTTTATTATAGAAGTTTTCTTTGTTAAAAAAAAAATTGTTTTATGTAAACTTTTAATGCAACGGAGCAGAACAAAATGAAATATCAGAATATTTTTGCTTTAAGGGTAAACAAATTTGATATTCCTATATGAATTCTCTATAAAAGCAATTGAATGAATGATCATGCAACTTTCACGGAAAGAAGGAGTTTTAGTACATATATACCTCTGTAGAGCACATTAGTTATGTTTCTATGGCTCCAGTGCCTTGTATTTAGAGGGATCATTTCAGGGAACAAAAAACCATTTGAAGTGTTTTCTGATGTCAGGGATCATTGCCTAGTTAACTTGCCATTGAAAGAAGCTTGTAGCATACCCAGGAATTCCATTCAAATTCAAGCAGGAGAATTAGATTTTTAGCCTAATGATTCACAAAATAAGAAATTTTACTTCTGTCATTATTATGAACTGATATATTTGTGGGTGATTTTAGCAAAACAAAATTTGGTCTAATGCATAATTCTAAATAATAAAGATTCAAATACTAACTACTAAGGTGTACATTTGGATATAGTTAATACAGAAAGTGAAAATAACCCCGAATATGAAAGAAAATATAATTGGGTTTACATTATTTATGATTTTGAAGTACAAATTATGAGGCTGAAAAATCTGTATCAATAAATCTGTGTCTAACCAGGTATCAAAACAGGGGATATAAAATTCAGAAAAAGGGATGCAAATAAAAAGGATCCCCAGGTAACCAAGAGCTGCCTGAAAAACTATTTAATCTCTTTCCCTTTATAGCATCTGTGCTTAGGAAAATTTAAACCTATTATCAGGGTACATGGTTTATCTCCACCCCCCACTCATGTGAGTGAGGTCTTCCCAGTTTATAGTAGCAACAGCAAAATTGTGGTGTTTTAGGACACTGAAATAGTTGTTGCCATGGGTGAGACAAAGATTTACTCAATAGAAAATCAAGTGAAAATCAAGTCCTTTGGGGTTTGATTTCTTTGTCCTTTTTTACTTTTGGAGGGTCATTATTCTATTTTATTGCTCTTTGGAGAGTTGTTTATATCATAAATTCACTCTTCTTAAATAATTGGCCAAGTAGTTGCTCTTCTTTGAGATGCATAATCCGAATTAAATTATTCCTGTGTTCCCATTTGCCTACTCTCTAAACTGCAGTAAGAAAAACTCCATTCACTTACCAGGACTACTTCAAAATTATACCTGAGATTTTGCTGACTGACAAAAATAAATAAGAGATTGTGAGCAAAGGAATGTATGCACCACTTGCCCTTCTAAAGATACCTTGAAGATATGGATTTGATTGACTAAATGTCATCAGCTAGAAGTATTCCCATGTCTTTGTTTCCAGTGTTGGTATCTTTCTACTTTATTGGCTCTTACTGTTCTTACCTGCATTCATAATATAGGTGCAACCTAGAAAAATATGCACTTTTTTTGCCTGGTACACCTCTTTTTTTAATTTTTTTTGCACATTGATTTGAGCTTTTCAATAATCCGTCTATAATAACATTCAACTTTTCTAAGTGGTTACAGCACAGTTTGTTTGGGACAGAGCAATGTGTAAGAGTAAATGAGACTTTATTGCTTCCCAGATGAAATTATTGCTTTTCAGATGGATTATCTGGCATCTATAAACTTCAACCAGACAAATTCTAGTTTTCTGACTCTTAGCCAACATTTATTTTGTGACAAAATATTAGCTTTTATCTGAAGTTGAATCACAACTGTTTATAAAGAGGAGAGGAATCCCGTACCACAGTGCAAAAGGAAGTCAAACTACTTTTGTTGAGCCACAGTCTGTGCTGGTCCACCCTCGTGCATTCAGAATAAGCAGTGCAGCAATGAGAACAGTCAACCACCTCTTCAAAGTAAGTGATGGAGTCTGTGAATGTCTGTTCTAGTCAGTGGACTGAAAATGTATCCGAGTAGAATCTCTGCTCTAATCTTGTATCTGTTTTTTTTTCTGCAGGCATCTAATCACTGTTAAGTCAGAGATCCACCTAAATCTAGCTGTCTTTTATGCTCCTGTGATTAAACCTCACAGTTTTCTGTGACAAATGTACAGAGAGGTACAATCAGTAAACACCTTCACTCCAGCTGACTGAATAGCTATTTGCTCTTGGGTTGATAGGTTTTTGGCACAAACCTAAAGTCAGGATCTATAGCAAGATGATTTCAAGTATCCTTTCTGCCTTCCTTGTGCCTCATTTTCTGATGCTTTCTTATACTTCACGTAGTTGAAAACATGCATCTGCATATTTCACACTGCTTAAGTAGTTGTTCTAAAAAATCTTTAATTCCATGACTAAATATAGTGATTCTTAATTTCTTCTACCTTTAAATAATTTTCATATTGACAGCTAAAAATATTCCCCTAACAATACATGTACTATTTATTACTCCAGTGCAGTAGTTCTAAATTTTCTCTATTTCAGATTCAATTACTTTATCCAATACTGTGATGCTTCAAAAGGTTATTTTATGAAGTTGCTCTTTTGGTTATATGTTTTCTATCAAATGATGTAAGGAAATACTGCAAATAGGGTCAGACTGTTTGTGTCCGTAACTGGGGAAAAAAAGTTTCACAGTCTGACATCCCACTGTTCAGATTGTGATCGGGCAATATTAATAGTTCATTGTTGAATACACTTCCATCTTCTAACATTTTGGAAATTATTGTGTATGAGAATACTACTCTGCTTCCTGTTTTCAGTAAATGTCAGACCATAAAGTTGAGGATTCTTTGGTCCTACTTAGAGATTTCTAAGGTCTTGACTTTCTAAAGACTTGTGGTTCACTGACAGTCTTTGAAACTGAAGTTCTGCAAATTACAAACTGGAAGATTGTGTTTAAAAAGTGTAAAATAGAACACAAAAAGCTGTAGCAGAGAAAAAAGCTAGGGATTGTACCACCAATGTGTCCAGGAATCTGTACAAATATGATGTGTCGGTAAACAGGAGTCTGACTTAATTAGACATAAAGATTTCTTGAACTGAAATTCATTAAGAATCAAGGAGCTGCAGTGAGCAGACTGGTGCTATTTCCACATTACCACCTGAAATTTTGTGTGATTAATCTGAGAACCTTTTAAAAATGAGACTTTCCGGTTGTGCAGATTTAAGATAAATTGACTCTGAAAACCCCAGACTACTTTGTACAAATATATCTGGGTGGTTTACATGATTTTAAAATAGTTGTTAAAAGAGACTAACCACTGCAAAGTACAGAATGCAAACACAAATGGTACATGTGTTAGCACAGCTCTGCCTATCTATTAGTGCTGTATCTGGTGTCAACCACAGGCTGACAGAGCAAGACTTAATCTAAAACTTGCTTATTTAGCTGCATTGAATTTCTCTTCTTACCTGCAGCTGAATAGCCCAGTCATACAGCATAGATATTTTATGTGGTGCCTTCATCCTATCCCATTAGGCTGAAGATTTGTGCTTAATGTCAACCTGAGATGGTTGAATGGATTTTAAAAGATATAACTCTACAGTTCTTATATTTGCTTAATTTTGTTCTTTACATTCTACTTTGGTTTCTGGTAATCATTCTTGGTTTCTCACACTGTTTTACCTCACTCTGGCTGCTGAAGAGCACCATTCATTCTCCCAGAATCTACAGGACCTGCAGGTACAAAGACAGCTACTTTGCAGCTCTTCTGCAAAAATGCAGGTGGAAATACTCTGCACTTTCCTAGCAAAAAAATATGTGGAATTAAAAGAAGATATGAAGGGGTTACAGTAGAGATAGCGATGCAACCATAAAGTTTCCAGAAACAGAGAACTAAAAACCTTGACTAAAGCAGGCTTTTCCAGGGAATATGGGAATAAATTTGTGTGTGTGTGTGGGGGGGGGAGAGAGAGTGGTATATTTCTTATTATTTTATATTATTCATAAAATCTTCCACGGAACTTCAGGTCTGGTCTTCCCTACCCCAATTTGTTCAAACGAATGGAAGGGTGAGCAACACAGACCATAAACATGCCGCTGCTGCCCATCCTGCCTCATGTCTGTAATCAAAAATCTTCACAGTAAACATGTGAAACTATCACCTGTGTCCTGGACCTGATCCATGTTGAATACAACACTTTGGTTCATGTTCCTAAGATAATTTATTTCTTGTGACCTATGTCTTCCAGCGATGATACTCTCTGCATCAATTCCTGCTTCAGAGAAGCTCCTATGGCTACTTAATGATGGGCTAGGAGAGAAAATCTCAACTAGAAAATACAAAAAAAATTAATTTAATTTGTTCTATTTTGTTTTCCCCTAAACAACCCCTTTCTCCAACAAGCCATTGTGTAGGGGTGAAATTTAATATCTGATATGAGAACAAGCATTGGTAATCTTATGACAGCACATGAGATTAAGAACAATGAAGAGATTAATTTGATGAGGTTTGTTTATATCTTCTCTAAAACCTTTTCTGGGAAATTCTAAAGGTTTTTTTTTTTTAATCTGTGATTAAATTCCAATATATCTCCGACTGGGTTCCTATTTTCTGTTTACTTAAATAACATGTGTTTTATGTAAGAGCTGTATTTTCATTTTTCTTTAACCTAAAATGTTTCAGTCAGGTTATCAGTGTAGAGAGAAAACTTATTTTAATAACATTGACGCTACCTTCTCCAACATGTACTGCTTTATAATTTGATTTTCTAAATGTTTTACTTTATTATGAAGAAATTGAGAATACTGTGTCACTGAGTCCCAACAACCTTACCATGTCATCACTGCAAACTGTGAGCCAGATCTCAGCAGCCCTGTGTCTGTCAGTGGTACTGGATTGCAGTGCCCATGGTTGGATGGTAGATTGCATTTCGTATCCACTGCATGTACTCCTAATGCTGTGCCAAGATCTTAGGTCTTCCAAAGGATCCCATATACCAATAAGGCATCTCTCTCTCCCTATAATGTGCCCATATAGCTGCATTTGCATGAGCACATGAGCTGTCCTACATGTGAGCTGCATGTATTTTTTGGGTATGCAACTGTGGAAATGTTTCCCAATAAGATAACTGCTCTGGAATCTCTCCACTTCTGATTCACCCTATAAAATCTTGCTCTTTGCTCAACCATTGTCAGAGGTTAGGAGGCATCCACACCTTCAAAAATAAATGTAAAAGAAGAAAATGAGGATAAGATGACAAAAAAAGGTAGTGAAATAGAAGTGGAGAAAATAAACTGATTTTTTTTCCTGAGAATTTAGGTATCAGAAAGTTATCTAGGTAATCAATTTAAAACCAAAAAAGATAATTTTGTGAAATTCCATTGCTCTTGTAATAGAACAAATTTATGGAAAAAATACTTAATAATGAGATCTGCATTATACCTTAAGACAACTGATTAGAAACCGATCTTGAAAAACTGCATTCAGTTACAAAAAATTCTAAAATGTGTATCCGGGTTAGACTTTAAATTTTATTTTTTCACTTATTTCTTTGACCTGAAATAAGAAAAAGAAAATAAACAAAAGAACAAAAAAACCCCACAGTTTGTTTTTGACTGCTGCTATCAACAGGGAAAAAGCTATGGCCAGTAACACTAAGTGAATGTTCCACGTCCAGAGAAACAGGGAACAGGATGTGACATTAATTAAAGTCATGAATTTTTAAAGAATGAGTTGATTCAAACATCAATTTGCAGAATGACATAGCAAAAGAGTCCAAAAACTCTTCCCTGAAGGGGTGCATAAACTCTTAATGGAGACGACTGCCACTGTGCCTGCTGGAGACAGAGAAAGTAAGGTGGAGGACGGGGCAGGGGGAGGAGCGGGTAGGACTGGTGTAATAGATGTTAAATGAAGTGTGACTTTCATGTGGTTGTGGCCTCTGGCCCTTCAGTGTTTGAATGCAATACGTTTTTTAGATGACAAATGTTAAAAAGTTGTTTATTGCCCAGGGTGATTTAGGTGCCAAAAGGCTTGCAAGTGAAGGATGGCAAAGAAAACATCAGAGCGAACGTGAAACTATTAAAGGAATGCCAGTCCACATGTACAAGTACAGAAATAAAAACAAAATTATGTTAATATCTTCCTCATTATTTTCTCTGGATATAGATCTTTACTCGTGTCCTTTCTTTTATATCCTTTAATTAAATGTGCTTAAATATATAAAAAAGCCCTAAGCATATGTTATGACTAATGATATTACTCTAATGCCGGTTCCCCAATAGCAATCGTAGCTGAATTGTTAGTACATTTTCAATGAGGCCATAGTTCTCATTCACCAGTTCTTGTGAAAAAGGGTAACACTGATTCACTGTATTGATTAAATGATTATTACAGCAAGTTCTAGGTTATAACAGTGTGTATGTCTGTGCATGCCGGGAGAGTGAATACTTTTTAATTAAAAAAAAGGAAGGAAACAAGTATTGTGGAAAGTAATATTTTGTGTCACATTTTCTAATATATAAATGGATATAAATAAATGTATATAATGAAATGTATGACAGAGTTTTCGTGTATATCAAGGCCAACATTAATACTGATATTTTAAGTTATTTGCTAAAATGTGTCTTCCTTGGTTTATGATTCTATAAAAAGGGATTGTCTAGCTTGGAGGAAAAAAAAAGTGGAGTAGTCTGCCCATTGGTACAAAATGGACCTAATTTTACCTTTTGTACTCAGCCTCATAGTTCGGGGGAAAAAAAAAAAAAGAATAAATTATTAGTTAAATGTTATATTTAAGATATTAAAGGTGCAATATCTATCCTAGGTTTTATAAAATCTCTACTTCTGGCACTCAGATTCTCATAATACTCAAAGCTAAAAGCTTTTATATATAAGTATAACAAATTATGCCTCATATTTGTATTATATAGGAGGTTGGAGGAAGGAGAAGGAGCCATTTGAACTGCTGATGAACTACTTATTGTAACTCTAACAACTTTCCTGGGAGTCTATTAGCACTGGCATTGTCTGCAACAGGACATTTTATGACTTTGTTATAGATTCTCATTTACTTTAATGCAGAGACAGAATGCAGCTGGTTTGTTCCATATTTAGCAGTTTAACTATTAATTGTCATGGCTCTCATCATGTCCAAGTATGTAACACTGGGTGCATTCAATAATACACTAAGAAATCTCCATTAGCCACCATAAGGGTCATTAACACAGCACAATAAGTTTAACTAATAAAGTTGAAAACAACTAATAAATCTGCCTGTTTTTCTTGTCAATTAAAATCTGCGTACATACTATGACATTCATTAAAAGTTAAGTAGATAGATACAATCAGAAATAATCATGCATGCCACTTATTACTGAGAACATGACGCATTGTTAATTCACAGCAACTGAAAGCCTAATTACTTCTATCACTGTAATTGATGGGCTTTGTATGTACTGCTTCATTATATAAATTAATATGAAACAAAATTTCCTCTAATTTATTGGCACTTCTGAAATAAAAGAATACTAGTTAAATATGCAGAATTCTGCATATATGTGCTGCTGGAAGTTTCCGGATTAATGTTTATAATCTTTCATAAGCTTTTTTCAGCATAGTATTTAAGTATATGGTAATTAGTTCATTACCTAATTGCCTAATATGTTATTGACCATGTAGTAAAATTAATTTTTTGTTGGTGAATATGTTCACTGACCATACATTCTGTTTGAGATATGAAGTAGCTAATGGTATTAAATCATCTTAGAGTAACCTAAATACTTCATAAAACACACAGCCAAGGAGATATTCATATTCAAACACTAATTTTTTTGTATCTATGATGTTATTGGCATTTCTTTTCTTACTCCCTGTTAAGTACATTGAAGGTAGGAATGCTACCTTCCATGTCTAATTTATTTTCTAATATTACTGTAAATTCAGCAACATTGGCCAGGTTAATCTGATGGTACCATGACTAATAAAATTCTGCTCATTTGATGCTATGGACATGAAATACAATTCAGATTAACTTGCTGAAGTGAGTGTGTTGTGGGTTTGTTGGTTTTTTGTTTTTTGGTTTTGTTTTTTTTTTTACTTTCAACTCACTGCTGTGGATTTTTTTTGATATATTTTTGTATATTGAGCCAAATATTTGCTCTGTTCTTTGAGGTTCTGTTTCTAGAATAAATGAGAGAGATTACTGTCTTCCCTGGTAACTGTAAGGTGCAAAAAGTTTTGGCATTGTGCTGTGTAGTAGGGACTGTGTGGACATTTTTATTTCTGTTGTAACCAAAACTTTAAATTAATGGTGGTGCTTAAGCCTTTGGGCAAGACTGATGAGGCTTCTTTTCTAAATAACTTCAGAATTGTCCCTTGTCCTTTCTCCTACTCTCTTTGGCCTCCAATGCAATAATTCAGAAAATTAGTATCTCTGTATTCAGCTTTTAGAGCACAAAACTGACAGCTGGAAAGAAAACTCCTTGTTGAAGTGAAAAATTAATCAATTTTACATGTGTAGAGTTTGAGGGAAGATTATTTCCCATATTCAAGCTAGGCCAGATGTCTTTGTGCTAGGGCATGTGGTTTGAGATTGGTTTTGTTGTTGTAATGCATTTTTCTAGACCTATAAATGCGTGTGCTTTTGATGCGATAGAGTTGCTTTTCTCACCCTTCTAGATGCACTATCTAATCTGCTTTCTATGTTCACTTACTATTCCTGTATTCCAGGAAGCACAAAAATCACATTTACTTTTATAGTTTTATCCATTCTTCAGACAGAAGGAGTTGAAGGATGGTGTACTTAATTGTTTAATAGCGGCTAAAGGTGGGTTGGCTGGTTTTTACAAATAAAGGACCCTGACAGTAAGTGGACACTTTGTCCCACACATTCTGTAGGTGGTTGATGAATCCCTGTAACTGTATATTACAGTATAATGATGCAGGATGTTTGATCCCATGAACTCTTTGAGAGCAATGGAAGCAGCTTAGAGTAGTGTTTACAGAAAAAAATATTTACTCTTTCTACACCTTAAGTCACTTTTCTTTACCCAGAAGCTGCAGAGCTGCAGAAGAGAAAGAGCTCATTCTCAGATGCTGTGAGGGAAAAAAAAGAAGTATTAAAGGTGGAAAAAACAGATGTCTCTAGACTCAAGGGAGGGGCCAGAGCTGTATTTTTGTTTGTTTCTTTATTCATTTTTTAAGATTGTAAAAAAAAAAAAAATCAGTTTGTATTACCAGAATAATTCACTAAAAAAGAAAGAGAGAAATGCAATCCCTTCCCTGGTTTTATTTATGTTGTAAAAACTAGTTGTTTTTGTACACCCAGATAAACCTGGAAACTTGTCTAAGAATATGCTCTAAGTCAACTGACAGTTTCACAGATAATTGAGAAGATAAGGAATAATAATAATAAGGAAAGGAGATATTTTCTCTCAGTAATATTTAAAAACAGTCTTTGATCTGTGGGATTTTATCATTTGAACAAATAAGTAAGAAGACATTGCTGTGAGTATGTGTTTATTCAGATTTAACAAATACTGATTTAAAATGTAAAAGATCTGACATTACCCTCTAGAAAAATCATCAAAAGGATTTACACTAAAAGCTAATAAACATTTACAATGGAAACATCTTCAAGAGGCAATGCTGTAATTATAGGAAGAACATGGATGACATACCTACTGATGACTTTCTAAAACATGATATTACTTTAGAATTTGAGCAAAGATGTTATACAGTTTTGAGAGGGGGGGCAAAAAGAAACAAAACTGACTGTTCTGGAAAAACTTTTCCTGTATTTCACTTGTCAAAGATTTGTAATAGCCTAGGCTTGATCTCAAGAGAAAATTTTGAGGAAAAAGAGTTAGAAAAAATAGTTTTGTAAATATATTAGTCATTTACCCATAGTTCATATGTATTTATTTTAGATAAAGCAATCTGAATAAAAAATGGAATGATATTTGAATGGGAAGGATAGGTGCAATGGCAATAAAGTAATGGCAATAAAGAACTGGGATTTATTTGCTGGATTTTGACTCCTCCCCTAACCATAAACAGATAATTGAATTTTGGTGTCCCAATTTCCCTTTATTTTGGTCCCATTTCCATGTTACCAAACCACAACAATTCCATCTGCCTCTTCTGTTTTGTTTCATTTTCCAGCTTTCAAATTTCTGTGGGGAGGGCATATGCTATTTGAATATGCTTGTGTAATGGAACTTTGGAGTGTCTGAAGGCTATTCTGATACCAACAAATAATTATAGTTTCAATAACATTTGAAAAAAATTAGTGCTTTAAATTTCACTACGATTAGTTTTACCCCAGTGTTTCTGTGAAAAGAACCACATAATAAGCAATTAACTAACACATTTAGCACTGAATTGCTTTTCCATGGCTCCCTGCTTTCATCAGAGAAAAGATATGTGATTTTTTTTTTTTTTTGGCTTCTCTTATCTGGATTCAAAATAGATAAACTATATTGATAATTCTTCATAGCTTGTACTAGTTGGCTATCAGCAATTGCACGGTCATTAGCCTTGTAACTACACTGGTTATATTAAACTTAATATTCTTCTATTTTGTTCCTACAATGTCTTTGTTACATTATCCGATTTTACAATGGGTTTATTTCCTCCAAACTGAATATTTTAGCTACAGTGCAGAAAGTTTTTAGAAATTATTATATCACTCCTTCATACTGCTTGAATGCCTCAGTAAGTCAGATTCAGACTTCATCTATTGGCACTACATTCAGTTTGCTGTTATCTGTGAAAAATAATGTTATTTATTAATAGAATTTCTTGGTGAAAGTAGACTCAGCACTTTTTACTAAGCCCGCAATCTTACCAGAGAACACTTTAATTCCACTGTAGCTTAAACTAATTCAAGACAGCCCAATGTTGGAAACGGGCATATCTCTAAAAGTACCATACGTTTGTGTGAAAATTCTTTTAAATGGGATTTTCTAATCTTGCAGCGTCAATCAGAGATTTGACAGATAGCAAAAAAACTCTTCTAGCTACTCCTAAAGATGCTAAGTTTCTGGTAGATCTTACAGCTGTTGTTTGATAGAAGAAAGTAACAATATAAATATAAATAAGCATTTCAACATAGAAAGTAAAAAACTGTCCTGGAGCCAAAACAGAAGCAAAACTTCTAATGCTTATTATTGCTGAAAATCTAAAAATAAATTAGTTACTCTGAAGGGGAGAATATGTTCACAAGAAATTCTCCACTTCCTGCATTAAGACCCTGGAATGTTAGTCTTTCTTGCTCTGCATTCCAGCCTGGCTGGACTCAGAAGTTAAAAGTCACCATGAAGATCTATCTCACCAGCATCTCTGTTTTCCCATCACAGTAATATATCTAGCTTTTAAAAAAAAAAAAAAAAAGAAAAAAAAAGAAAGGCAGCATAATATATCTATGTGGCAAACTGCCGGGTTCTCTCTTCTGCTGTCAAAGCCTTCCCCAGGCTGTCTGAGTGTGCCCTCTGATAACATTTATTTAAACTTCATAGCCTCTCATGTAATACAGCAGAGTGCAAACATTTCTTCCTATTTTCACAACTCTCTTCTAACGGTTTCCTGTCTCAGAGCTCTGCTTGGGACTGAGCTGAAGAGATCTGTAAGTCTGTATGTAGTTGTGTGACAAAGGCTTTGGTCTTTGGGCCTGTGGGTCTTTAAAGTATTATCCGAGTAAGAGTAATTTATTTACATTTACTTACAGTGTCACTCTCCCTTGACAAGAATACTAAGCAGGCTAAATGACTGTGGTTTTATGTACAAAACCAGTGATTATATGCTAATTTCTGTCCCTTTACTGAAAGTCAGTATCTTCAAAGTTGAGATTGAAGAGTAAAAGTTTCCTGAGAGTCCTCTACCTCTTTCTGCAGTGCTCCTATTGTTCCATATTATTATTTATCTTCTTTATTTTCATTCTAGAATATTAATCTAACTATTAATCTAACTAAATTTTTTTTCTGATGTTTGTTTCTGAAAATATTTTAAAGAATTAATAGTAGGCTTCGAAGTGTAACTTAGAGGATTTTATTTTCTCTTAATTGTCATTGATAATTGCATATACGTGGACCAGTATCAGGTGTAGCCACATCTGTAGATATACAAAGAGTTGTAATTTAAAGGGAGTTATATGATTAGGAACCATTTAACTGAGGATACAGTTTCAGAAATACTTGCAAGGTGAGACTTATTTATATGTTGGCATATTGTCATATATATTGTTCTAATAATCATTAATTGGTCAATGTCTTAACAGCCTGCCACAAAATGGTCATGCAGAGGGAACAGACCTTGATCAAAATGAAACTTAAAGAGCAATGGAGGAGCAGACTCAAAAATAGATTTTTCACCTTGAAGGAATGATAGAATAAGCTTGAATGTGTATTACGAGGCAGTGCATGCACTTTGCTGATTACCAGAAACTGCATGGCTCTATCATATGCAAATGCAGGATATTTTGCTTGATAAGGGTTTGACCTGATTAGGATGCAGAAAACCCAGCAGCAATGCAGGAGTCATCAGCACGAATTACAGCTGGAATGAAAAATCAGGCTGGCATTGGAGAGGGCATAATACAGGGTTGTTCATCTCTGCCATGTGCCTTTGCACTCCAGATTGGTCATAGAGCAGTGCAAATTGTGGCACGTGCTATGCATAGAGCTAGTCATGAGATAAGCTCCATACTGAGGACAAATTTTACTGTAGCTTATTACTGTGTCAGTTCTCAGTGGCATTGATATTTGCCATCTGTTAAAAATAAGATTCAGTCTATGGAACGATTATCCAACAGAGCAAAGTAAAAAATGTAGATTGAGATTAAAGAATTTTTCAAGGAAAATGTTCTAGTACTGAGATATTTACTGAGATAAAGTATTTATATTGATTTGCATATTAGGCCTTATCTTAAATTTCATTTCCATACCTTGTAACACCTAAAAAGCCACAAAGTCCAATGAGGAAAAGCTGTGAGGCTAAAACCAAAGATTTTAAACAATGTTGATTTATTAAAACAACAACAACAATGAAAAACAATCACTTCAGAAACAGTTTTGGTATGACCTGAAACATCAGTGTTGATGTACTTTGGTTAAAAGAACACAAAGGAAGAATCCAGCAAAGGGATTCCAGAAGAAAGGTGTTGCATGTGGAATAATGGTGTGTAATTTGCAAGTAAGAACCTCAAATAAGTTAAAGTATGTTTTTATGTTCAACAGAAAAACAGAAATGAGAAAGGAATTTGCCCCATTGGGTAATATTGATGAGTTAGAAGGTTATGAAAAAGGTTAGAACATTGATTCAAGTCAGGTATTGGAGACAGAATTTATAATGTGTCATATCTTAATTCTTTTTATTTAAAGTGTTTTTACTTCATTGTCTGCAATGTCTGACTTTAAAATGCAAACAAGAATCAAATATAAAGGGGTAAGTCTCCTGAATGCCTGGTAGTGCCCATACACAACAGGCATGCCTGTTTTCAGGTGGCCATCATTTAAGTTTTGCAAAGATGTAGAGTAAAAATAAAAAAAAAAGAATCCATCTAAAAAACCCCAACATATTATCATTTACTTCATGCTTTCATGCTTGGAGTGGTCACATGAACATTGAGCACCATGTACTTGCCTGAGTGCAGGTGACTAACTATGAATATTGATATTTTTTAAAAAGGAGGGAAAAAAATAATTTGGAAACAATGAGAAGTCTATGATAAAAATAACTCCAGGGAAACAGCATTCATGTGGCTATTGAGAAATACCAAGCTCTACAAGCTTCGCTTTCACAGTTCTTGGTTTTCAAAGAATATATACTGAATTTTGGTAAAACTTTGTCTCCTTGATCTGATAGCTACTGCTTCATTTCAATTAAAAAAAGGGGGGTGGGACAGGGGCAGAAAGTGACAAACCCCCCACCTTTCTGAATTCCAGTGCAAGATTGGACTTGTTAGGGTAAAACACAATATTTCAGGAAATGTTGATTTTGTTATTTTGTTTCATATCATTATGAGATTTATCCTCATTTAAAGACAGAACAATCTGTTAATAGCCCCTAATAATCCTGTTATTTTCCATCACAAATTAACATAGAGCTTGAATTTAAAGGAAATGTTTCTGCAACAACTCAGCAGGAAACTGTAACAGCCTACCTTAGAATTCCCGGCTTACAGAGAGTAAAGCACTGAATACACAGTCTGTTCATGTTTAAAATGTGTTCTTTGGGAATTAATTGGAAAGTACATTCAATGTCCAATAATGAAAAAAATTGCAACTTAACAGCTCCTTTCATATTTTGAAGCCATGTTAAATGCATGCTTCTTGTTCTCTTTCCGAGGCAAGTGTTTTGCCCTTAAAACCAGTGGAACAGAGGTCCTTTACCATTTTTGGAAATAGTAACCAGTACAAACAATTACTCTGTGGTATTGTGTGAATTCTACTGATGTTAAGCCTGATATCATGATTCATCAGTGGGAATCGTGTACAGTTACATCAGTACAACTGAGACAGAATAAAGCCCTGACAGCATCTTTGAATATAGCAAAACAACACCATGAAACAAATATACACCTAAAGAGCCTCAGAAATGTGTCTGGAGTTCCTTTGATATGGGTGAGTCTTTTCAGTATTAATACTTGCAAACCTGGGGTTAAGGCACAAGGGATCATCTCACTGTTCTGGTCAAATCACATTCTAATATTCAGAAGCTTATGCATAATCTGCACCCTGGAAAAGCTACAGACAGACAAGTTTTGATAGCAGACTGCATTGGAAATATCCTCCTTGCATATATTAAGTAGGATCTAATTTTTAACCTTCTTAGGTTGTTGAATGTTGTGACAGCTTTTCCTTATTTCAAACAATCAAACAGTGGTATCCATCTGCTAAATTATATATATATATATTAAAAATAATATTACTTCTCACTTAATTTTAAATTGAATTAATTTTAGGTTTTGTTCACCAACACCTGGTGTTGTAACAACTTAGCCTGTTGATGCTATATAAGTAGGAAAAAAGCCACAGGGGGCTTTTTATTGTGCTGGTTTCTGCCTTTCTGAGCAGTCTGCCTTTTGCATGAAAATGGCTGCAGTTTCCTTGGCAATATTCTTAGTAAAGCTGTTTCCCTCAGGAATAGGAGAGCATTTAAACACATTTTTAGCCAACTCACATTTTGTAGATGGAAATTTGTCTATGATAAATGAAGGTCAGTATTTGGCCTATGGGAGAGCAGAGAAAAGGGACTGCGTAGCTGAATGGCTGTCTTTAATGGTGTTGTTTTGTTTCTGGAAATATTTTGTTTGCATATTGCTACACTTTCAAAGTCTTCCAGCACTGTCACGTGTCTCTCAGGGAAGCAGAAGTCACTTCCATCCTTCTGGCGGGAATGAAGAGCGAGGCACACGGTCAGCTGTTCCCACTCCCACTTCTGTCTTGGTAGGGGCTCATGTGAAAGTGCCTTGTTCAGAAAAGACGAGGAGCCTACTTCTTCCCACTGATCCCAAATGGACACAGCAGGGAAATTGCGGCTCAGTCCATACAGTTTCTGGCCTGTTCAAAGGGAAAAATGTCAGTGCTGCAGTTTAAAGCACATTATAAAGTAAAAATCTGCTTCAAAATAAGAGAAGGGGACTAAGCTGATTTCTCACACTCCCTTCCCATGTGGCCTTTAGTGGGCAAAATATACTTTAATTTTAGGTATGACGTGCAGCCTTAATACAGAATCAGAGGTCTGTGAAGTATTTCTGGCAAGTGCTGCACCGGATCCGCTTCACACATGCACATGCTTTGTTGCAGTGTTCACAAAAGAGATAAGGATCTTGCATAGGATACATTTATCTGCTTAACTCTCTAACTTCATCAGCTGTGGATGTCAAACTGTGGGTTATTTGTTATTTTAAATGCCTGTTATAGTACAGGTGTGTGGTGCACGCCGCACTAATGAGACTATGGAAAACACAGCTTGTACTTCACTTTTCTCTTAAACTTTGCAGTCCCTTTTGCTTTGAGACATTGAAAGAATTTAATGTAATAGCCATTTTGGGCTTTGAACAATAAATTAATGTCTAGAATCATGCATTAAACGTAAGTCATGGTGCTATTCCTTCTTAAAACCGAAACACATGACCTCCTCTTTTCTCAAATTTGCACTAACTGCATGTTAGCTATACTTTAAAATTTGTAATAAAGAGTTTGGCAAGATAATTCTGTTCAATAAAATAAAGATAGGTCCGCTTTTTATTATCTGTCATTTATGCAGAAAAGCAAAATCCATATGGCAATAGAATGAAATCCAAGGATATAAAACCAAATAAAATATGTTTACCATATTTAACTATTCAATGATTCAGCAATGGTTTGCATTAACTTTGGTCAGGGCCTAACAGGGAAAAATGTGATATATTGAAATAACAGAAATCGAAATTATTATTATTATTATCATCATTGATATTAATCTATCTCCAGGTCTTGTAGATAGTGAATTGTATTTCATTCTTTTTGAATGTAGATAATGGTACTATTCATATGTTAATATAATTTTTCTTACATTATTTTAATAGCGATTTAGTCCATGACAATATATAGGAAATTTTGAATATCAAAACATTGGTTGGGGGAAAAAACCTCAGAAAATATAAGACTTTTTTGTTGTTGTTGGTTAGACTGAGACAGTTGTTATTTTGTTGTTTATTAGTTCAGACTGGGACAGTTGGGGTTTTTGCCTTTGGACAGTTAACTATAGGAGTTCTGTGTCTTTTGAATTATGATTACATGATTATAACAATTGGAAGCATACATTAGGCATGGAGACTATAAACATTTACAAAGAGAAGAAAACAAAAGTAACTCTGCAAGATGCAGATGAGAGGAGTTCTCTAAATTGCCGATGATGGACTTTTTATCCCTTTCCTCTAAAAATGTAGAAAAAAATAAATGAATAAGGTGTAGTAGAAAACAATTAAAATGTAATTATTAGCTGGATCATATTTCAGGAAACATATTGATGTATTTCCTAATTTGTGATTGGATCTCATTTTTCTACCACTTAAGCCAAAATGAGTGTTCCCATTTTTTTCAGTGGAAACTAGATCAAGCCAGGAATTTTAGATTTATTAAACACTTTCAGAAAAAAGAAAGCATTGAGGATGAGGCATCAGGTACCATCTGTGCTATTCACCACTGAGAGGTAATATAAGATAAAGATTCATGGATGACAACCATTTTAATCTGTGAAGTTAGTATAAACACTATTGGAAGTATGCAATCAAGTACTTCACAGCTTGGACGTGTCAAAACAAATCCCCAACCTTAAAATTTCCCCATTTTTCTACCTGCTTTGTGTGTCTACATAGTAATGATGTCCCTATTTACACGATTACTTACAATTTCCCCCAACAAAACACCTGATGTAATCAGTATTTTATTATATGACTAAGATGTGAAAGGACACATTTTAGAATTCTAGTTGAAAGATCTGGTGTTGTAGCAGGAACACAGAGATCCTCATCAATTTACATTTTACTTGGAAAGATGGATTTTTTAAATCTCCAAACCCTAATTCTGAAAGCATATTGTATATTAATAACTACCTTATTGTTCAAAAGTACATATGAACAAAGGTGTTTCGAAGTTAAAAATACAATTATTTTCAGTAGAGTTTACAGATTTGTAAACTGTCAGTCTGATGTTGCAGTATTTTCTTTGAGGAACTGGATTATTTTTTACAATTTTTGTCTATATCAGTCTATCTGCTGGTCAGCTCAAAAAACCAATAACAACGAATGTTTGTTATTTTTATTGACCGTTTTATGACAGTAACATGGAAATATCCAAAGAGGATTGTGAAATAATAAAGATAGGAACAGCTTTGCCGTGGATTTACATTGTAGAGTAGTGTAAAGTTTGATTCTGTTTTGTGACTTGATTTTTTAGTTTATTTCTGATCTTATTTAAGATTTCTTTTTCTTTTTGTAATCCATTTTCCTTAGGACAAGAGAGAAAATTGGACTCTGCCAAACTTCAGATGAAAAGTTTGCTGGATTATCCTTATTTTGAATACTTTCTCACTATAAAAGGTAATCCTTAGAAACTAACAGATCACTTCTACAACATTAACAAGATAACTTAGAACATTAGCTGACCCTAAACCTATAGTAAATTCTTTTTCCTTCCCCTCTCGTTCTAAGTTTTTACATTGAAATTATGCCTGCAAGATCTATTTGAAAAGACACATTACCATGAAACCCTGTCCTACCATGTCAGTAGGGAAATATGCACATGCGAAGGGCTTTAGAGAGATTTGTGCTGAAGATTCTTCTTAGCTGGCTCAACAAAATACTAGTTCTAGACTGCTCCTGTGGCAGACTATAAGGAGACTTTTTATGATGAAATTACTTTGATATATAGTAATCTTTAGCAGTGTGGAATTTTTAGAACAAAGAGATAAGGAAGGAATAATAATAATAATAAATTGAAGACAGATTTCATTAAATGCTCACAATTGCATTATAGAGAATGAAAACATCTCATTTTATTTAGTTTTCTTGGAAGATTAAGAAGCTGGAGTTGCTTGGAAAGATCACAGGGCCACATACCTATTGTACAAGGACACCTGGGGAGGGGATTCACCTGCTACCCAGAGCAGAAAACCATTTCCACTTCCATCTCTAAGGTCCCCTCCTCCTGGGTTGTAGTGAGTGGGCAGGGGATCCATTGCTTCTTGTGAAGTGAATCGTGGGTCCATCTGTCTAAGGTATTACAACCATTACTTTTTCTTCCCAATATAAAACCATTTTGAAAGCAAATGGAAAAATTAAGTTTTCCTTGCAAAGAACTACACAGTTTTTATTTTGTTAGCAAGTTGTCCACTAGTCAGCTTAGAAAGCATAAGACTGTAATAATTTAAAACTATATTCTGCAGCTTATTCACAGTGGGTTGTTTTGCTATGCCACATTAAGATTTAATTTATGGAAGTATGTTTAGGTATTATAGGCTTGCTTTTCTCAGTTCGTGGCTGGAAAAAAAGATAACAAAAAGATGGTTAGAAGTAGGAAAAAAGCAACATTCACGTGCTGGATTTTTATTCTTATCTACCTTTGCACCCCAAATTCAGTAATATGGTAATCCTGAATTCTTTATACAAGCCTGCCTACTGAAATGTCCCTTTCCTCTCTTTATTGTTTATAGGTAGGCACATACGTATACATGAAAAATAATATAATCACAGAAAAACACTGGCAAATTTACCAAACTTTTGGCTTTCATTTAGCAATGCAGGGAAGTATTCATTTATTTTAATGGTTACTTTTTTCCCATTTTTTTTTGTTTAAGTATCTTTTGCTGCACTTTATTTTTCTTTTAATTGCATACTTCATCCTTCTTGTTTATTTTTTTCTTTCACACCCTCTTCATCCAGTTACTAAATGCCTTGCCTACTCTTTAAAAGCAGAACGACAAAATATAACAGTTTTATTCCCATCTATTTTTTCACAGCTCTGTTTGAAGACACTCTGGTCCTGATTTACTACAGTGTGTAGGCTCTTATGCCTATTCAGCAGAAAACTTGGAAATTAATGTAGGCATTAAATAATGTCTGTGTGTTTTGTATCTGGTTGAGTGTAGGCAGCAGAAAGGTGAACACTTCCTGTTTGTATAGTGCTTCTTGTATTTGCATAATAGTAATATAAAAAAATGACAGTAACAGCAAAACCTGTTGGTTTATGAAATAAACCTAAATATTCTAAAAATATAGTATGACAAGACATAACCTACCATCTGCAGGCTTTTTTAGTCTGGCTGCTTATGTCTGAACACTACATAACTGGGTTGTATCAACATCCATGGCTTGGAAACAGCTTCATTGTTGATTATGACTTTCAGAGTTATGATGACTATCAACTGATTTCATCCTGCTTGTTTAATACTGAGTAATGTGCTCTGGAATAAATAATTCATGCAAGTAGTGCAATTGGAAGGAACTAATACTATATTTTTTTTTTTTTTTACCTGCAGGAATGATTTCTTTTACAAGTTGCCTAAAAGTATGTATTCGTACACAAATGTTTACACATCACAAGGCACAGTGAGAAACATCTTTCTGTATAAGCTACTACCAAAGTGAATGAAATTCAGACTTGATATTTCTGACAGTCAATTCTTTCACAACATTTTAATCCCATAATGACCTGCTATCATTGTTCTTCCAAGGCTGACAAAAAATTATCTCCTTCGAAAAAATGGCTTGAATATGTGAAGTCCCTATTTAGACTTCCCATGCACCTCTGAGGCATTTGAAATGTTTGATTTCTTGTCATAGACATTTTAAATGCAACAAACCCCTCACTGCAGTAAGTTGCCTCTGCCAACAGCACCGTGGCAAGGAAAATATTAACATTTTTAATGATATTTAAGGTTTAATGATATAGTTGGCATGTAGAATCTATGGTGATGTGTGAAACAGAGAGGGGGGGTGATTTTCTGTTGATATCTGTGCTATGATATACTGCTGCTGCAGAATTTCAGTAAAATTACTTGACAATAAGCAAGGTTAATGAATGCTCTAGAATCCACATAGCTAAAATTAATATTGTGTCAGGTACTTCCTAGGATTTGGATTAATAATAACC
>JAWWLV010000005.1:20276980-20334148 GCA_035041135.1 Platyrinchus mystaceus | reverse complement strand
GACCTTCTCTTAGATGGATGGCCTTAGGGGCTGACGAGCTCCATCTACCCGGGGGTGTCCCTGAAGCAGGACCAGGAATTGAACCTGCGACCTTGGCACTGAGAGCGCAGCGTCTTAACCGCTAGACCACCAGGGGTCCCCTTTTCCGGTTACTTCCTCCATATTCTGCATCTGACCTGTACATTCAGAGTCTTGAGGGACACTTTGTGTTTGGCTGTACTTTTCCACCAGCATTGGCTGATCATTAGAATCTGTTCTCCTACCAAGGGCCTTAAAGTAAGCAGCTCCTACTGCACTTTTGTTCCTTTTCTCTTTTCCATTCCTTAAGACTTTGAACAAGGCTGGGGTCCTGTAAGCTGTGAGCTTCAAAGAACCTCTATAACCCTCTCTCCCTTCTTGTTTTATCCCTTCAAGAATTGCATTAATATTCCAAACTTTCTAGTACTCCTTTGATACTGAATTTAGACTACTCTAAGGGACAGATAATGGGACTGAGGTCTAGCTAGTGTCTGCTGAAAAATCAGTAGTGACTTTTTCACTGGAGAAGGAATGTTTTGGAAGCGAGAAAGGGAATCAAGTCCTTTCCTTAGTGCTTTGCTGCATTTGTTAACTAGTCTCAGGGTTGTGCCAGAAATTGTTACACACGTCAGTTTGCTTCTTAACAGCAATTCTGTTTTGTTAACCACATAAAATTGTCATATTTAGAAGAATTTGCATGTATAATATGTGTTTCACATTTAATTCAGGGAGTGTGTGCTGCTTTATTCACAGCTTCCTCTTGCTAACGGATTTTAATCTATTTTTATATGAGCTGTTACATTGGTCCCTTTATTAGCAAAATAGAAAAATTCAGGTATACATACCTAACCCATGTGCTTAGCCTTGCAAATAGCAAACACTTGCAAGTCAGTGCTTGGTTAAATCTAGTCACAACATGTATTTTACAGTACAAGTGTACAGAGACCTTCTGGAAGACCTTTGTGTGAAAATAAGGGGTGAAAGCTTCACACTTTGCATTAGGCAAGATTTTGGCCATTCTGTGATCTGTGTGTTCCTGCTAAACTACTTCTCTGCATCTTTTTGCAACTCTTTTCTTCTTCATAATTTTTCTTTCCCCCTCCTCCCAAAAAGACATCTATTTATGACACTTTTGACATTTCTGTGACCAAATCATGGTCTGGTCTGTAACTACTAGTTACCTTTAGATGAAGACTAAAAAATAATAACAGCCTGTATGTATTATGAGAGATTTCTCATGTGCCAGTCTGTTGAAGTCCCTATGGCCTAGGCCATTACCACCAGAATTCTTTTTCTTGTTGGACTTGGTAGCATCATATCTGAATTTTGCTAAATCAAAATTGATCCTTTCAGAAAATGTTGTGCAATACTTCCCTAGAATTCAGCTGCTCTGAACCATCAGACTCAATGCAGATGTTTTCTGTTGAGTTCAGAAAACAAAACTTTCACAAATGTGTTAACATATTCACAACAAAGTTAAGCCATTCATGCAGTCAATATCAATGGCACTAATATGTTCAGGAGAATCTTGAAAGTCCAAAGACAGTCACCTGTCAAGGGAACGAGTAGGATGGGAGCTGACTCTCCACTATGTGTAGCTAAAACTCTTCCTTAAAAGTGTTTATTATTAAACTCTACCCCTTTCTATGAACTTAAACTCTTAATGCACTGAAATAGAAGCTTCACAAATGTCAAAACTAAGCATATCTGTAGGAGATATTCCTTTGTTCTTGAACAAATAAGAGTACAACAAAAGCTTATAATGATTGCTCAGTATGATTTGATTCAGACTCAGGCCTGTGATTTCTTTTGAGAGGTATACAGAAAGTTTTACAGTGTGTTAAAAGAAAAACTATCACACTTCTTCTCAGAATTATTTGCAGTTAGAAAACATTTGAACTACTTTAAGGGTCCTATGGGATTCTTCAGGTATGCACTTTGATCTTTCATTGTTACCTGTGAATTTCTTTATGACACTTGTGAAACTCTTCCATGAGAGAGAGACTGTGTAACAGCTTAATGGCACAACCTGATTCAAAGTGACCTGTCTACAATCTGTAAAATTCCATAAAAAAAAAAAAAAAAAAAGTATACACTACTACTGTATTAGGAGGATAATAATTTTTTCAGGGTTTTTTTGGGCATCTTATGTGTACAGAAGGCAGCAGAACAGCTTGTTCTGCTCTTTTTTCAATGAATAATGAAGTGTTGAATTTTTATACCCTTTAAAACAAATTCAGGAAAAAATGGCATTAGAAGTTTTGAAAATTAGAACTGTTTGTGTGATGTTTCAGATACGTGTAAAATATATTCTAATGTTTGTTCCTAGCTGCGTTGAGCTGATCCTGGCTCTTGAGTATGAGAATGCACTGGCCTTTTGTGCCTGGGATACTTCATGTTGTAAATGCTTGCCTTGGGCCTTAACTTCTGTAACCCTACATATTAACATCCCAGTATGACAGTCCTTTACAGATTGGGGTACACCTTGCTGCTTTTATATTTTTATTTATTTATTTAAAACTATTCTGACTTTCCTTTGAAATGTGATTTTTCTTCCTGCACCCCATACATAGGAAAAAATACCTTAATGAGAATACAAAACTATTGTTTAATGAAGAAGGATTGTGTTATTAATTATGAAATCAAGGTTGTTCCTTGCTGGTATAAACTACCTGTTTTTCCATTTCCAAATCTGTAAAATCTGGATGCCTTGCCGCCTTTTGGCCCAAAATTACCTTTTGGCTTACATGTTTTGGTCTCAAATTAGTTTTTTTGACAGGATGGGGTTTTATACTTTTGTGCAAGATTGTGTTTAACTACTTTGTTTTGGATTTTTCCAGGTAAAACTCCTTTCTTGTTTGTTGTGACCTTTTCTGTTTCCTCTAGTTTGCTTGCTTTTCAATTTCCACACTTCTTGTTGAAGTGTCTGTTTTCCACTGCTATTGTTTCATTCCAGGGTCTCTGATTACTGAAATTCTTTCATCTGTCAATATACACCATATCTATTATATCCCTCTGACTGTGACTTTCACCTCCTAATTTTTTTTCTATTGCTGATGACTTTGTCCTTGTAACGATGTTGCTTGATTTACTATTGTTAGCTGTTACTCAGGCTTCAAACTCTATTTCAACTCTGTCTTTTTTTCTCTGAACTCAGGAACTGATGGTTTTTTGTGTCTTTTTAAAGGATAGGCTATGAACATTAATATGCTTAACCTGCAATTACTGTAAATTATAACAACCAAAATGGCTACATACTTGTTTTCCTTTGAAACAAAATTGTTTTAAAATAAACTCTAAATATATATATATTTACAAACACTGATCATTCAGTGTCATTTCACTCTAATCTACCCCAAAGGATTTATTAACAAGAACCTGGGTTCCCCTCCCCTTCTGCGGTGGGTCATAACAGGGTTTTTTTGGGGCTTACTGCTTTTAAACTTTTTTAAAATGTCTTTTTTTCTGAACTTAAGTGTTGCTGTAGTATGCTAACACTTTACACTTTTGTAAAAAGAGTCAATACAGGATTGCCTCATGTCTAATTATAAATTTTCATACATGGAGGCAAAGGTCAGCTGTTCTTTTCTCACCAAAATACGGTAATTGATATTGCACTATTAGTGAGTAGGTGCCACTAAACCCTACTAGTAATAAGAAAAGGCTGAATAGCAATTTCCTATGTAGAGAAAGCAGAGAAATTTGACTGTTGCTAGACTTTGTTATGTATGTGTTCTTAGCAGAATGCAAGTGCTTCCTGCAGATAGCTGATGATAATTGCAGATGTGGAGCTCCTGAGGAATTAGTTTTCTTTGAGGATAGAAGAGCAAAACTAAAATTCCTAGAGGTGAAATACTCCTCAGCAGACAGTCTGTCCAACATGTTCATAAAGCATTGTTTAGTCATTAAAGTTCCTTTAGCTTAGCATTGGAGGCTGCTTTATTTCCTTAATACTACTCCTGAGATTAAATAAATACTTCTTTTAGAGAGTTCTTTTTTATACCTGAGTAGCACAAGATCAGAAGAATTGCTTATACACTGAAGTCATGCGAAAGCAAAGTTATGCTCATGCTTTACTTCTCCCTAAATCCTTCTCTGCTTACTTGAGTTTCTCTTAAAAATATATGCAAATGAAGCACATCTGGGATTTTTTAATGAGAATCTCATAGGTTTAAATCTCTTACCTGATAAAAATTATGATTTAATCATAATTTACATAATAGTATTTTAAAGAAAACCTTTTCCGCTAGTGTGGAATTTGGCAAAAATCTGCTCTCTCAGTTTGAGAACTGATGCCTTTTATGTGAAGAGTGTGGTTTAAAGTATTCATTTAGTGCTTAAAGAATTTTAGCTTTCTTGGCCTATAAACTACATGCCATTGCTCTAAATTCACCAGTATTTCATAGAATCATAGAATGGTTTGGGTTGGAAGGCACCTTAAAGATCATCTAATTCCAATCCTTTCCCACACCCCCTGCCAGGGGCGGGGACACCTTCCACTGCATCAGGCTGTTCGGGGCCCCATCCAACCTGGCCTACCAGGGATGGGGCACCCACAGCTTCTCTGAGCACCCTGTTTCTGTGCCTCAGCACCTCGCAGTAAAGAATTCCTTCCTAATGAGTAATCTAAACCTACCCTCTTTCAGTTTAAGTCCTATTACTGCATGGCCTTGTAAAAAGTCCCTCTCCATCTCTTGGTTCCCTTTAGGTACTGGAAAGTGCTATAAAGGGTCCCCCTGGAGACCTTTACAGACCTTCTTCTCTCCAGGCTGATCAACCCCATCCCTCTCAGCTTGTCTTCACAGCAGAGGTGCTTCAGCCCTCTGAGCATCTTTGTGGCCTCTTCTGGACTTGTTCCAACAGTATTCCAAAGTCTTTCTTGTGTTAGGGGCTCCAGAACTGGTCACAGTAGTCCAGGTGAGGTCTCATGATGACCCAGCCTTTTCCAACCTTAGTGATTCTATGGTTCTATTGTTCAACGTGATGAATAGTAGAAACATCATTTCGGGGAAGACAATGGCACTGGAAAGGGTGATCATGTTTGAAATGAATACCAATTTGCATTTATTGGAAATGAGGACTCTTAGCTGTTCTGTGTTTGGTAGGCATCTCTAAAACACCAGAATTTAATATCTTTGTCACAGGTTCATTGTTGGACTTAGGAGATGAAGGTTGAAAATAATTTTGAGATCTAAAGTCACTTAATACAGTAATTTTAGTGAATTCAGCATTTATGTTTGGCGTAGTTACAAGGAATTAGACTGAGTAAGAAATTAAAATCCTTAAATAATAGGAAAGAACTTCCAAAACGCAGGAGCAAGGCTGAGACATGCAAGAAGCTTAGAGAGAAACATGTACTAGGACAGTACTGATCCTGATGACAGCTCTGTACTCTCTGAGATGGAAATGGAGCTAAAAATGTTTGGTTAGGGACAGGTGACAGAACTAATCAAGGACAAAAAGAGAGGTCAGACAGAATTATTAAAAAATGTAAAAATGCTGATAGGCAGGGGAAGCAGCACTGTTTCTCTGAGTAATTACTCGTTGGTCACTGAGCAGTGTTACCTGCAATTATCCTGCACCAGGAGTATGTGAATTACTTTTTTTTGTTTTTCTTTGGAATTAGTTGAAGGTAATAACAGCAAAAAAACCTCTTTGTGTTGGAAACAATAATACTCTTTCCTTGTGGTCTCCCTTCATCAGTGCTTCATATATCCCATATATAACACAGATCATTATCATCCTCACTACTAGTACTTTTTGGTCAGCTTTTTGTAATTTGTGCTGCAGCGGACACTGAACAGCTCCGACAGCCTTCCACAAGACAAAGTTAGATCAGCTCAAGGTCAGAAATTTCTTATTCAGCATTTCAATTTAGAAGTGTCCTTGGCACAAAAGAGTATGAAGATACTTAGAAAACTCAAACTTTTCTTATATTGTTCATTTTTTCTTATCCCCCAAAGTATTAAAATTTTTAGAGGGACAAACCTATTAAAGAGCCCTTCTTGTCTACTGCCTGAAAACATATGCCCTGTGCTTTAAGTCTGATGTGCCAAACAGATGACTGGCAAAATATATTTACTACTTAAGCTGAGTACTAGTTTGGGAATGAAACATGTTTTTCACTGTCGATATTTACTGGTTTTTAAATATACTAGGGGTGATTATTTTCCTCTCAGTGGATATTGAGTGAGAATTGGTGGCAAGTAAGACAAAGTAAAATGTTTGTGTGGAACCAAGTCAAAAGTGTGTGTCTGTACATATATCTCTTAAACCTTTTGCTCTGTAAGGCCAACTGTTCTTGTCTTTTCTGCAGAGTAAGCTTGTGTCACTTTAGGGGTCTGAGGCTATTGCAGGAGAATTCTAATGGATTAATTTTTTTTCTTTTGTTTTCTGAGTAATTGCTGTAGTTTTTATATTCTGCAGCTACAAGAGAAGTACCATATTGTATACTGGGAAAGCATACGATGTTTATGAAAGCATAATGTTATAAACTTGAACGTTATCTTTTAATGTCCTTGGAATTTTTTTATTATATTTTCTTACTCCTTTTTCTGGAAATTCTACACTATATCTTCAAAGACATTTATATCATAATTCTCTTCTGTTAAGAGAGATGGCTTTGGTACCATTTGTGATTAGGTGACAACCAGCAGGCAGTGAACTAACATTACTAACCCAATGTCACTCTGCAGAGATAATCCTCATAGACTGTTATTAGGACAGTTTGAGTTCTTAGAGACATGTTTTACAAAGAATGCCTTAGTTACATGGTGTGAATAAATGATGTAAACACATCTCTTAAATTTGTGGGTAACAACGGTTGAGACGGTAATAAATAACGAGAAAATGTTGCAGAATTCTGTATAATTTGGTAATATTTCATTGCAGTCATGTGCATGGTACTGTGTTCACTTTTTGTATGATGTCAGTGCATTCATGGGAATACTTAGAGACCAGTATTTGTGTCGAGGTTTATGAATACCCTCAGTGTGCATTCCTTGCAGATGTCTGTTTTAGGATACAGCACAAAACAATATTACACTGAGATTTTTAATCCCTCCTGTGATGTATTATCAGTATATTTTTGGTTTTGAGCATTCTTTATTTTAGGTCAGAGATCTTGTTACTCACTCTCAATCAGTGGTTAGCTAGTCAATTTTGTAGAGCAAAAATGATTACACAGACTGGAGGTCAATAGTACAGAAGTATTAAAGATCACATTGCCCTGTCCTAATCAATTGAACTATATTAGTTCAAGATTGTAATAATACTTAAGCATGTTTAGGATGTAAAGAAAGTAGACTTTGGGACTTATACTATGTAACAGTGATGGGATAGATTATTCTGTGTTTTATTCGGGAGTATCAAGAATGTATAAGTAGATTGTCACTGTGTCCTGCTAACTGTAATTGCACAAAGGTATTGCCCAAAGACTGATAGTCCTGCCAATATGTCAGTTTGTTACTACTGACTGCAGTGAAATTCCTACTAATTTGCACTGGCCTGAATAAAGGGGAATTTCACCCACGTTTCTTGGTTACTGAACCAGTTTGTTACTTAAATGCAGTCAGTGACCCTGTTGCTGCTGCACAGCAACAAGAACTCCTGTTATGTTTTTTTATAATGTTCCTTGAAATATTGTAAGAATATTGATTGTTTACACTGTTCTGATCTTTCAGAACTGTGTTTCAAAAAGCTCCCTAAACTTTCTAATCTCTTTACATGGACAGACTTCATAACACTTCATTACCTGACTTTTATGCGCGAAAGTCCTTTAAAGAGTGGAAAAATAGAGAGGCTTCATTTTTAAGATTAGTCACTTTTTTCAGGATTCTTTGTTTCACCAGTTTTAATACAGTCTATCAACACTGTTTACCTCTTACAGCTGACTCTTACAGATAGCTTGCTGCAAACATATGTAGATTGTCTAAGCTTTTCTCTGCTACCATTTTCATACAGCTTTCTGTGTTTGCTGCAAAGTCTGACTTAGATTCAAATCTAGTAATTACCAGAGTCAAGAAAGTCATCAGCTAACTGTCAGTTTTACATATGTGTTTGCTGAGGCTCACTTTCAAAATGAAACCCACATTCTTTTCCAGATATCTTGCTTGACAGTAATTTGCAAAGAATTAAAAATAGATGCCCTGCTTAGAAACGAAATAGCTCCAGTGTCTGGTCTGGCTTTACAGACCAATATGCACATGAAGATTCTTGAAGTAAACAGAACAATTTAAGTACTCATGACTTCTTTTGAACAGTTAAATTTTATAAAATCTAATTAATTATAACCAGAAGGTAATTTTTCTTTGTGAAGTACTTATTCCCATCTTAAACAGGTACTGACTCTGATCTCTTGCCCTATTTGCTATTACCCAGGGACCCACTTAACTGTGTTGCTTCGTCAGGTGTTTTCTCCTAGTTTGTACTTTAAATCAAACCTATAGTGTGTACTCTTGTACATCTATCTGTTGCTTTGTTGCCATTATGTGAGACATTGTTTATATTAAACTTTTCTTTCCCCTAAAAGATGACATCTATGAAAATTAAAGCTGATGTCAACTTTGCCCTTTCATGGGTTATCTGAGATGTTTGAAGTGTGCAAAGAGAGGTAATAAAACAAATGGCCAAGTTGCCAGTTACCCTGTTCTTTGTTGGCAGCTGTGTCTCTGGGTTAAAGTATCCATCAGAAAAATCAGAGGTCTCTTAGTAACACCTACTTTATGTGCAAGAAATGGGTAATGTTTGCTAACATGATTTCATATGGGAGGCATGCATCTTAAAATACCATTTTGAATTGTATGAGAGATACATTAAAGGGGAATAAATTACTTGTGAAATCAGCAAACGTGTTATACTGAAGTCCACCGTAATTCAGAGGAGCTCAGTTTTCTTGTTTTGGGTTTACTTCAGTATGGACTGGAGGAGAAGTGAGAAATGTGAACCCATCTATTATTGGGGAGAGTAAAATCATGTTCCTTTGAAATTATATAACTTTCTTCTATAACTGAAATTACAAGCAGGTGTTATTTCTATAATTTGCTTTCCTTTCTCCTATGGTTCACCATGTGAAGACCCTGAATCTCCCTGAAAAATACCAATATAGATCAGATTTTTGCTCTTTGTTACCTTTTACATAGACTTGCATAATATTCATCCATTGTTTTTTATTGTGTTGGTACAGGTTATGTTTTTTGGGTACTGTGACAGATTCCAGCACACTTTCTGGACAGCAGTGAAACTGGGTAACGTAATTAGCCATGAGTTTTTTTGGGTACTTGGATTATTCAGATGTTCTACTTACTGTACATGTGAAAGCATAAATGCTTTTAAACCTGACATTCCTGTAATAAAAAGTCTGATTTAAGTAATATTTTAAAGAATTGCAGAAAATTCTTTTCTATACTATTAGATTTTTTTTTTTTGAAAGAGTTAAGATGTAATCATACAGGCAAATGCAGAGTATGCTGGCGTGCATGTAAGGAACCCATTTACTGAATCACTGTCATTTTAACAGCAGGAAATTTAACTCCCTGAGGTGGTTCTAAAGCATTTCAGGCTCACTGAGTCAGGACTAAATAACACCCAGCTGGGTAAGAACAAACACCTGTCAGATAATCCAGCTAATAGCTGGTTTAGTTATCAGTGCCCTTCTCTACCTGCTTCCTCCTCCCAGGCCTTCTGAATGTATGATGCATTTCCTACAACATCATGTTTAAAAGCTTCAATAATCCTGTAATGGCAGCTGATGGAGGCCTTTTATATGTTGATTCCTTTTTTTCCTTGGTTTTGGAAAGATGGCAAAAGTTGGCATGATGAAATCCTGTTTAGAATGTCTCTTTTTGTGTGTAGATGTATTTCAGATGGGTTTTCCTCTCTTTGGAGGAGCATAACTTTCAGTGTTAGTAATTGCTGATGGAATACATGTTGTCTTTTTCCTCAGTGCAAATATAAGTATGCAAACTGAATTGTTCAGTGAGTATGCTGTTTTCATAAAGATGGCTTTACATTGTTCATTTAAGGTCAGTGATACAAATGCTGGCACGTGAAAGTTGTTGATCGTGAGTATAAGGAGACAGATTCTAAGTCTGCCTTTGTAATTGGGGTGACTGCATCCTTGCCAGGAAACTGGCCAAACAGCTTATGATCAGCTTTTTTTAAAAGCTGTTTCAGGTATGTTTCCTGTTTTCTAGGTATACAGGCATCCCTAATTCTGGTACTTGCCAAGTCTTTAGCTAGTTTGCAAACTTCCTGCTGTCCTAGCATAGTTCTGTATAATGTATATTTTACATCCTGCTGTATCTGGGTGCAGTATGGTATTGTCAGCTTTGTCAGTTTGCTCTTCAGTATTGCTGTAAAGCACGGCATTTTTTAGCTAATCTGATTGCTTAATTAGCTGAATATTATTAACCTTGTAAATTCAAAAAGAGGTTTTTCTGTTGCAAATTGTCCAGTGTAACTACTTCAGAAAACCGGCTTAACTATTTTTAGTCTTTTTTATCAAAAGTTTAACCAGGCTGAGAATCTGTCAAAGTTCAGTCTGAATCAAATCAACATAGTTAATGCTTAGGCTAGGCTATTTCTCTGCTCTATTGTGCTAAAACATGGCATGCAGTCCTTGAATTTGGTGTCTGATTTGCAGTGTAGGAAGTGGCTTTGAGAAGACTATGGGCAAATGCACACAGCCATAAAGGGAAGGAATACCTTGCTGTCAGTCTGAAGAAATGAGAAAGTGGCACTAATGGGTTCCAAGAGACATGATCAAACCATATTGTTGTGCTGGCAGAAAGGGGATGGCAGTATGGAAGATCTGACGGTGGGTGTAAATGGTATCACATGACACTTGACAGAGTGGCAGACATATGTTGTAAGCTGATGGAAGCAAAGAGAGGAGAAAGCAGTCAGGAATCCATTGTGTGTATATCATGCTAGCAGCCTCTGATGCTCCCACTGAAATGCCTCGTACACCTTCTGTGTAAGCTTTCTATTGTAGCTTCTACTAGTTCCCTGTTGGAACTGGGGCTTTTCCTTCCTTGGCACCTTTCAATCCTTCAGTCCCAACAAGTGTTCTGCTACCTGTCTTCTTCATAGCTGAGTTCAAGGCTACTCCTGTTCTCTAATGCTTTTTGATTGTGTTTCAGCTCCTCAGAGGTATTTAGGTGGGTTCTGTAGCTGGATTCTCTTCCATATCCCTTCCTTCAAATCCATGTCAGTAAGTGGTTTTGTACAGTTGTGTTTTGCTTATTGAAATCTCTCTTTAAATTTAAATCTTCCTCAGAGCATTATTCTGTAACAGCAATAATGCAGGAGAGAATAAATGTGTCTCTGGCAAATTCCTCTGAAATCTGATAGGCAATCCCCTGGGAAAATGTCTTATTAGTGCTTTTGGAATATAATTTTGCCTTTACTGTGACAGAACTGTGAACTTAGAATTGTAAGCAGAAACAAACTGAATTTGTAGGATCTAGAAATTTCATTTCTTAAATCATGCTGATGAAGGAAGCAGGACTGGGTTTTCTGGGAGACCGTGTGTTGTGAGCAGCTACAAACCATTATTAACCAAAGGGCCTAAAGGAGGCAGCTTGCTGGAAATAAAGCTGATAGGACAAGTGACTTTAACTTCCACGATCATGAGGAGTCTGATTGGCCCGATTTCCCCAAACTACCCAATAGGTATGCCTGTGATCATCTGTATCTAATCTGCAGACACTGTGATTCTTTGGAGTTAGAATATTTTGCTCTGCTGGTACTAAAGAAAAAAGATTCATCTTGTTATGGGGTGCTCCAGAGTGGCTGATTAGCTGATATAAGATGTTGTACCTTGCTCTGGCTCTGCCAAGTCATATTATAATGGTCTTGGTATATTAGGAGCTGTGAACTCCTAATATACCTAATATTCCTGTCATGGAATTTATATGAAATATCTCTGACAATCTGACAGACAAGGTGACAGCTAATAACCAGCTAATCCCAAGACAAGTTACCTGGCATCTGCTGAGGCTGGCTGGGCATGCATGTGAACATTGACTCACATGTTACAACTTCTTACTCATGCAAACATACTTGTATGGCTGTTGATATGCCAATAAAAGCAGTTATGTTGCAAAAATCACTTTGTATTCAGTATGTGATTACCTTGAACTCTTCTGATGGTACAAACTGAAGATATCTTCACTTATAGAAAGCTACTAGTTCGAGTTGAACACATTATGCACCAAGTGAGACATAAAGTTAATCAGGATGAAGGCTCTAGGCTCATGTATTCACCATGCTTAGTGAGATGCATTTTTCTTTTTTTAACCTTTTTTGATTTATTCTCTCTGACACATCATTGATTCGTCATTTGCTGTCTTCAGGATTTAAAGGTACATAGTGAATCTTCAGAAAGAAATGTTGGAAGATGCTACTTACATCAAACTTGATATTTCACCAGTTAGAAATGCTCTACCTGAATTTCACTTCCAGGTAAGAGGCAGGTGTATTGGCTACAGGACACAGCTCATTCTGGGTTGTGACTGCACGTTGGGAATAGTCATGTTTAAGGTGTGACACTAAGTTACTGTGCTCCAGAAACAGATTAAGAGCAAGATATGGAGAGGTGCACAGCTCTTACATCAGTACACCTACAGAAAAACTAGAGGCAGGCTCTGAAAGCCTTCATGCAACAGGGAGGGGTTTGCTTCCCAAATGCAGTGCCAGGAGGTGTCTTGTAGTAAAACAGTAATTGTGTTGTCCTGTGCCTGGGTGATGTTCAGAAGAAGCAGAGGCATTTTCCCTGCTGATTTCCCTGTTGGTTTGCACAGGAGTTTAATACAGAGGTGTCCTATCAGTTGCAGTGTAATGTTGTCCCCTCTTCTACTGTGTAGTAGCATCATTTCTCGTTTGTTTGATCTTCCAGAGAGGTTGGATTTTCTTGTTTTGACACAAAGGGCTGTATGGCTTTATAATATGCTGAAAAAAGCAAGGTGAAGGACTTAAATCTGTGATTCCTTTAACATTGAGAACATAGGTTTGTATTGGTTTAGTTACGTATGACTTTTCAAGGAGATGAATCAGTAGTGCCTGGTCTGCATGGGGTAGAAACCCATTTCACCCTCTATTACTACTAACTACAAAATAACTCTGAAAGCTTGAACCTCTCATTGCACTTTTTGTAATCTTACATCAAAGCCTATTTCCAGCTGTGCTAAATAATACTTTGTTTTGTCCAGATATGAATTAGACTTAATCATTGCCGTTATTCTCTATTCTTTCTTGACCTGTTTGAATTTTAGTCAGTAACAGAATTGCTACATGCTGTTGCCATTTTGCCATTGACTTTTTATTATTTTTACTAAAAAACCCTAAACACAATCTTTTGTGCTAATTTTCATTTTGAAGCCTTGAAGTATTCCCACAGGCTCTTTGCAGATAACCTGTAAAATTTTTGTCTTACAGGCTGTCTTCTTACAGAACCAAAACTAAGGTCTGTGTTTTGGCATCTGCTGCTGCATGCTTATGCAAATGGGCTCACATGAATTCTCCACAGCACTGTTAGAGCTGTTCTGTGAGCACAGAGATCAGGATGCTGCAGTTTTCAATATTACGCAGGGTCTTTCAGATTCACAAAAGAAATATAAGTGCCCAGGTACCACTAGTGAACTGACTGTGCCCCACATGCCTTTGATGAAGCTAGCTAAGCTGTTGGCAGGTGTCTTGGAAACTTGTTCCTCTGTAATTGAGCAAAAGCCTTCCTAGACACTCCCTTTCTTTACTCAGCAGTGTCCATTCAGGAGCTGAAATTAACTCTATTTTCTGGCTTAGATATCCTGCTGATCTTTATAATTTTTGGGTTTTCACATTTCAAAGCAATGATAAATTAGACTTTTGATACCAGAGCACTTTCTTTATGTACAGTAGACACTGCACTGTGATAATTGTTTTTCTAATTATTTTCCCCATCTTTGCAACTTGGGGCTGCTTGGCATTGCTGTTGATGGACAACAAGTTTAGAGAAACTGGTTCCTAGCTCTGTCTGTGAGACTGAAGACATGTTGCCATGGTAGTGTGCCATATGGTCTGCAAAGTATTTGGAGATTTTAATGAATTTTCCCACTTACCAGTAGAAGACCACACACAGTGGTCCTGTACCACAAGAGTTGACTGGGCTTGTGTTGTCCTGAGCTGGCCAGGGCTTGTTTTCCCGTGCACAATGGCCATGTGCCTGTGGCCTTCTTAGGGTTGGTGTGGCACAGCCCTGGGGGTTTGGGTGTGTGATAACGTGCAACCTGGCCTTGCCCTGTGGGCATCTGCCTGGCTGTGATCACAGTAGGATGTGATAAGAAAACTTGTGGAAACAAGCCCCATGTGGCCGAGACTGAGCGGGTAGAGATGTTCCCCACATTCCTCCTTCGGCCATTGGACATGGCCAGCTGTATACCCAGGGAAGCACTGGGATGGTGAATGCACTAAGTTGTCTTTGCATAACATTTCTCTCTGTAAAATGTCTTATCTTACTAAATAGTATGGTTTTTTTTTAGCTCCATTTAAATGTTGTTCGCTTTTACCCATAATAAGCTTTTGATTAACTCTTGAAACTCCCCTCTAATTGCACAACTCTGAAGAAATAACACTACTCAAAACATTCACTATTTGCAAATATCTAGTCTTTTGGCACAACAACCAGGAGTTTAACTGCATTATTTCACCTGATTAATTGCCTAATTATTTTCTAGTTTCTAAATAGAGGTGATTCTTTCATGTTTCTACTTCTTTTTTTCTTTTGTGAAATAATCCTGGTCTACTTTAACTTTTTTTTTTTCAGTTAGATTCTATTGAAATCTTAATAGTTATCAGAGGAGTAACATCAGAGGAGTTAGTCTCTTCAGACTTTATTATGAAATATATTTGCACAATGTGGAAGTCTTCATTCATTAAAACTTTTTATAATTGTATACATGTATTTTAAAATATTTTTCATTTAATGTATAATCATGAAGGTATAGATTTGAGGGAGGAATGTTAGCATTTTGAATTAAGTCTTTCTTAACCTCAAACCCCAAATGAGTTCTTGAAGGATTTAAAGATTTGGATTATTAGAATACAAAAGGATGAAAGACAGGGTGACAAATACTAAGGATAATAACAAAGAACTGCCATTTTAGCTTTTTAATTCATGTCTGTTTTTAAGTACTTTGTACATCCTGCTGTGAAACAGATACTGCTACTGTATAATAATAAACGTATTTAAAGAAAGACCCACAAACTATTCTTTTCCTTTTTGTTGAAACATTTAAAGGTGTCTACATTTTAAACTATTGGAATAAGAATTTTGAGTGAGCTGCTGTGACAAAGTTACAAAATATGTAGCCACTTTGAAATGCAGTTTGGCTTTGGATGGGTGGATCCCTTCACAAAGATCTGATTACTTTTCAGAACAGGACCCTTCCTCTAGCTTTGAGCAGGAAGTCCAGTTGGACTGGTAGATATCATGGCACCCTGGATGGCCTTTACACATTTACTGATCTGCTCCTGCAGTATGTTCCTTGCATTCAAGAAATGTTGGTCTACCATTTTTGTGCAAAGCACACTCCAAACAAGTACACTTTCAGAAAGTATTGACCTGAAAAAAATATCTGTGAAATTTATTTATCTGCACATGCATAAATCTGACAACTGAGATTTGTTCCATGTTCATAATTAATCTGTGCAGCCCATGTATGTGTTTCTATATATCGAACTGCAGATAGAGTAAAATAGGAGCATTGACAATTCTCAAAGCTCTTGTAAGAAAAGTACAAGTTGGGGAGTTATGTCGTTAACAAGTATTATGTATAGATTGCAAGAATATCCATCACCCATTTTTGTGAATAGTCGTTGTGTAACAATCCTCTGGTTGCTGCTTCACTCTCAAATCACAGAGTAGGTCCTGGCTAGTGCTTTACGTCACTGATCTTTCTTGTACCTTCCTATGAGATACAAAGATATTTGGGGACTCTGTGTGTGGTAAAGTTACGTAGCCACTGATGTTCTTGGGGCTTTTTTTTGTTGCTGTTGCTTCAAATCACTGCCTCTGAAGTGAAATCTAGCTTTACTTACAAGCGATCTTCAGTGATGTTTTTATTCTGTCTCAATGATTATGAATCCTTTAACTATACTTTAGTGGATAAGAGCAGCACAATCCATGCTGTGTAATCCTACTTCCTACACCATTTTAGTATATTCACTCTGTACCTTTACATTAAAAAAGAATTACTGTGGGAGAGCTGTCACCAATGCTGTGAGAACATTGAGTGGTAATTGCACAGTGTTCTAGAAACTCCCTTGTGAGGCCTGCAAATGAGGAGGGCAGAGCTTTGTCTTGGTGGCAAAATGTGGTCCCAAGTGAGGCTTTCTGCAGCAGAAAACTCTTGTTCAGTTCATGTATGAGTAAATTATACAAATCAGTTAGTGAAGCCAAGATTTCTATTAGGCTTGTCATCTGAAAACAAATCAGCAGAAGACAAATAAATGTGTTCTGGTTAACTGTGTGCACTTCAGTATATGCTCTATCTTCCTTTGATTTGAAAAGCTTTGCAGTGACTGTGTTCCTATTCCCAAGTGACTGGCAGACCTCCTGGTGTTTATATTATCTATTTTTAGTCTGGACAGTCCATGTCAGTCTTTCTTCATTAGTTCCATAGTTTTCTCTAACTAAGGATAAGTATAAAAACAGTCTTTATTATCAGCATTTAAGGAACAGAGAGAATGAGATTTAGTACCTCTCATGTATGCACAGTAAATGGATTAATGGGCTGACAGGAACCTTGTGAAGTTCAAAAAGAAGTACAAAGTCCTGCACCTCAGAAGGAACCATCCCATGCACCAAAACAGCGTTGAGGGCCGTGGTACTAGAAAGCAGCTTGGCAGAAAAAGACCTGGGGGGGGTCCCAGTGGGCACCAAACTGAACATGAGTCAGGAATATGCACTTGCTGCAAAGGTGGATGGTATCCTGGGCTACTTTATGCAAAGCATTGCCAGCAGGTCAGGAGAGGAGATTCTTTTCCTCTCTGCAGCACTGGTGAGGTCATGCCTGGAGCACTGTGTCCAGTTCTGGGCTTTTCCGTAAAAGAGTGAGATGAACAATGAAGGGCCTCAAAGGGGAGGAAGGGACTGGATAATCTCACATATAAGGAAGGGCTAGGAAGAGTTGGAACTATCAAGCCTAGAGAAGAAAAGATTCAGGAGGGATCTAATCAGTGTATATAAATACCTGAAAGGAGGTGCAAATGTAAAGTGGTGCCTGGTAACAGGACTGGAAGAAAAGGGCACAAAATGAAACATGGTAGGTTCCATCTGAACATTAGGAAACCCTTTTTTCACTGGTGAGGGTGACCGAGTGTTGGAGCAGGCTGCTCAAGGGAGTGTTCAGAGTCTCTATCCGTGGAGATACTCAAAATCCACCCCGACAAAGCTGTGGATAACCTGCTCTAGGTGACTCTGGGCAGGGTGATTAGACCAGATGACCTCCAGAGGGTCCCTTTCAGCCTTGTGGTGCCATGAGGTTATGATATATGGTTTTGTGATGTTAAGACAGTTGAACTATAAGTGGTAGGGAGTTGTCCACTCTTACTTAATTTCTGGAAATAGGTTACTGTTTTGCTAAGTGTTCTAATCAATTGTTATTTGACATTCAAATTGAAAGCTGATGATAAATTTCTGTAGTAATTATTAATGTTCGGTATATGTATCTTGCTAAGTTTGTGGCTGTCTAACATATTTTAGCTTTTAAACATGCTATATGTGCTTTGGATACATGACTTTCTTAGATATGTTTGCTAATGTCTGAGCCTCCAGATGATAGCAATGATTCCAAGTCCCTCAGGGGCAGTTATGCAAGTCTTATTAGCCATGAGCTGTAATAAATGCTCTTAATGCATGCAACCAGCTGGAATCCTGAAAAAAATCATTCAGGGTGTTCCTGCTTTAAGCTGATAAGAGTGATTGCAATTCCTTTATATATATATAAGTCAGATTTAGTTTAAATAAATTGATATGTTGGTCATAGCACTTGGGGTTCTCCACAGAATGAAAGACCCTTAAATATTTGGGTGCTTACTCTGTGGTTCAGGCTGCTGTGATTAAACAGCTATCAGGAGTGCAGCTGGCAGAAGCAGTTAACATGGGCTCCAATAGAGTATAAATGCTGCAGCAGCACCTTCTTCTCTAGACTGTGCATGTTGTGTTTCCAGTCACCTTGAATTCCAAAGTGTGCTGTCTGAGACTTTAACTTGAAACAGCTCAAAATAGTCTAGAGGAGCTTAGAAATTGCAAGAGACAAAATTTTTAAACAAATAGCAAAAAAGAGGTTTAGGAGCCAACCACTGAAATGAGCTTGAATCAATGAGAGGATCCTTATGTTATTTCTTGTTCCAGTTGTCCTCTGTTTGTCAAGAACTACAGTCAAGTCTTTCTTAAGTAACGTATATTTCTTGGATAGAAAGATATAAAGGAGAAAATATGATAGTAGTTTCAAGGCTCATCAGCTTTCCAGGTGTTTTGAAAAGTCATGGAAGTGATTTGTAAAAATTTTGTGTGTAGGGAGTAGTAGGTGTTAAGTTAGCTGCACGTGTTTTTAGTTCTGATAATATAAAGCAAACTTGAAAGTCCCCTAGAGTTGCTATTTTTGGCTCGATATATTAGCCCTTATGATGCATTCAATCAAGACATGATTTTACAACCCTGAGCAAAATTATACCACTTACATATTTATTTTCTTAAAAGAATTTCTGTTGGGTTTAACTTAAATTTTGGAGGTAAAGAGTGCATTATTAGATTTTCATGTTGTGCCTAATTAAATATTTATGTTAAAGTTTATGTACCTGCACAAAAGTAACAATTGACAACAGCTTTGCTCTGGCTTAGTCAGTAAACACTTATTACTTACCTACCAAGTGATCATCTATGGGGGAGAAAGGAAGTTTCAGTTTCATCCATTAAATAGGACTTTTGCCGTTATCACTTGATGATAGAACTTAAAGGGGTAAAAATGACAGGGCTTTTGCCATTTGTGTAGGCCTGTATTGTCCTGAGCAGAGTCCCAGGAAGGAGAGTGGAATAAGAAGATGTGTAAAGCAAACTCCCCTGCGGGAGATGTTCCCCCAGTTCTGCTTAAGGAAAGCTGAGACTGTCAAACCTTTAACTCTGGATGATGTGGGAAAGGAGGAGCAAAGCTCCAGTGGATTAGCTAGATGCTAAGAATCTTTTTTTGAATAAGTTACCTGTATTAGTAATGAGACTTTTTAATATGCTTATTGACAATGATGTTGCTTAGATTCCTCTAATGAGACTGTAGCTCATAAAGCACTGTTGAAGTACCAGCATGTTCTTGGATCTATTTAAACACTGCATTTTCTGTTGCATGGTTCTGAGTAATGATGTGCAATAGATGTGAGAAACATACCAAGGAAAGTTATTCCTGACTTGCACTTAGTGAAGCTTAGCAGTTATGACTAACTCTTGCAGTGTTTCCAAAGGTACCTGGAATAGCTTATCCATACTTAAAAGGCCACCCTGCCCTGTCTTCATATGTATTTTTAAACTGAAAAAGTAACTTTTATAGTTACTTTCTATTTAGATTGGAAAAATGAAAGCTGATATACCATTTGATTTTAATTATTGTAAAAAGAAAAAGAAAAGGAAAAATATTGTGAGCAATACGTTTTCTCAGTGATTTACAGCAGTTGATATATTTTGTGTCAGTGAGTATTTTTAATGTTATCAGAAATTGTTAGTTTATCTTGACAGTTGTAACATTGTAGGAATAGGTAACACTGCCAAGTAACAAATGTATTGTTTAGCCATGCTGTCAACTTTTAGCTTTTCAACCTTTCAGTGGGAGTTAATCCCCTCTTTCCCAGTAGCGTGACCAAAGAAAAGTTATGAACATCTGTGTGAGAAATCCAATGCAAGAATATCTAGGTCCTGATGCAGTATGACACCAAAATATGTGCCTGTTTGTAAGACTGCACAGCAACAATCACTTTGTGAAATTATGATAATGTGATGTATTAAATTTGCATGAATTGGTGTTTAACTAAACATAGAGCACTATGAAAAAAAGAAACTAGGTAGTCAAGCACTACATTAACATCAGCAGGAGTATCCATAAGCTCTATTAATAGATTGCTGAGAAAGACTTGAAAAGTTTATAAAGCTCATTATTATAAAAGTGAATTGGAGTTCTGTCACTCCTTATTTCCACTCGCTGTTCCCGTCTGAGCAGCACCTTCCAGTCCTGGCTTCCGGTACAGTTTGCAAATGACAGCAGAACAACAGCAGCAAGCTTTTACACTACTTTAACCTTTACAGTGTGTTTGTTTGGAGAAGGCAACCATTCCATTTCTCTGTTACTCACAGAATATTAAGGTTGTAGACAGAGGAAACAAAAATAATGCCCACCAACTGAAAATTCAAAAATTTTGAAAAGGTCAAAATAGCATGGTTTGGGACCGTCTGTATGCTTTCTTTCCAGCAGATGACAACTGACCAAATAGTAATAAACTACAAGCTATATATGTTTTTAAATATACATATGAAAAGTGTCTCAACAGTCAGTTTAAATGGCACTCTTTCTGTTCTGTTAGCTTTTCAGTTGTCGATACCCAGAAGTTATCCAATTTAAAAAAGGCATTTTGATTTCTTTACTGCTGTAGGGTTTATTGCCACTCCATTTTCTTGGCACATGAATTTTTTTATATGGCAAATGTGGTATTGTAGCAAAGACTTTTGGGGATTGCTCTTAACAGTATGTATGGAGTTTCATGTAGTATAAAGCAGCATAGATTTACACCTTTTGTTTTACAAAGCATTTGATTTTCTGAACAGGAAGTCACCAGCAGGCTACTTGCCCATTCAAATACTGTCCTGCAGTTAGGCATGTTGACCCATATGAAATAAGCACTTGGTATACATATTCAAATTGGAAATGTTTTGGAGGGGGACAAAAATAAAGAGCAGAGTTTCATAAAACTGATGAAAGTTGAAACCTCCCTGAAGATATTCCACTGCAGCAAGCTTGTGTCATGGATACCTCAAAGGCTGTGGAGGCTCTAGTCTCAGTATGCAATGCTCCTGGCTACTGACCTGTTTATTAACATCACAGTGTTTTTACCTTGTTATCCAATCTAAGTCTCTTGCAACATGAAAATATTTCCTGTTCTGTGCATGGTGGTTAGTGAAAACAATTTACTTCCTTCATCCTGGGTGTTGTCTTTTGTTTTCCCATGGTGTTCTCTCCTCCAAGTGAAAACCACCCTGGATCTATATATATGCATTTGTTTCCTAATGATTAGAGTGTGATCCTACCCAAGTTTAGCATTTGAAACTTTGAAGTCTAGTGTTAAAGTTTGTCTTACAGCCTTCTCTTTTTAACAGACAGAAATAGATGCTTTCAGGTGGTAGTTTGTTGCATTTCCCTGGAGTTGCCACCTTCATTGACTTAACCAGGAGCAATGTACTTTTTGGACCTTTTGGGGTGGTTATACATGTATGAGAGTAATTGCTATAACATGGTTGGTTTGGATGTGTATGAAGGTGGCATAGAAAGAAAAGAAAGGAAGAGGGTGTTATGGACACCTTAAAGCTAATGGGCATAGAACAAGTTTGTAGACCCTTAATTTTTATTGCTCTGGATTCTTTTAAGCCTAGTAGTCTGAAACTATTGTTATTTAGTGACTAATACTTCTTTAGATGTCTCTTTTTTAAAGACCCAGGAAGTATTATATGCTATAATTAGTTCCATACCACTTAGTCAGTTTACAGCACAGCATATCTTAGGAAAGGGTTTATTGCTCCCTTCCATTTAGCAAAGCAGTCCTCTGACAATGTGAAGGTCTCTGATGCATGCAGAATTAATATATTCTTCCCAATGAGCTGTATCCTGCTAAACTGCTGACTTTATTTTGGATGTGTGACCTTTTACCTTCTTCAGTGTTAGCTCACTTCTGTGTTGAGATGAAATGAGAACAAAGACCTAAAAAGAGAAGGTTATTAAATGCAGATGATCTTCTAGTTTAATGCAAATGTCTGAGACAATAACCCAGCTCTTACCAGGAAGATCCTGTTGTCAGGGAAGAGGTTACCTTGGCAACAAGGTCAGCCAGCAGGGCCTTCCACGTGGAGTGATGGGGCAGCACGTGATGGGTGATGACAGAGCCTCAAAGATGATGAAAGAGCAGGAGGTCAATCCCTCACACTTCGCAGTGACTTCGCTCAGCTCAAGGTGAGTTACTTCAGGAGTTTCATAAACCTGGCTTTCTGAATACAAATAGTCTGTGTGAATTGCCAAGGGCACAGAGATCCAGAGGAAAGGACTTCACACTCTGGAAATTATCATCAAAGACTATTTTTTTTTTTTTTAAGAGGAAAGAATTATTTGTGAAGCTTGTTTGTGGCTACATGGTCATAGCACTGAACTGGGTATGCTCCTGGAGAAGTATCACAGGCTTTAGGTGTTGAGAAGGGAGACTCAGGATGCAGCGAGTGCAGGGACAGGTGAACTGACAGTTGTGAGAAATAAATAAGGTGGTTTTATTACAAGCAGGAGTTTACTCATGTCAAGGTGCCTGCAGGCTGTATTGTTTGGGGAGGGGTGGTGTTAGAGAATTGTTTGCTGCTGTTTGCAGCTGTTTGCTGCTGTTCTGTTTGCAGTTACTTGTTGACTTGTTGCTGTTGCCTATAGAATACAGAAGCGAGCCGGGAAGTCTGTAAGACAATTGAGGCCAGGCAGAGCTCATTGTCAGGGAACACACGGCCGGGATAGGGAAACAACGTGATAGGTCAGTTAAACCAACCAATGGAATGACAGAGGGAAATGCGAACCTGCCTGAGAGACCCAATCAAACCCAAGAAGAGAGGCTTCATCACCTTATAGGGAAGAAAAGGAGCGGAGCTCCCCATGGGAGGAGCGAGGGAGTGGTTATGTAAATCAAGAAACCTTAAAAGGACTTGTCCCTCCCATTCTAGACATGCTCGGTCTCAGCCACGAGGCTGATACATCCAGTACACTGTTAATAAAGTTCTTTGTTTCACTTTATGGGACCGTCTTTTAAATCTCAATTAGAGAGATTTCTCACACAGTGGGTTCCAGTTCATAGCTGTTGGTGCCAGACCTGTGTCCTTTAAGATTGTGTCTAGCAACTCTAAGATGAGCTGGAGCACAACCATTTGACAGTGAGCTCATGACTAGCCAACAGTGTGCTTAAAAAAAAAAAAAAAAGGATAGTTTCCATCTAAGGAACAAAGGAGAAAAGCAAAAAAGAAAAATTGAAGATAAATCATGTGTTTTGGAAACGATACTTTGCACTCTTCCGACTTACTCTTTTTTTTTCCATATTATGAGAAAAATTAAATAGGGAAACTAATAGGCAACCTACTTAAAGCAGATAAATCAATACAACACTGTAACTAACCGGTGCATCTTAATCACTCTTTATGTTTATCTTTTATGTTTTTTTTTTTTTTACCAAGCCATTAATTTTGTCAGTTACTGTTGGATTGCTGCGTCCTGGAAGAAATTCACTGCCATCCTTAAGGCACTTTTCTCTTGGTTCAGGATTTTCAGTGAGGTAGAGTCATTGTGTTCTGTTTCTTTGTAATTAGTATGCCTGCTAACCATGTCTGCAGTCTAAACTAAATCGCTCAGTTGGAAGCTAATGAGACAATGTAGTGATCTTATTCTGTATTCAGTGCTCAAGTCTGGGTCTGTTTTTCAGTCAAAGAATTGCCAACTTTTTCCATTTTGAAGGCAGCATTCTGCAGAAGTGTAAACGACACCACCTCCTCTCTCGCATTGTGCAAGACTGCATGTCTAACTGCAGCAAAGAGAGAATTGAACTTGTGGCTTTGTTAGTGAGGAAATGGTGTTCTTGGTACTTTCCTCGGTCCTCCTCACCCATCACCTCAGGCAAAACTAACCTACTCCTCCTCAATTCAGTTGTTAAATGAAGATATTGCAGAAAGACACAGTCAGTGCTGATAACAGAAAAAGCAAACACTGTTTAGGAACTGCAAAATTATTCTATGCTGCTCTTAATTTTCAAGGTCTACTTCCTTTTTTTGTGCTGGAATTAGTGATGCAGCTAAAAATTCACCTCCCAGGATCTACTTATTTTTAACTAATGCCATGAATATTTCTTTTTTGAGGATGTTGGAAGATAATGGTCATATATGCAATGGCAACTGCAATGACCCCAAACGTGTTTGAAACTATTTTCATGCCTGTGTTTATACTTTTGCTGCACTTTAAAGGCACAAAGGAATTATGATATTACCAAATTGATGGTGTTTGATAGTACGAAATTGATGTTGGTTGATGTTCACTGAGGACCATTCATGTCCAAAGATGTGTATTTTCTCATATATTTCCTCCAGATTTGCTTTCTGAAAAAATTAGCTCAAGATTTAATTGTACTTACTATGAGTGCAAATTGGATAAAAGCTCAAGTTACTGTATGTGCCCCACTGTTAGTTTTTTTTTAAACTGGAAAACATTGAGGAATACTATGAAATTCACAAAAAAAAAAAAAAAGTGAATACTGGAAGCTCCAGAAGGAAAATTATTACTAAATGTGTAGGAGTTTAAGCTCAAGTTCTCAGAGCTTTCCTTCTGAGTTTTCACCCCACATTTCCATCCAGTACATTTGTACATTTTTGTCTAGGCATAGGTCATAATCCAGGCTCTCAGACACACCTGTCCTCTCACTTGTTCACTGTGAGAATTCAAGGAACATTAGTAACCAAAGAAGCAGCAAGTACTTGTGCTTGATCTTTGTCTAAATGGTGTCTTCTGCCTCAACTTGCGTGAAGAGGAAGGGTCCATGAATTGACGTATTCAGTCTGAAAAAAGGTGATTTGTGACTGCAGTTGCAGCAGCAGGTGTACTACAATTAAAGAAAATACTGGCTCTTAAATGTGGGTGTAGAAATAGTTTGCTCTTCATCCAAATGAGCTGCAACTGTTTTCCTGGTTATAAAGATGGCAATTTCTTAAATGGCATTTAAAAAAACTGCTAAAGCAAGATAATAAGATAACAATTTATTGCTAAAATACTAATTGATATTTTGAAAAGCTGTAACTTCCTTGCATAAGCACTTTTGTCAAATTCTAATTAAATACATAGACATTCTCTTGCAAATTTAATTTAATAACTTAACAACATCTATTGTTTCTCCAGTAATTGCTTGACTGTGTACTCCTGCATATTATTCACCTAGAGCACATAACTTTCTAATAATTGATTGCTATGCTGCTGTGCAGTTAGACTAAACAAAACCTTGCATCAGAGGTTTTGTGTAAGTGCCCAAACTGTGCAACTCCCAGCAAGGCTGATGGGCAAATCTGATTGTCCAGTTGCTACCTCAGACACAGTCATCAACAACACGCTCAGCTGTGCACCACCTGATGAAGGCTGCTTGGTTACAAATCTGAAGTTGCAATAACTAGTTTTCAGTTTGGGCAAGGAAGAGTAAGAACGTTTCAAAGTTACAGGTATTTGAAAAGGTCCAGCATCTCTCACCTCTAGCTCACTTTTCTTTGAAGCTATAAGATTGCATAGGACCCATATAGGAGTAATAATGAGAATGACTAATGATCTTCTCATGCATATCACTGGCTGTAACTTGGGCTTGAAGCATCCATGCCACACTTATGAGCTCAGGGTATCTTACAGCCAGCCAGCTCAGGGCTTGTGCTTCGTCTGCCTGTGTTGAACTTGGGTCTATGCTGACATGGGGTGTGTTCTGCAGCACTGCTGTTCTAGGTAGCTCTGGTGCAGGTCCCTTCTTAACACTTGCTCTGGGGCTTGAACAGGGACGTGGGGAGCAGGATCAGACACCTGGCTGCCTGATGGCAGTGGCATGCTTTTAAAGAATGTTTTAAAGGAGTGGATCAAAAACTTGTATTAATAATGATTGTGCAATAGCTGAGAAGGGAACCTAATATTTAGCCCACCTGAATGTTTTCAGCCTGTGTCTTAAGTGGTTTTTCTTGCTATTTATAGAATATCTAAGGAACATAGGAAAGCAAAATATGGTACTTGGAAATGTTGTTTCCCACTTAGTGCTTAATATTTTTTTATTCTGTGGGAGTTCACAATGATTGCAATAAAATAGCTATAAAATATTAGCTGTTGACATATGTACTTTTGAAGTTCTGTATTCATATTTTCACAATACTGTTATACTCTAATCTTTAGTAAAGGTGACTTCTGATGTTATACAAGACTGCTAATAATTTATTTTTGAGATTGCATACTAAATACAACTGTGCAACTTGATTTTGTAAACATATTTGCAATTAAAAGTGGCTTTAATTTTTCTTATTGCATAAATACTGAAAGCATTACAAAGCTTCAAATATGAATTGGATTAAGTCAGAGGCTATATGGATTTGGGCCTTGGAAGAGAAAATGTTGCTTGTAGGCAACTTTCTAATATTTCTTTCAACTGCTGTTAGCTGTGTTTTCATTTTTTATTTTTTTTTTTTTTTTTTTTTTTTTTTTTTTTTTTTAATCTTCTTAACATTCCCCATTTTCATAACTGTAGCTGTGGCTGCTGCTTCAGGAACAGAACAAACTTGCTTCCCAGGCTCAAAGTAATATCTTGCCTGTTGGCATCAAATTACTGTTCTGTCACTTGTTGGGTGCACTTTTCCCTGTTGTGAGTTAGTGCAGCATCTTCATTCTCTATGTTCATCATTAATCTCTTCCTGTTTAGAAGTGGGTCTGTGGTTGTTAAGGATATCCTGCCTCTTTCCAGCCTTCCAAGGGTTCTAGGATGCTCTAAATCCCTGGGATGGGGCTGCAGTGGCCCTGTGGAAGTCAGTCACGTGAATGACAGGCTCCCTGTTTAGGACAATGTGCTTAGTGGAAGAACTTTTCAAGATTGTTATTTTTTTTCTCCTTTTACCTCAAAATAAGACTGTTTTTTTCTTCACCTCATTCAGTGTCTTCTGGAGCCATATTTATGGGTGAAAGTGTCCTTTTGTTTTATGGGAAGCAGCATTTAGTAAAGGTTTGGCATTCAGATGATTAAAAACATTTGAATGCAAAATTATCTACAACCAGTCTACTATATTTAAATTTACAGATCATGATTGGAAGCAGAAACAATTGCAAATATTTATTTTAATCAGAAGTTGTTTTTTTTTTTTTTCTGCCCTCTCCTAGTTATGGTCCCAGGAGGCTCCTGATCCTAATTTAATTGTACATTATGGAGCTATACTTTTCATTATGAATGAGCTAATCAAAAGATGTAGGTACTTACTTATACTATTAAGACTGTATTGAAGTTTTTGGGAAGAAAAAGATACTAATTTTGAAAAAAAATGAATGTGTATGCAGACACAGTATGCAGAAAGTCTTATTAAATCAGTACTACCATGATTTATGTACATCAGGCTTTTATCCTCCAGTTCACCATTGCGAAAAATCTCAAAATTAAAAGAAATGAACACAAATTCACTTTTAGAGCACTGTATGTTGCAGACCTGTGCTTTAGGTGAATTCTCTGGTAAGATCTGTAGAATTCAGATTATAATTTGAAAAAGAAAACTACTTGATCAATTCAGTATAAAAAAGGTACGATTTTATTAATCAGCTCTAGCATGAGCAATGTTTTATATATTACCAGATACTAACACTGCATATCTTTGTGTTTAAAACTTCAAACATTTAAATCAGTATCTGTAGGTAGAGGTACTCAGATAAATTGTGCAAGTTAAAATTACATCTCTGACCCCAGTTTTGAGGGAAAAATTATATTTCAATAATGCTGTGAAGTGCAGTGCAACCCATTTTCAATGAAGGACAGAAGTCCCATCTAATTTGTAAAACTTTATTCGATCTGTGTGGGTAAAGGCAGAAGCTCCTGTAGGACCCGTCTCTTAAACACCTTCCAAGAGAAGAGGGAAAAGCTAGTTCTCTTCCTTTTGATCTATTTCATAAATATAAAGGTCATCATTTAAAAAATAACATTTTGAAGTTATTGTTCCTAAAGTTGTATTTATGTAGTCTTTAAAAAGTTCTATTTAGATATGCAACTTAACAAACTACATCAGTGTTGTGGCACTATTAATACTGAGTGATGTTAGAAATGCATGGTAACTTCTTTCTTTTCTTTTTTGTACATTTGTTTCCTCCTTGCTTCTTAATGCTTGCAGGCAGAACAAGTTGCCTACCTGAGTAATTGGTTTAGTAGTGTGTTCAGTTGTTGGGATTCGGGGTGGTTGGGGTCTCCCCCCGCCGCCCGCCTCTTAGGGGCCGAGATGGGCGGCGGGGGCTCTGGTACCGGGAGAGATGAGACCATGCAGGGGTCCAGCAGGGAAGAGAGAGCTTTATTCAAAGTTCCTGCAGTTTATAAGGCTGCAGGGAGGGAGGAGTTTAGCCACTCGGCTAGCCAATGTGAGGAGGTGGTACAGTGATCATGGGAACCAATGGGAACACAGAATACAATACACAATAACCAAAACATAGTTAACAATTTTCAAACCCCAACATTCAGTTACTCTCTACTTAAACTATGTGCAGCATTGAAAGTATTCACAGAATAATGTAAATTAAACAAGCTACCATTAATGAGTCTTTCAGACATATCATACCTGTAAATCAAGGTTTTACGTGCTACAACTACCAGGCCTCTGTATTTGTTCCTTCTGAATCCTTTTTTGTGAAGCAGTCTGAAATTCTCTCTGGGAGCACCGTCTCTGGCTAACAAAGCTGCAGGTGACTGAGCTGCAGTTGGCTGAGCCCCTTTGGGGCACGTGTAGTTGTTGAAATGGTGTCCAGAAGGGCACCACACCCAGTGGAAGTTTCTCTGGGGGAAAAAACTGTCCATACATGGATCTAGATTAACCCATGTCATGAATAAGTACAAAGAGGACTGCCTTGACAAGCAGTAGTATGTGTGGGGAAGGATGGCCACTACCTAATGTGCATGTCTGGCAGCAAAGGCTGTGGGGACTACCAGGTACCAGATTGAATGCACATCACTTTTTACTGGTTTTGCTGATACACAGAAATGTTATTTGCAAAGACTGAACTTTCTTCTAGATTTTTGTTTTGAATTTTATGGGACCTAGTAAGGTAATAGTGTGCAACTCATCAGGCTGGTCTTCTGCAGCCAAAAGCATGCTTGGCATATGCTTCTGAATTTTTACTCCTGAAGGTGTTTTCTCATGGCAGCACTGCAGACCCTGCAGGTTTTTGTTTGGCTTCAAGAAATCCATCTGCAAAATTGTGTATTTTGGAGCGTGTTACTCTTATCTTTTTTAACATTAAGGAGTCTTTCTGCTTTTCCTTTTGCCTTCTGTTCCAGTTAAGTTCTGAGTACTTCAGTTTTTGAGGTCATAAGTACAACAAGCTTTTAATTCTTTGTGGAAGCTGCAGTGAGTTTACATGTTGTTGGGCTTACACTGGGCCAGCTAAAGTCAACAGTAGCTAATTTGTAGAAAAAGTGATATTTAGAATAAAGTCAAATTACTATATATTCAGTGTCTACGCATGGATGAATACATAAAAGGAACTGGGTATTCCCTCCTAATTTTGGGTGATGATCTAGGGTGTGGTTTTTGGAGCTGCGTCTAACTTTAACTTGAGCTGGTGATAGTAAGTGAAGCAGCAGCAGCCACTGTGGGAAGTTGTTCAGTCAGCCTGTGTTTTCACTTCCTCTGGGGATTGCTTGTCTGTCTTCATTTGCTGTGTATCCAGCCTAGAGTAACTTCCTGCTTAGACACCTGAGACAACAAACATTATTATGTCTTTTGGGCTAAACCAATTTCCTTATACCAAGTCCAAATCAAAAGTTGCCTTAAATATCTATCCTTTGTGAACAGCCATGATTATTTTGTTTTGATTCAACTAATTACATTTCCAGCTCAAATAACTAAAGATCACTGCACTGGATTCTCTCTGATTGAATATTAACTGCCTTATGAATTTTTAATTTTTGTGATATTAATTGATTGCTGCTTCATCCTGTAATTTACTGATAGGGAAGTTTTAAATAATTATTTTTTCAGGCCAAACTTCAGAATTTATTTGAGAACTTTGCAGCAAGTTATAGCTGTTTCAGAAGCAGCAAGTCATTGCATCAAAATTCAACTAGCTTATCAATAACAATTTTCAGAGAATCAGTTTACAGTTCCTAAAGTAAGATCATTTGAAAGCCTTTAGAGGCATCAGAGTAGTCCATTTGAGGATTTCTACCATTGGGAAACTAGTAGGAAAAAAGACATGTAGAACTTCACATTGTCTTCTCTGCTGGAATGCAGCAGTTTGGGAGCAGTAGAAGATTCATCATCACTTAATAAAAAAACTCATCACCCAAATTTGTTTTCTTTTAATTGTTCTGGACTTTTAGAAGTGTCCTTGAAACTTTTTTAAGAACAGACACAGTGGCAATGTCCTGACTTCCTGTAAATCAGTTGCAAGATTTGTAGCAGAGCTGCAAACTGTTTGTTCAAGTTGTTAAAGAAAATCTACAAAGTGTTTAAAAATGAGGACAGATGCTCAAGGCACTGCACTTTCACTGCATCTTAGATGTGGAGTTTATGGCTGTTTAACTTGGAGCTGACAGTTCTGGTAGCAACCTGTCCTTCTGTAGGTGTTTCTTTTAATGCCATGTTACCACAGAAGTTGTTTTGGGCTTGAGTCAGAAAACTCAATGGCTGTGTTGTTAAAAGACCAATTTTAATATACTTTCTGGCACGCTGGTATTCAGGGTAGGCAAAACAACTCTCACAGCTACCACTCTGTTCGTAAAGCTGGAAGACTAAGTCTTGATTCTTAAAGCAGTATGAGCACTGAAGTTATAAATCTAAACTAAAGTATCTACAAAAGTCTGTCTTTAACCCCGCAAAGATTAAATATAGGGCAACATCCTCTTATTTTTCTGACATGTTTTTTGAATGCTTTAAAAAAAAAATCTTGTTGCTTATGTCAATTCTGTATCTGTTTTATGAAAAATTATGCTGTGTTCACAAGTTTGTCTTCTACAGCTTAGAAATATTGAAGAAAAAGGTAATAGCTGTTTACACTAAATTAAGGCTTGAAGGAGCCTTTTTTTTTATTTCAGACACTAAAACTTGTGATTTCAAGCAAAGCTGAGAGATTAAGTCCCCTGTCAGTTGAAGAATAATTCATGCTTTATTTATGAGAAAATGCAAATATGCTAACTAGAAGATTATTCATCTTGGGATGAATATTTGATCTCTGGTGTACCTTAGGACGGGCAAAGCCTTTCATCTAGAAGAATCACAGTGAAGTGATGGCCAGAAGTTTGAAGTTTGGTTATCCTCAAGTGTATAAATGAAGTATTTGTAAATTTGCATAAGCAGTATTTTTGTTAGCTCTGCATTAGACTGTTTTTGAACAACTCTAGAAAGCAACAAGGCTTTTTGTTATGTTAGACATCTGTGCTTCAAAATACAGCTATTATGTGAAGGGCAAGTGGTTGCCTTAGCCCAGAACTAAAAGAAAGAACCTTCATTAAGTGAAAACACAACATGCAAAATGCAGTTCTGTGACAGATGCTCCTTTCCAAAGACTGACCAACCAGCTGCTAGTAAATACATAGTGTATACCTTGTACAACTTGTCTTGCACTTGTTGGTTTGGTTTTTTTGGTCAGAAGAGATGGATTTTGACTGTGATCGTGTTCTTGCTGCTGGACTCCCAGTTGCTTGTATGCTGGTTCTGATGGTTGGCAATGCTGGAAACGAGATTCAAAACACCTCTTTTAGTTCAAGGGTTGATTTTACAGTGCTTTTGAAAGAATAGGGTTTTGTTTCTTAAAATATGTCATAGGACTTCTCTACATGAAGCATGTTTTACAAAACATTGTATAATTTCTCCTGGTTTGAAGAGAATATCTTTTTTAATCGCATAGGCTCTAGAATAGAAAATTTTGGTTTTCTATGTTTGGTTTTACATTTCTGTGGGATTGTGTTTGTTTGTGAACTGCTATTCAGAAGATTTAGGTCTTATTTCTCCCCAGGCTCCCTCTATGGTTTCCTGTATGTATATCAAAGAGGCTTCACATAGATGGTCTGAATTTCATGTGCTGTGTATGAATGGCAGCTGTTCAATACCCTTTTGTTGTCCAAGAGTATTTTGTGTGAAAGGTCAGAAGCTCATGTATCTTAAAGAAATAGAAGAATGATACATTTACCTTGAATGTATCAATGTTCATATGTGTTATAAACTGTAACTGGCTGAGGTTTGAATCCAAGCTGTTTTGCTTCTGAGAAGTTTGATAGTTAAGCAAGTCATTTGTAGTGGATAATCTGTATGATGAATTTCTTCTCTTTACCTATTAACAAATCTTCTATGAAAACATAATATATCTTCTCAGATGTACTTTTTGTTTTAATTGATCGTTTTCATTCATTCCGGTGGTTGCTTTGAAGCCATGAATTGCTTGAAGATTATTAGTGTTTGAAATGCATTGATGAATCTCAATTGAACTTTGACTTTGTTATTTAGGAGAATAATTTTTTTTGATGTCCAAGTGGAGATGAAATTAGTTTTTGGTGAGATCCTGCAATCTATAAAATCAGTTTCAGTGTGTTTTGTTTTCTGTGTGGGAGAAGCAAAAGTGTCCATGAAACCTTTGGAACCACTGTAACTGATGGCAGAAACAATTAATATGCAGCACCTTTCTCCTTCACCTATGTGTTGTCAATTGCTTCTAATCCTTTTTTAAAAATAAATGCTTAAGGTTACTGGAGCAAAATATTACTGTACCCTTCTGTACAGCTTTCTATTTCAGGGATTTCTTTTAACAAAAGAATGCATTACTTGGTCCAGGAATTAACACAGTACCTGAGAGCTACAAGATAAGCAAAACAAGAAATCTACTGTTTAGAAAATTTTGTCATGGGACTCCTGAGAATTTCCTTTGGCTTTTTGTAACACTATATATTTTGCTATTAGGGAGCAAAATCTTACATTTTGTTTTAAAGCCCTTTATGGATTCAAAAGTTAATTTGATTCTAATGTTATCAAGTATCCATTACACTTAGTAAAATTGCTGTGGAGGGCAGGAAGGGTAAAGAAATGAGAACAGGAATGTATTGATTGCATCTATGCACAAAAAAAAAAAAAAACAAAAAACAACCCCCCAGCCAATAAATGGCAATGACAACCCCCCATGCTCACAAAAATAGCAAAAAGAATGTTAGGTAAGAAAGATACATTAAATATAGGACCAACCCTTTCATGTTGCTCTTAGAATACTCAGGTGAAAGATGAGGTATATAGTGCCAGAGTAAAATAATTCATATGAAGTTAGTTTTATAGGTTGTTCCCTGCCATATTTCCCTCTGCCTCCCTTGCTCACATGCAAAGGTGCACAGTCTGCAGGTCTTCAGAGCCCACAAAGTTCATCTACTCCCCTTTATGCTGAAAATGCTGACCAGAAATCAAAGGGGAATGGTGAGTTCAGGCAGGGGAGCTCCATCTGTGACTCACTGTTTTTTCATCATGTACTGCACGAAATATCATCCTAAATTTGAAGCCTTGCATCCATACTGAGGAGTAACAGATGCGAAGTGCAGAGACCTGCATCCAAATATATGAATTTGCTTGCTGTCAAATACTTCTGTTTGTTTTAAAAAATGTTTGTGATGCAGTTGCTTAGTTTTTAGGAAAAAAAATTAATTATGTCAACACAAAATAAAGTTATACTAGTTGGTTTTGCAATTTGTTAAGCTAATAGGATTTCTTTTGGTGATATCTTCATATGCATTCTCAGCATATCCTATTATAAAGTCCCATGAAAGCATTATAGTGTGTGCTGCAAATGTTTATTGCCAATGTGATAAATTGTTTAACAATGCTCAGACAATCATAACAGATTTATTGAAGAAGTTTAAATCTCATATTTTAGCAGAAGCCCTCCTGGAACCCTCAGATGAAGTAAACAAACCTTCAAACCATTCCAGGCACATTAAAGAAAAAAAAAAAAAAAGACAACAGTTGGTATGTCTGATATTTTTATATTTTTCCTATGATACAACTAGGAAATTATGCAAGTGATCTATTTAAGATATTCTAGTTTTTCCTAGTATTTGCATAACACAAAGTGATATTGTAACTATTCTATAACAAGGCATAATAAAGCAAGGTTAATTATGCACAAGGAAGTTTTTTTTTTTCAGTGTAGTCTGTGAAAACTCACAGCTTTTAATTTATGCTTCTTTAGAGTGTTTCTTGTGATAGCATTGGCACCTTTGTGATGGCAGGAGCTTTGTGCTAATTCATCTGTTGGGATTTGTAAGCAATCAGAAGAATTTTCTGACTTCAGAATAAACCAATGAGACTCTCCTTGTGAGTATTTATGCATTGGAGGAATAAACTTACATGAGCATTAACTTATATCAGCTTCACATCTCTTATATTTTATAGAGAGTAGAATCTTTCTCTAAACCTATTTCAAAGCAGATTATTATAAGGCAGGTTCACTTTGGAAGGTAATATGCCTTCACTTTTGTGTTCAAATTCAGGGACCAGATGGGATTCACTCAATGGTGGTGTAAGAGATTGCCTGTGTGATGGCAAGGCTGAAAGGTCGCAGTTAAGGGAGGTCCTTGACAACTGGAAAAATGGTTACATTATAGCCTTCTTAATAAACAGTAAAAGGAAGACTTGGGGAACTTAGTCATTCCCTGGAAAGGTCATGGTAAACATCTTTGGAGTGCCAGTTGCAAATATAAAGAATAAGTACATAATTAGTAGTCGGCATTGATTTACTAATGGAAAGCTGTGTTTTGCCAACCTGAACTATTTTCTGTTTCAAAGGGCCATCAATATGGATGAAGGGAGATCAGTGAAAATATAATATGGTATGACTGATTTATTTTGCTGTGTTCTCATGTAGAAACTTGAGAAGCATGGACTGGATAATGGTAAGCTGAAAACTGACTGTCTGGTAGGCTGAAAGGGTTGGTGGACAGCAATAAGCAGAGTGCCCCAGGCATTGACGTAGAGGCCAAATTTTTTCTGTAAGAGTTGTAACATCAAAGAAATACTGTTTGCAAGAGACCTCTGGACCTTGATATTATCTGGAAGAGTTTGAGCTCCATCTTTGATGCTACCTTCAAAGCTTGGAGGCACTTTTGAATTGCTCCTTACCCTCTTCTCAAACAGACTAAGTAAGCTCAAGTCCCTCAAACTTTCCTTCTGGATTATGTGCCTGAGGCTCCTGTCCACAGTGGTAGTGCCTCAGTGCACCTTCTCAAGCTTCTGACCATTCTTTTTGAATTAGGCTATCCAAAACCAGGCAATCCCACCAGGGTTGAATGATGGCCATAAACTCTGTTTTGAGAGGTTTAGGTAGAGCTTTAGGGAGACAAAATAAAAATTGCTAGAACAGTAGTGCAGCATAAGGAGAGATTGCCAGACATTCTGGAATCTGTGTACTTGGAGGTTTTCAAGATTTTGCTATTTGAACTTGTGACTGATCTGATTTAGTGGTGATTATACTCTAGCTTACAGTGGGAGATTGGACTAGATGACTCTTTGGGGTCCCTTCTGAGAAACATTTCTATGATAGTATCATTCATTCCATATATGAGAGCTGATTTTGATATTTAAATTCATGTTTTCTACTTATAATTTCTTTCTTCTATGTTGTTAAACAGTACTCCAAAGAATTGAATGATAGAACTAAAATACCTATTTCAAAATCATGTTTCAAACTAATACTGTTCAATAGACTCTTGACAGAACAAAATTTCTAGTTTGAATGAACTTGTATCAGATTTTTTAAAATAACTCAGGATGATGTCAGCTGATCAGTTCATAAAATTCAAAGGCACATGTCTAGTCTTTTCTCAGGAAAAATTCCATTTAAAAATCCCTATTTTTCTAGAACCCCAATCTAATTTTGGAGAAAGAAGGGTGCCAGTTCACAGGATGTATACATTCCTTGCTTTTATATGCTGGGGATGTGTTGAATTTTTTTATAGTTTAATTTCTTTTCATTTTTTTTTTTAAAGGAAGTATGAATTTCATTACAGTTGCAGGAAATTCCACATTAGGCTTGCAGGGCACAGAAATTAAAGAAGAATTTGATCTGGAATACTTTCAAATGCTCCCCATCCTCATAAATAAATGAATAAAAGAAAACCTCAGAAGTGTGTAGAAGTTCATATGTTCCTGCTTTTGTGGGAGCCAGTATGGTTGGGGTTTTCCAGTCATCAAGGCATAGATTTCAGTCATTGGGAAGATTGCACTGTGTCAGGCTTTGAGCAGAAGTTTGGGTTGAGGTCCCTGCCAGGCTTGGTTATTCTGTTGTGATCCTACAGAGTGAGGCAGGGGACCTTCTGGACCCTTGGGTGCTGCTCCTTGGAGGTGCCCTTGTGCTGCTGTCTACCTGGATGGCAATAAACTGTTCCCTAGATATTATGTGGGGAAATATGAAGGTGGGCATTTAACTGTCAAGCAGCTTTTCCTGTGTCCTTTCAGAGTACCTGCTGTTTGCATATTCATACCATGTAACATGGGAAGGGATGCTCGACACTTTGCAAAGCAGAGGAAGCAGCAGCTTTCCCTGTCCTGTTTGCTGTGTAGGACTTGAAATATAATACTTAGTGGGAAGGAGCAAAGTGAAGTGAGACTGAAGCAGGACTACAGATAACATCTGAGGAGCAATTTAGATCAGGTGTGTACTTGGTTCTCTTTAAAAAAAATAAATCTTTTGTACGCATTTTTGTAAGCAATGATACTGGGCGTCTTTTGTATGGGAGTGCTAAGCAAAATATTAGCAGGGTTTGGGACAGAAAATGAGCAAAGACATACCAGGACTGTCAGGTTTTGGAGGAGTGAGTTTGTGGAGGCCAGATGAATGGTGTCTCTTAAGTTCCAAGCTTCCTCCGGCTGTTCATTGTGAGGGTGGGTGCTGGGACAGCTGTAGGTGGAGAGAGAACCACAGACAAAGAGAAAGACCTCCTTTAATTTATACTTTCTATTCTTTAGCTATGTTTCATGTATACTCTTATACATAATTTTTGGTTATAGCATATGAGTTCTTATATGCTGTAGTTCCTTACCATCTGTGACCATTTTCTGACTAATTTACACCCACCTATAGTGTTCCTTAGCCCAACAAATCAGCTTGCTTAAATATCTGCTTTTTGGGCCTACCTCTCTTTAGAAAGAAAGCAAGCTGCATTCTGATTTTCTACATAACAGTCACACAGTTTAAGTGGAATGGGAATAATTTGTTTTTCCTCTGCTGAACAAAAGATACTGTGTTTGTTCAGGAACTTCTTATTAAAAAAAAAAGCATATGCCAAGGAATATGTAGCAGTGAGATAACACATGCCTCAAGGAACTCTGTGAGGCACATACCTTTGAAAATATTTTATTTCTATATTTCTTTTTGAAAAGAAGTGTCAAAATATGGAAAGCCAACAGGGAGCTCTCACTAATGCACCAAACAGACTTTATTCACGACATATTTGCACATAGGTCCTTCCAGTCAAAAAAGACATATTAATGCCCTGGAATGCTGGCATATATGTTTCAGTGCTTTTGAAGGTGAAAAAAACACAGGATAGAGATAAAAATGGAAAATAAGAATCCCAATGTGTTTCCGTATGTAAGTTCTTATATATATTGGATTGCGTGACTGTGACTCAAGTATATCTTTATTGATCTGGGGAAAAATGGCTTCAGAATATTAGAAAAACTCTGGAACCTTTAACTAAAGGGAAAAAACACCTGCTTGTTTTATGTATACTGTATCTTTATTCACTGTCTAGCTATTTTGGAGTTGTTTCATCTCATCATTCGATGGACATAGACAATAAGTCTTGTCCTGTCCTTGACCATGTTAAATTTGCACTCAGCTGTTTCTTTAAGCAATCCTGAAATAATATTTTATAAGGACCTTTGGCATTTTTTCTCCTTTTCTTCCTCCCTGATCTCCAATATAATTTTAGTTAAAGCAAAATTTAGCCATGTTTCTGAAGAGATCCTTTGGAATACCTTTGTTCCAAGGTAGTGACTACGAATCACTCGTATGTATCACCTGTATATCAGCTGCTTTGTAAAATAGGAAGTCTGGGTATAGAGATATAGTAATTGATGACTGGTATTCTTTGCTACTGCTTGACTCAGTTTGTGGCACTGATGGCTCCTTGTCCTTTCCTCTGTTTCATGGGCAGTGACAGCTCACCGGGAGCCCTCGAGCCAGTCTGTATGTGGGGTGATCCCAGCTGAGCCATCAGCCCAGTATCTATCATTGTCTTTTTACCTGTCCAGCCTTACCTGTCTGTGCTGCCTTGTGAGCCCTTTGGGTAGTTGTTGATGACTGAAGAACTAGAAAGTGCCATTGAATCTTTGTGATTGCCTGAAAGGAAGTTATCAAAGGTATGCAGAAAGCAAAGCGAGGGGTACAGATGATGGTAGCTTTCTTTCCTTCTTCACTTTTTTTCCAAGACTTCTTCACAGCAAAGAAATACATCTCTTGAATATTTCAGTGTCTAACATACTTGTGCCCTCACTGGAACACCTGAACTATTTTGTAATGTAGATGTTTTGCAGCAATGTAAGTATGATGTTGTCTTCTATATATCGCATTTTTTTCTGGGTAGCAGCTTTCTATTTGTACTGATCTCAGTAATAACACAAACAGGAGAGATGATATTGTAAAATAATTCTTAGAGAGCAGGTGTGATTTTCCTAACAAATCTTGGAAGGCTGATTCCCCCCCCCCCACCCCCCCCCCGGTAAAAACACTATTTAAATTATTTCACAAATCTCAGGAGGTTTTAAGCAACTTCACTGTTGCATTACAACAGCATCAATACAATAGTTACACTGCATTTTGTTTCAGTTATCTGGGGTTTTTTTACATTTTATTTCAATTTGCTATTTATAAATTCCTGTTTTATCATATTTTCTCTGTGGTCATCCTGTAATTGAGCAAAGTATGTGGGTTTTCTGCTTGTTTGCTTTTTTGTTTTACCCCCTGACTGGAGAGTTTGGCAGTTTGAACTTATATTTCACCGTAAGTTTTTCCTTTGTTTTGCCTGTGTTCATCAACATTGCCCTTCGGTACTGAAGGCAGTGTCTTTAAAGAGAGAAATAATACAACTGGAGGTGAAGGCTTTTTAGAGATCTGGTACAGCAGAGAGAAAAGTCTTGGCTTTTCACAACCCCCTTTCTGCTCTGGTAGGATGTGTTGTAAAGAAGCAATTACTGATCTTATTTCACCCTGTTGAAGCACCAGTTTGTAAGATAAAATAAGGCCTGGTAATCAGCACTTTTCTTCAGAAAAAAAGAGTATCTGTTATGCTATTGCCAGTTTAGTGAATGAAAGATGACTTTCATTCCCAAAGGTATTTTGCAAGAGCTGTCTGAGGAAACTTGGGAGTTTGCAGGATGAAGCAGGTCACAGAACAGGATTTTTCAAAGTATCATTTTAAAGAAGAGAGAAGAACTCTTACTGTCTTCAGGCTTTGCTGTTGGAAAAGGAGCTGCTGTACCTGATCTGCAATGTGTTCTCCAAAAATGCATCCAGCGAAGTCTGAAGTTATCCTCAAGTTCTTCTTGTGCAGGAAGCTGGGGCGCAAGGACATGAAAAAGAAGCACGAGACACAAGTCTATTTCCAAACAACCCTACACCATATAAATTTGCCTCCTTTGAGCTATCTCCAGCATAAATTGCTATCCAGAGATAGGAAACCTCAGTTACTTGTGCTCTTGAAGGCAAACGATAAGTAATGAGACTTATCCTGAAGGAAGTCTAGGTCTTCTGGACCTGGTTTATCTGGGTAAGCTCTAGAAACTGAACCTAGAATAGACCTAAATTTACAATCATCCCTCCCAGTTTCCAAGTGTAGTGCCTTTTGCAAGTGTTCCTGCCTCTTGCTAAGGATGAGACAAAGCACTGATGAATGTGTGAGGGCTGTCACAGTGCTTCCCATCACCATCCAGGCACTGGACACAGACTTTGCTATGGAGGAATGTGCTGCAGCTGCTCATGGGAAGTGTAGCATAATAGCATATGTAGCATTGATAAGCTGCCTTTCCTCCCTTGTGATCTTATTTATATTCACGAAAAAGACCCAAAACACCTCAGCCAATTTTTAAACTGGATCATTTTAATAACTGAGACAGTTAAAGTGCAAAATGGAGTTGAGGGGGAAGTGTTTCAAGACTGCAGGTAGAATCTCTGCATGTAGGAAAAACCATCTTACTGGTGTTGATTATAGCAGACAGAGTTGTGTGGTGAAATCTTCCCCATGATTCCTAGATTTGTGAGAGTTTTCTGATGGTTTGGTGTAGCCTGAGCTTTATGGCAAAGATTCTTGAGTACTTAGAAAGATGAATAATGCTTTTAAATTATCTATTCACAAGTTTAAATGCAGATGTGCTCAAGTACAATAGTGTTTTCTTGACTATGTATAACTAATGACTACACACAGCATTCACACTGTTAATATGTTATGTAATATTTAACAATCTTGCCCTTACTTTTTTATCTTTGTTTAAATCTTCTACCTCTTCAGCACTTTAAAGTATCTTTAAACAGTGATTAAAATGAAGATTTGTAAAACACAGACTTAGGAAGAAAGCTTGAGAGGAGGTAAATATAACTTTTTTGGAGATTTTTATCACTTTTTTTTTCTTTTGTTATTTTCGTTTCCCTCGTTTTCTGATTTCAAACTAGCTGGACCTGGTTCTAATACTCACGCTATTTTGATGATATTTATGGATCAAAAGAATATGATTTCCATGGTAACTGCTCCAGGTTTTGAGCAAATATCAGGTTCGAAGGAGCTTTTTCTTTTTTTGGCTTGTATTTTGTGCTTATTTGATTAACTCCAGGAGGGGTTTAGGTCTTGTTTATAAACAGAGAACTTAATTTAAAGAAGAAAAGCAAATTTCAAAATAGAATGGAGTGTTCAAGATATTAGATCCAACTGCAGAGTCCTATCAGGTTCTTGCTTTGTCCTTGAGTCTTTAAGCTACTAGTTTTATAAAGCAGTCTTTAACATAAAATATGATATTGCCTACAATTATGTTATTTCATAATTTTTAAATAAGAGTTCTGAAAGACTTTTTCATATTCATAGTTCTGTGGGTCACTGGCTCTCCATTTGATGGTGATGCATGTGATGTGGGTAGACTGACAGTGAAAATGTAGCTGCTAAGGTGAATTGAGAGATAAGTAATCTGAATGGGAAACTCTGTAAGCACGGATGATAACAACTGAAAGTGATTGTTGCTTGCGTGTTACAAAGTGCTTTAGGACAAAGTTTTCCCATTTTGAATGCTTGATCCGCCTGCATGTTAGCTGCTACCTCTTGCAAATCCTAATCTTGAAACAGCTGTAATATCCCTGTATTCAGTGTACACAGCACTGGATTATTTTACAGGAGTAAGTAATTTATTGCTCACCATTATTAAAAAAAAAAGTATCAAACTCAGAGATTCATGAAGTGCATATCAAATTTTGATAAGCATTTCATGAATTGTCAAGAAGTCAGTGATACTAAGAAATACTGAATCCATGACTTGAGAGATGCAATAATTCTTCCCAAATCTCAAATTTTATGACTGTCGTTCAGAAGTGCTGTTGTGTGCATGTGTGTGTATATTTATGCACTTACATTTGTGCATGTGAGCAGTTTTGGGAATACCTGTTTGTCAAAGTAGCATTTCTTCTTCGTTATACCTTGGTGCTAATATGTCAAGGAATGAGGCAGGGGACTTCTGGGGCAAAACAGAATGGGATTATTTTACTCATAAGTTGTAACTACATGTCATGATACATAATCACGAGAAGGCAAAACTGAGGCAGCACAGGCATTTCTGATTGCTCTTGTATGAGGATAAAATGTATTTTAGAGAAAATTAAGGTATTGGTTATAAGCAGCAACACCTCCCTGTGTGTTATTGGCAAGGTTAGTAATCTCACTTTTGGACATTGAGCTATCAGTTGCTAACTCCTGGGTTGCTGAAGTAGCTCCAAATGGTGGAGGCACAAAGATTCTAGAGAGCGGTTAAGAGCTGAAATCTGTGTAGAAGAAAGAGAAACTGGACTTGCACTGTGGACCAGTTCAGTGCCAGCATTGAACACTTAAGCTCATTTCCCCTGTGTTTTCCTCCCTATGTAAGTGCACATGGTGTACCACCGTGCCACTAGTCAGCAGAGCTCTGTGACAGCCTCCAGAGTCACAGCACTTGCCTTGCTTCACTGTTACACCTGTTCTATCTCTTCATTCGTTTTCCATTATGGATTGCTAATGCATCCACCAAGGCACTGGGCAGGGTAAGCAGTATTAGCCTAGTTGGTTTTAGCTAAATCCTGCTCAGAACTTTTCCAGTCTAACCATAAAGCAAAGTCACAAGGACAGATTTTTTGGCCTCTGCAAGGAACCACTCCCTAAATATCCTGGTTAGGGTGTAGGGAGCTACAATGTTGACTAATTTTGATCACCAGCCTTTAAATACATGTGGCATATGCATGTGGTTTATGGGATATTAGGGGGGATAAAAAAGCCTTAGAATACTTTTCTTCATATTTTTCTATATCACCACCCACATTGTCAGCTGCTGTCATATTTTTCTGGCTCTGATACTGTTATTCATTAAAGAAGATAGCAGATTAAGGTAGCTTTGGCTACTCAGCTTCTTGTAGTCTTCAAGCCATTTTGTGGTATCACGTGACTGGGGAGTCCTGAATGATAACACTAGTCTTCTTTAAAAAGCCAGACAACAACAGGACTTTACAGTTTTGTTTTCTAATTTTATTTATTCCTTTGTTACTCAGAGAGCTTGAACAAGACTGTATTTACAATGTATTTATTTATTTTCTCATGCTTACACAGAAATGGAAACACTTGACAAAGTGCTATGAATTTTTCCCTACTCTTTTTTACTTTTTGTGAGGAAATTAAGCTGATGCCCTCCTGTGAGGGGCCTCCTGTACTTACACAGAGCCAGACTGAGATACTGATTTTATTGTAGTCAGGTTACAGATACCACTTAGTAAGAATTAATGCAGATTGTAGCTAAGAACTGCAAAAACTGACCCAAGTGTTTTAGTTATGATTGTTTCACTAAATTTCACATTTGAATTATGATATCAGAATGAAAGATAATCAGAGAAAGTTTTCCAAGATTTTAACTGGAAGTGTGAAATCAAGATGAGTAACATTTCAAGAGTCTGTGCAATCAAGCCCCATGTTGCACTGAGTATCTTATGATTTCAATTTCTCCATGCAAATATACTCTAGTTTGGTGTATTCTCACAAAAACTTTTGTAAACTCTGGTCAATCAATTACAGATTAGGAGTTGCAAGTTTGTGCTATAATGAAAAGATAGAAAATTTCTTTTTTGCAAATTGTCCACTGTTTTAAGACTCTGAACAGGATAATAAAATTGCTGCTGTTTCAAGACTTTATGTGAATATTTCCCATAATTTGAGCTGTGAAGTATTTCTGGCCTTTTTGAATAGCTCACTTTCACATACTTTATAAAACCAAGAGCGTGTTTTATGAAGCTTTCTTAGGATGGATTCTTTAACGATGTCTTTTTAATATTTGAGAATTGAAAGTGAAATTATGCATAGGCATACCTGGTTGATTCAGTCTGTATATTTTGAATACTAATTTTATCCTGCTAGGGCTATTTAATTCAACAGAGTTACCTTTGATGTTTGGAGGAGTGCTGAGGTAAAGCTGCTCTTTTCTAACTTGGGAGCTCAATAACTTCTAAAGGGATGTTCTGGGGTGCTATGAACTTCAACTCCTTGTACAGTAAGAGGGAACTGCAGATATGTAGCACTTTGGTCATGTCAAGGATACCCTGGTACTCTGTTTTTTTCAGTTTATTTGTTTATTTCCTTGCTACAGGGCAACATTTTTGACTCTTGACTAGAGCATCCTTTTTTTCCAAATATATATAGGTGTCCCATTTTCAGTAATGGATAAACTAGTAAAAAAGTGTTTGCAAATCCCACTTAAGAAGTGTTGAACTCTTTCTGTTGAATAGATGTTTCAGTATTCCAGGTCTACCTACAATTGAACTCCTAACAAGTGGGATGCTTTGACTTCAGAAGAGATAATAGCATACAGAGGTTTTAACCTTTAGGTCATCTGACTGAATGCTTCATGATTTGCCATAGATTAAGAGTCATTTGTATGTCATGGCTTCACTGGCCTGTATGAAATGAGTTAATGGCTTCAGTTTGCTTCACGGAAGAGAATTCTCCATGTTACAAGTGTCAAAAGTTATTGATGGCTCTTCCAGCAGACATATTAATGTTTGTGAATGGAAGCAGATGCCATCCTTCTGCACAGGAAGGACATAGAAAAGGGAGAATAGAAACACTGTGACCCTACAGTGGGTGCTGGTGGGGCTACACTATTGAGACAAAAAAATGCCTCTTCTATTTAAATCTGTCAGAAAGAAAAACTGTAACTAAAATGCCTAAATAAGGAGTAAATGATGACTAAGGAGTGAGAGCTAAGTTCTATGCCATGCTGAACCTCTACTTGTGCAATTCTGGGGGTCCCTGGAACTGTGAAACCAAATGTGGACTGATATGAGTTCCCTGGGCTTAGAGGTGCTGTAAGACCTGCCCAGCACCCAGGCTCTCCATGACATTATCTGTTCCTGATTCTACTTTGTTTCCTACTCCTTGGTTATCGGCAGTGGCTGGCTCTGAGCAGTGTCCTGCAGCCTGGCTGGGCTTGCTGGGCTGGGCTGGTTAGTGGTGAAACACTGCTGACCACAGATCATTTGCTGCTGTTTGGTCATAAATGTTACATTACAACTGGTAGCCTTTATCTAGAAAGGTATTCTGCTCCTTTCTAGTTCCCTGTTGAGAAACTACCATTTGCTTATACAGAATCACAATTGAAAATGTCAAGTCATTTTGAATTTGCCAGATCAGGAGAGGAAGGGAGAAAGCCCCATAACAGAAATAACTTTTATGAGGGTGAGCCAAGACAGGCATTTAACTCCTCTTCATCGTATGGTTTTATTATGTAATGCTTTAAATAGAGAAAAGAAAGACAGGTGGCAGTCAAAGAGCAGGAGAGGACACCAGTCACTGGAGAACAGGACCATGTGGTCCCTAGTTAGTGAAGATGACTAAGAGGGAAGGAATACAGCCACAGATGTCGTAAGATTAATGGACAGGAGTATGTATTCTGGGTTGACCCAAATTTGAGACTGTTAAGAACAGATAGAGGGTTCACACCATATGATATCTTCTTTCCCCTGCTCTGTCTCACTCTCCATGTTGTTTTGAATTTATTTTCCTCTGTGGCTCGGGCACTGTTGTGATTTCTTTCTCTCAAGGATTGGCTGTCTATTACTTTTGGAGACTATATAACTTTCATTTTTGTTTTAGGTTTAATGTCATCTAGGTGTTAATGTAAAGTAGTCTGAGATGGTTGTGGTTTTCATGAGTCACAAACTGTTAGTTTTCCTGTTTATGGCAGTGATACTGCTATGAGACTAGGGGTATTAGATAATTACAGACAAAACTATTTGGATTCTTGTTGATTCTGTAAATGTACAGATTTAAATAGCTATCAGTGGGTCACATGAACTAATTGTTCAGCATTTCAAAAGTAAATAAATAAAATTAATAGAATAGTGCTTTGACTTCTCCAGTTACTTGGAAAATCTGACTGTGGAGATGCTGTTTCACATTAACAAAACATTCTCGTTTACAGCCCTACAAGTCTCAAAGTTACCATGTTTTTTAAAAGGCAATATTTCACTGACTTTAGACATTACTTCGTATTGGACTAGATTAGCTTCATGTGAGAGTCCCAGATAGCCGTTTTCTTGAGTTTCTTGTTTTTCTTGTTTCTTGCAACAAGGAGTAGCAGCAGTGATACAAGAAAATCAGCTCATATAAGCCAGTATCAGATTTGTGCCATTTCAATCCATCCCCTTGAATCTCTTGCTAGCTGTCTTTGCATTTATACTGTGTTCTTGCTACAGGAAGTCTGTTTACATTGATATTTTGATTTGCTTGTAAGGTTATAATGAGGCTAATGGGCTTGATTCTTCAGACCGTTAAGTACTTCTTGTGTTGTGCTGTACATCTTCAAATTCTAATGCTTGAAGTACTCCATAGGTTGCAAAATCCGACCATTCTAGAAAGAGAAATGCATTCAAAGTGTTTTGCAATTCTCAGATGAAAGTCACTTTACCCTATAGAAGCGCCAGGTACAATTATTATTATTCAGGCAGAGTACCAGTAACATCTATTATTGCATTTCACTTATTCCTCAAAAATTTAGAGAAATGGTTCTCTATCATCAGAGATGAGAAGAGTTTTAGTATCTCTATCATCCCACACTTTTTGCCTGTTAATTATTTGTCTCTGTAAAAAAATGATTCTCCCAGGTTCCTTCTAAAACCTGGATAGGTGGAAGTTTATTTAAGAATTAAAACCAGAAGCAAGTATTTTACTAAGATTACGTACCTATTTTATTTTCTTTTTGTCCTCCTAAAGCACAAAGTCTACATGAATAATTATCCTATTAGTAGTTTTTCAGTCTTGATGTAGCTGGAATTTGTTGAAATTTATTTGAGAAGAAGGAATACTGCCACAGATGTCATAAGATTAATGGACAAGAGTATGTATTCTGAGTTGACCCAAATTTGAGACTGTTAAGAACAAATAGAGGGTTTACACCATATCATGTCTTTTTTCCCCTGCTTTCTCTCCATGTTGTTTTGACCTCTTTTCACAAGAGGTAGCCATTTTTGAAAATTTTAAATTAACTTTCTCAAAATGATCTAAATATGGAAATTGTCTCATGCTGTCCTTTGTAATGCATTTGGAGAAATGTAGTCACCCTTGTTAGGTCCAGCTGCAGAAGTCAGTTTTTTTGCAGACTGAATGTTCTCATACAGAGGACTTTGCATCTCAGTCATCTCACTCACTGGAAAATGGAGCCACTGTGTTAGACTCTTTCTCTAGTCAGTGAAGAGGGCAAGCAGCTCCACAGGGCAGTTTATCCCCTACAAAAAGACCATTTTTAGGATGAGGTGAGTTTTTCTCTGGAGGCACTTACCTTTCATGACTAAGGAAATACACAGATAATAAACCTAGGCTAGACACCCATGTGTCAATGCTAAAAAGAATCTGAGTTGATTCTCACCCTAGAATCATGTATTAGCACAACTGAATAATGTGCTTTTGGCATCTGAGTTGAAAAGGACTGTAATTAGTCTTTATCTGTGGACTGTTACTCAAGCAAACCTTTAAGGGAATTGTTTCTGATTAATGGTTGCAGGACCAGGATCTGTAAGATTCTTGGTAGGAGAGACTGTGATCTCTGCTCCTTTAATGAGTTTTAGTTCTGAGATTCATTATAGCTGAGCTGGCCTTGTGAGTTGCCCTGAAAAATGATTCCTCTCTGAGCATGCCACAGCACTGAGCTGGATAAGTATTTGAAAACATACTTTTTTTTTTTTTTTTTCCTAAAAGCGAAGTCTACTTTTGTTTCTTTTAACATGACTCTTGGTCTTCCCTTTGCAGTTAGAGATTTACTCTGTGACTTCCATCTTTGTTTTCTTTTGTGCCCAGGAAAGCTGCCTGGCCAAACTCACTTTGAAAAGTAGTACACTTAATTTCCCTTAAAAAAATGAATGGGAAAGATCAGAAAAAAACCATTTTTTCCCCTTGACAACTGTCTATAGTAATGTCTTTTGCAAAGCTCCCTTTTTTTTTTTTTTTTTCTCTCACAGAAGGAAAGCAAAGATTCAATGCTCAGAGCATCTCAGTACAAGATGTAGAACATTGTAGTTTTCTGAATGGGATCTTAGTGCTGTCCAGGCTTATTTACTGCAGTGGTTTCCGGCTGCTTCCCTCAAAACTATTGTTGAGATGAAAGGAATGTCATTAGGAAACAGTTGCACATGTAAAACTAGAATTTGTAGTGCTGTTTACATTTTCTTGCCCAAAAGAACTTAGTAGTATCTTTGAGTGTGTGTACACATGAATATAAATACTCACATATGCATATGAAGTCTTCTGCTCCCAAGCTCTTCTGCTCTCAAACTCTGGTTCTTTTAATTTTCTTTGCTCCTGTTTTAGGAACTTTGTCTGTTCCTCAATAAACTGCTAGGAGTGACATTTTATAAGCTAATTGGAGACTACAGAAAAAAAAAAATAAATCTTTAAACATTGATGGACCTGGCTGGTCAAACTTCAAATTTTTCTACCTGTATTAGTTGAAGAGGCAACTTCCTTCTTCTGGGAAGAAAAGTAAATACTTGTTCACCCCCATGAATTACAAAATTGGCAGAAAGACACCAAGGAGAAAGTGTATATTACCTAGTTAGTAGGTGCTGAACAGAAAGAATTAACCTGAAGAGTGTTTCAAACAAAAATAATATCATACCAGCAAATCTCAAATTATTCATGGGAAGGAATTACTTGGATCCCCTTAATTTTATACTTATTTTTTAAATCATGGAACCTCTATGGTATCAGTGCTATATATAAGGCAGGAATATTGGGAAGTCATTTACATGAACACTCTGAGCTCAGGTTTAAGTAGACTGTCATAAGTATTATTTTTTATTCAGATTGTTTTATGTTCTAATATTACACTTTTCAAATACAAAATTTTATATAAATGTGAGCAAACCCTGAACATTTATTTTTAATTTGTTTTCTGATTTTAAAATGCGAGATATTAATAGAAGTACTTACAAAGGGCTGTTATTTCTCTCTTTTCACCTTACCTTTAGTAATAGTATATAATTTAGTGATAATCCAGGGAAACCTTGAAGCTGTCTGATTTTTCAGAGGACAGGTGGTGTTCCTTTGACAAAAGTCTGATTCTTATGCATTGCCATCAGGCAATCTTGAAAAATCTTCATCTTTATTTAGAATAGCAAGCAATTTGCAGTGCTCATGCAGTTGTAGCATAAAACCTTGTAAAAACAGGTATGGTTCACAAGATGTGAAGTGTGAAAATGAACAGTATGATATGAAAGAATAAAAATGCTTGTATTTTGCAGTTCAGCTGTCTTCTAATGAGCAATTCAATTAAGTCTGGCCTTGTTAAGTAGGTGCTTGAAAAATAAGTCAAGTGATGCGATAATTACGAACACAGAAAAACAAATCCCTCCCTCTTCTAAACAGCAATCAAAATATTTATGTGGAGAAGTTACTATTGTGGAACTTTTTATACGTATTTTAAAATCCTTAAGCAGCTAAACTGAGGCAAAACCCGGTGTGCAAAAACACAGGGTTGGAATTCATGAGGAGGCGTTCAGTGCACATCCATCAGCCTCTCAGTTTCAAGACTCCACAGGGGAACAATTTAAAGTATATGTAAGTTTATAATAGGAACAAATTATACTTCTACTGAATTGTAAGCAAATTGAGCATAAAAAGTGAATAATGACATTTCACAGTGGGTATTTGTTTCCAATTAATGCAGAAAACTTAGCCAGCTCTAAAGAAATAGATGACACCGAAGTTAGACATTAATAACGAATACTGATTTCTGGATGGCACGTTGTAAATCTGATCATGAGAATGTTGGTTTTATTTAATTGACAACTTACTGTGTTACCCCACATACTTTTGTTTTGCCCAGGGTCAACAATTTTTTCTCTAGGATAACAACATTAAGTTAAAGAGCAAGAGCAAAACGTAGGAGGCACTGTCTATAGTGTTCAACAGAGTGGCATTTGGTTTAACTTCAGCAATGTCACAGGGGTTGAGAGCTCATTTACCCATTGCCATGTGGAATTTGTAAAGCAATCTGTAAACAACAGCTTCTGTTCAAGTAACTTGTCTGTTTGGCAAAATTCCACTTGCTTCAGTTATGAGAAAGAGTTGGTCTTAGGTTTATCTCCCTTTGTTTTTCTCCTTGTCACTTGTGGTCACTATGGAACTTCACTCTGCTTCAGTCAAATATACCTGATGAGATAGGAGGTACCCAGTTTTTTTTCTGGGCTCAGTGGAGCCTGTCCTTGTCAGAGTGTTACTGAGCATCACCTTTAAAAAAATCTGAAAGTCTGGCCTGTGCTCCAGCTAAGAGTGATATGGTGGAACAAGAAAAATTAGCAGGTCATATGGCATCCTCCTGCCTTGCACTAGGAAATGCAGTGTATTACACCTTTTAATGCTGGTTTACCTCATGGAGGAAAAGGCAAGCCCAAAAACGTTGGAAGAGCTCCAGGCAGTAATGCTGGACTGCAACAACAGAGTCTATATATTTCAGTTAAAAAAATGTAATTGTGCCACTAAAGGCTTTTTGCCCTTCTGTTTTACATAAAGAAGCATCTCTGTATTGTGAACATTGGAAACTAACATCCTTAACTTAGAAATCAATTTAGTTAGGGTAGCTGTGGTGCTGCTAACGACAATTTGCTTAGATATTAATTCAATAGAAAGAAAAATATATTATTACTACCTTAAAAAAAAAAAAAAGGCCAAGAACGGATGTTTCTGAGATACACCGTATGCTGTAGTGTCTCTGTCACATTGTTTATCTGCTTTCTGGCCATGTCCAGCACTTTCAAATTTGCAGAGGCCTATTTGGAGAAACCCTGCAATAGATTCTAGTGCTGTTATACTTCAAAGTCCCAGATAGGAATTGAAAATCTTTGGACTTATGGGTGTAACTTCTCTTTCTCCTCTGAAAGGAATGGTGAGAAATGCTCAGGAAAACTTTATTGAACAGTAGTTCAAGGCTAAATTCACTGACTTAATATTTAAATTGTGACTGCTTTTGTTTTTTAAGATCCGTGTGTGCACAGTGCTCTAGAATCATGTGATTGTACTGTTAATGGAATGTATTCAAGAACCTCCAGATAGGCAATAACATCTGAAAACCAACAGATAGGCAATAACATCTATATTTTACAAAGGAATCACAGAGTCAGATATGACAAAAGCTGTTATTTGACCTTACATAAGCAAGAATTTTATATTTGCTCTATAGCTGTGATTGTCATGTAGGTGAGTATCATGGCTCTGTGCATGTGCACTTAATTGTTTCCATGGCTTTCTGCATAGATAGGACAATGGGCCGACTGGAGGGAGTTCACAACTTCCAGCCAGCTTCAAAACAAGTCTTTGACTAACGTATGTGGGAGTTTTCCAGGTAAAAATGTTGGACTGTCCCAGAGACTCCCTCTGGCAGCTCCTGCTGTGCATTGACCAATTTATAAGAACAGATTATCTGTTTAAATGTGTTGATTAACATCCTGGGTGGACAATCTGGCAATTTCAGTGATTTCTCTGCAGCAGAAACTGCCTAGAATTGACCAAACTGAACATAAATAATCTAAAGTAGTCAGTAGAAACTGTTCTGTGCAGATATGGGGAACCAAAAAGAAACAAATGCCAAACTCAACCAAAACACAACAGCTTTGAGATACAAAGAGTAAGGTTTCATTTTTGAAGCCCTTTGGGAATCACTGTGACAGTAATTTCAATGAGACAAAAGCTTGGTTCATGCAGATGGCAGAAACAACTCAAATGGCTTGATCTGACTTTTATCTATGTGAATTGTTTCAGATTACTTAGATTTTATGGGTGTTCTCTTCTCCAAATATACCTTGCATTACCACAGTGACTGTTGATTTCTGATCCTTTGGGATGAAAATTGCATAAAGTCTCTTGTTACCAACATTTAATTGATATTTTATTCATATAATTTATTTCAATTGTAGGACTTAAGTGTCATTTAAAAAGCAATTATTTTCCCTATATTATATGTCACCAACTACATAGCAAAGCATCCTACGTTACAATGAGTTCATTTAAAGGAAGATGATTCTGATGAGGGAAAGAATGTTTGCAGAATAATTTGGTAGAGTGGGACTATCAAATGGATTGTGAGGTGATTGTGGTTTTCTGATCATGTGAAGTCAATGTAAGGCAATTAAAATACTTAGGATAAGATGTAAGAGAGACTTAATATAGAAATCATGCATGTTGTGGGACTTACATGTAAGAGTCCCTGACTGCTTTGCTAATGTGTTTTGACACTGCACTGAAGCATCAAATCCATCTGATTCTTGTTCTTTCTTCTAAATTATTACAAAATACTAGTAGTCATTATTGTATCCTGAGCACTTTGTTGCTAGGCACTGCCTTGAGCCTGGTGGTAAGTTCAACATATATCATCAGGTAGCTGAGATTTTTTTTTTTTTTTTAAATATAGTTCAATTTGCAAAGCAAAATTACTTTGTAGACAGTGATTGAGAATTGGAAGTCTCACTGTGATTGGTTGTGCTTTGCTTTCTTTATCTGTGGACAGATCTTCAGTTTTCTTTTCCACTGGGGAAAAAAATACAGTTAAAAGATAAGAACTTGGTTGTAAGGTTCAAACCTGATTGTAAGGATACTTAAAACAGTGACAGAAATGCTAGCAGCAATGTTAGAATAGCTGAGGAAAAGTGAATAAATAGTTTCTTCTTCTGATTCTCTATGGGATGAATTAATGACAATCATCATGCTCCTCAGGAACAAAGGAGCATGTGGAGGTACTGGGTTTTGTTATGATATATTTGGATAGTTAATAATCCAAAAAACCAAAGGGCGTGGAGTGTCCTGGGGTTGCTTGTGGTGGTTCAAACTCTATAGGTCTTATGGAGCTACCTGCACTTGTGTAGGTAAATAGCATTCTGCTGTCCTTGACAAACTTGTCTGTTCACATGCAAGTGGTCTGTGTGTTTGTGGGTTAGTTATCCTTGGGTACAGTAATTATCTCTAGGCTTTGCTCTAATGACATACCATTATAACTCTCTCAAAGATGATGGTGCTGAAATGACACCATATTTTCAGATTTTAACAGATGCAATTTAGGTGCTTCATACCCGAGGTTAGTTTTCTGTCTGACATTTGGTGAGGTATCTGACCAGACTGCCTTTTGTTGTCAATCCATCCTTTTATTTTTTAACTTCCTTGAGCAAAATATGCTGAACTTTCTAAAATGATCAATTTTTCTCATGAGTTCTTACTGGAAGGTGATAATTGTTTTATCGATACAAGACGCAGTCAGTTGCATTTCAAATACCTTCAGAGCTAGTTTTCTGATCACAGTCTCAGGCAGCTTTGGTTATTGTGTGCATTTGATTTTGGCACTTAGTAAGTTATTAGCAGTAGATATGTAATAATGAGTAACTTCTGCTGCTGCTCAGGAGTGGCTGAGTTTTAAGCCCAACTCCCAGTATAAGCCAGGCCATGTTTTAGGCAGAAGTGCAGTAAGATTGCTGGGGAGGACGATGACTATCCTGTGGTCCACAGCTGGCATTGCAGCCAGCTCAAGGTGGTTGTCTCGCAACAGCTGTCCTCAAAGAAGGAAATGTGAAGGTTGTCAAATAGCTGAAGATCCACAGACATTTCTGTCACTCACAAACACACACACATCCTTCCCCTCCCCCCCCCACCATTGCAGGAGATTTGTGTACTTGGCAGAACTAAGCAAAAATCTTGATACTGCTCCCTAATTTTTCCTGAAGACTTGTTCCAGCAAGGGCAATGGATAGGGACCCTTTTCTAAAGCATTCTCACTAGATGGCATTTGAGATTCTGAGGGCTGCCAAAATTTTAGTCTCAGGTCAGTCCTTGTTATGGTAGCAAGTATGGTAGTGAAAGCAAAGCCTTCTATCCTTTGACCCAAAATCATGCTTTGAGGGCATAACCAGTGTGTTACCCTGCTAACTGTCCATATGTGTATACAAAAGAGAAAGCAGCTTGTAAACTGTCAGAGTGGATATGTCATGTAATATAATATTTGAGAATACAAATAGCACTATTTGTATTCTCATCTAGACAGATACTCTTCTGTGGTGATTCCAAGAGCAGTAACATAAAGTAACCTATTCAATGTAAATATAAATTTTAAAACCACTTGGGAAGTTTAAGACTTTAGTTTATAATAAAATTAAGTACCAGAGCTTGGTTAAAAGACCCATCTGTTCCCCCAGCACAAAATAATAGTGTCAGATAAGGTGACTGAAGGTACTGGAAGACAGTGCCCAAAATAATACTAGCTTTTGCATTGTAACAATTTTAAATTGCTGATTTGGGGTTGCAGTGATTGTGTCATTGATTTGGTGGAAGGAACTGCTTAGCATGCTCAGAATGACAGAATGTCAAAACCAGCACAAAGTAGTGCTGGTTAGGCAGTGATGGGACTGTGTGGAGTAGGCATGGCTGACTAACCTTCTCCCTTCTCTGCTGTGCTCTATTGCTGTAAAGTGTTTCTCTGGATGGTCAAAGTACAGATGTTAAGGCTTAAAAGAAAATTAATTTTTTTTTGTTCTAGTAATAAAAGCAGATTTTATTAATTACAAAAATTAAGATACATGAAGCTTCAAGTGCTGTGTTTCAACAACCCCATAATAATCAATATGTATGAGGAACAATAAATTGGATGGCATGTACTTGTCTCTGGGTGACTGTACATAGAACTCTGTTATGCCCTTACCTGATTTTTTCCTGCTCAATGCTCACTGCACTGCTGAGGGATGTTTATTTTCTTTTAGTCCATTTTATAAACCTAATTAAATGCTTGTAAATTGCAATTATTTAAACTTCAGCCAGAAGGTTTATGCATTAATGGAATTTGATCTTTTTGGACATACTAAATTTGATTTAAAGTTTTGTTTTCATCTTCTATATTTCCCAAACTTAAAAGTGGAACAATGTCTCCGAAAAAAAAGAAATAATCTAAAATACAGTCTGGTAAAACTTAGGCTGTCTGAAACTAAGGACAGAGCTTGGCAAAAACATTTCTCTGCTTAGTCATTCCAGACTTAGCTAAAATCAGAAAATAACACAATGATGAATCTTCAATAGATATCTTAGGCTTTTCTTACTGTTCATGAAAAAAAAAATAGGGAGCAACCAGCCATCTCAAATAAAAACATGGGCCAGATAGAGAAAGTTTGACCTGATTAGTTTATATTTTCTAGTGTATGCTTCAAGAATATCAGCAGTTATCAGCCTCTCACTTTGAAAGCTTCAGCTCTGTCCATTTAAAAAATTATGAGCTACCTAAAAAAACATAAGTTTCATTTTAGTTGTTGATATCAGTCAGAGCTCATAACAAACCACTTACAACCCAGGGTCACTTCCAAACAACTTACTGTATGAATCAGGAAATTCTTTCTTTTTGAAGGAATTCAGATTTGCTTTAGAAAAATAAGGAAGGTGTACAGTCTAAAATGAGTTTACATAGAGACTTTGGGGGTTTTCCCCTGGGAAATATCACAGTAGTTTCCTAGCAGAGTTCCATGCATAGTACCAGCTTTTAATGCATATCTCTGTTTATTTTATAGCTTCTAGTTATTATTTTCAGCCACATACATTAAAATATGACCATCTTGCCATTTAGAGTGGACCAATGGGTTATATTTCTGCTTATCACATCAGAATAACTTTTTTAACATTAAGCATAGGCACATCTTTTATGCTTTTATTTATTTATTTTCCATGTCTACACAATTTCAATAAAATTCTATGTTAATCTAACTGCAGTCTGTATACATGCACTAAAAGATGTGTGTTGTTTCAGTAAGGGATGGAACTTTAACTGAATGGAAATTTTATCTCATTATTTTCAAATAAATAACTGAATGGACCAGCATTCCAATGACATGAAAACATTAGCCTGTCCTTGTACTGAAGTGTAGCCAAGTCCTTCATGCTGGTAACATTTAATACATTTGGATAGGTACAGAGAGCTATAATGATATATGATGAGAAAGAAATGGGAAGAATGACATAAAGCATTGAAAATTAAAAGAAGAGTATTAAATATGGGGCAAATCTCTTTTTAAGAGCTGCCTCTTCTTAAGCAGATGAGAGAAAATTGGACAAAGACAACTTAGCTGCTTCCAAAACATTAACTCACATCCTCCTTTACATCATGAATAAGGAATAATTTATTCATTTTCCTAGGAAAGATATGTAGTGTTTAGGCCTGAATATAAAGTTAGGAAGTACCGTGCTACAGACCCTTTTATTGACTGAGTGATCTTAATAGTAATGGATCAATGCAGTGCTGATGGGCTGAGCGGGCTGTGCAGGCTGTATTGTTAGTGTGGCTGAAGGCCTGCAAGTAGTTTGGTGGGTTTCTGTAGGTGTGCAGTGGGAGCACAAGGAGTTCAAGAACGTGACTGATAAGCAGCCAGATAATAGACTCATGAGCAGAACGTCAGAAATCCATCAAAAAGAAAGGAAAGGTTTACACTAGGCATGTGTGGTCTTGAATGAGAAGCGGCACAGGAAATATCCAAACATGACAGGAATATAAGCGTGAATCGATCACATTGTGCTTTTAATGACTGATGTTCATCTGTATGCTCAGCTTCTAAGAAATTAACTATTTCAAAGGTGTGTTTGAGTTGACTTGTAGAAAATACAGTAGAAGGTTTGGTTGATGCAAAAGTTTTTGATTAAAAATTGATCACAATATATAAAGGTGAGGTGTGTGCTGGATTCTTTGAATTTATATAGTCTATAGTTTATTTCCCCTGAGAGCTACAGAATGATTTGTACAAAGTGTACAGTCTGCCTCTGCCACCATTAGCATTGGGTTTAAGCATGCTGCTGCTTTGGAAGGAAGTCATACCTGGCTTTCAGAAGTTACAAGACAGACATAAATTCTGATAATGTTTTGATTTCTACATTTTTAACAATATGTTTCTGTAACTCTACCTCTCCCATGGATTGCTGTTTTGGTGTTTTGGGATTGGGAAAGAGGAGGAGGAACTGAATACTAGCATGTACCCATTTTTGTTAGGCTACAGTTTCTCAGGTCCCAGCCCTCACCCTGAAGTATGACCAAGTCTGAGTTTAGGTCAGGTTGCTCAGGGACAGTTGAGGTACAAATATTTCCAAGGGTGGCTATTCCTCCATCTCCCTTGACACCTGTTTCACTGTTCATCGGAGATATGTCTTAGCTGGTAAGCAGCCTGAGAAGGATACATCACCATGGCTTCTTACAGGGTATTCCAGTAGTTTTCATTCTGTGGATCTCACAACAATCTCCTGGGTAATTAGAATAATTTAAATATTTGGAGTGTTTTACGTTGTTTACCCTTTTTACTAAATGTCTTCCCTAAACAGGTGTATCCCTATTGTGTGTATCTTCAGCAATTAAAAATA
>JAWWLV010000005.1:20224283-20276880 GCA_035041135.1 Platyrinchus mystaceus | reverse complement strand
GTTGTTTACCCTTTTTACTAAATGTCTTCCCTAAACAGGTGTATCCCTATTGTGTGTATCTTCAGCAATTAAAAATAAGCTCATACCTAAGCTTTTTTCCCACTGGCTTAGTTGGAGGGTGATTGGAACAAACAACCTCCATTAAAATGGGATTTTCAGACCATTGATAAAACTTTGTAGTTATGCAAGCTAAGAGAAGGATAGTCAAATTTCATCCTTCATGCCAACATACTGATCATCACAGGAGTTCAGGAGAAAGTTTTCTTCAGATTTAAGCAGTAAAGAACTTGCTGTTCTTCAGTTTCCCTACAGACCTTGCATGTTAGGTTGCTAATAGATGAAAGCTGCTGGAATTGAAGGCTGTCATTAACAAAATCCTGGACCCTCTTTCTCATGTCCTCTGCTTGTTCAGAGTAATAGGATGAAATTTTCAGGCCTTCACTGAGTTTGCTTTTACCATGTTTAGTAGTGAAGGAAGTTGAGAATGTGTCTTTAATGAGTAGTGCCAAGAACCTGCAGCAAGAAAGAGGAGGAATGGAAAACTGTATGTATGTGCAAATTTAGGACTCCTGTTGGTGGCTTTTTGAATTTTATTGTGAACAGCACAAAGTTGCATGAGTAAAATCTGCAAGAAAGAGCCTTTTACTGTATGTTTATTGAATTTAGTCTGAGTGCTCTGTTTGGTAACAAAGGAAGGAATACCAGCCTTCCAAATGCTTCTGTGAGCACACCTGGCTATGCCAGGCAAGACTGAGTGCTTTTTGTGCAGGCATTTGAGAGGCTCCTCCTCTGCTTCCTCCATGACCCCAGTCATTGCTGTATCTAGTGAGATGACAGCACTGCTGCTTCAGTGGTCTACTGAAGAACTGGCACATGCTACTCTGTCTTCCAAACACATATCTCAGGCAGAGGGGAAAGAGATGGTAAAGGCACTTTTCCATCTCCGCAGCAGGCAAGGAACTTTTTTCATTCTGAATGTAGAAAATAGACCTTGCAAAAAAAGCTTCCCACAACACCTCGCATCAGTGCATATCATGAACTGTCTGTTTGAATTTAAATTACAGTCTTGAAACCTGTTATGTTCTCCAAAAGTGAAAGTGGCAAATTAATATTGATTGGGAGTTCAAAATTCCGTCACAGATAGTGATGTCATCTCACTAGGTGGTGCTACAGAATCATTTTGCCCAGAGAGAGCAAAACTGTGCTTTGTGTGATGATTAATGGCTACTATATTTCTGAGAAAAAGCTGAATTAGATGCTAGTGTTCTTGTCAGAGAAAGTTACAGGTTTTATACTTAAAACTTTTTAATGAATAATTGAATCCGAACTGTAATAAATAATTTTAGCTGAGGAATAGATGAAGTAAGAACTAGGAGAAAATCACCAGTGTGTGTGCATATATATATATATATATATGTAAGATGCAAATAAAGCCCATTTTCAAAGCTGAAATTAAGGAATTAGGTAAAGACAGAAAATAAGAAAAACAAAGAAAAGACAGAAAAGGCTGAAACTATGTTTCCTATGAGCAAATATTTTCAAGATTTTGATGGCACTCATGGTCCTGTATCACCATGATGGAGATTGACTTTTTGAAATATCGTGTTTTGGAGTACTCTTCATTTGAATTGCATCTTGCTGTTTTGCTATTTCCTGAATATTAATGGTCAAATTTAAAGGGTGATGTTCTTTATGGACATTTAATTATCAAAATATTTATTTATATTTCTATAAAATTTGGGATGCAGAGAGGTAGGTTACAAACTGATAGCAGTAGATTATAATATAAGCAGTAGATTATAACATAATGATTCATTGTCCAAACATGAAGTAGTCTTAATACACGCTAAGCATAGATGCAGTATTGCCCATTGTTATTCCAAATATTTCATATTCCGATCCTTACAGTTCCCCAAGGTGAGGTACAACTAGTCAGCTCTTGCCCTAGAATGAGAAGGGGGAATTTTGCTGCTGAAAACACACAGGATTAAATGACAGGACTCTAGCTTAAGCCAGGTCCCTGCAAAACCAAGGAACCTACTGCAACATATAAACTGAAAAGTCAATCAAGTATAGAGACAGGGGAAAAGTGCTTAGCAGTATGATTGGCCTCACTGAGCATGAGCCCATCAGTAATATCACCATGCCAGATGGATCAAATAGCAAGTCAGAATATTTTGAATATAGGGCATATAAGTACTCATCACTTTCTGCCGAACATCAAACTTCATGAGCAGAATTAAGCAAAATGTGCCCAAGAGGCTGAATACTGAGAACACCTACAAGTTTCATTGAAAATCCTTGATGATCTGCGATGTTTTACACTACATTCTGAATATAACTACAACCATAATTGGACATACTTTATACCTTTGAGAAGGGTTGCTACTATGAACACTTAGCATACAACACAGTCCTGACTGTGGGTTGACTGTAAGTGACTTCTATGAAGCTGGAAACCCTCTGAGGTTGGACTGGTTTAAACATGCAGTATGTTGCAAGCAGTGATTAGTATGCTTTCCTGTATTCAGTTCCTGGGAGAACCATAAAAACATTAGGTATAGCAGAGCAGAACTGGGCAAATAATGGATTTTTTTTGCTTGACTGCTGAAACAAAAGGAAAATAAAAAGAAATTAAGAAAAATAAATCCATCTGAAACAGGTTTGTATTTTTTTAGATGCACTCTGACTAGTACCACTTGGGGGAAAAAATTAAAAATACTTGGCAAAGAAGAATTCTTTTTGACTCTTTAATTTTTATAAAGTTAAATTTGACATAATGCTATTTGAAAGTGAGAAGTTGTGAAGTTTTATCTTGGAAGTACCTAAAAATGCTGGTATTTCCACAGTTTTTCATTTGAAAATGGATTACTTGCTTCATATAAACAAGTGACATTTTTATAGATAATTCTTGTCCTTGCAAGTAGTTGCAGCTCTGCCTTGTAGTGAATATGATATTCGTTAATGGAAATAGAGCAGAATACAGAATGTGAAATGGGCTATTTGAGATAAAATTGCCAGCGGATGGCTAGCAAGTTTGTCTTCTCTGCTGTTATTAGGACTGCTTCATCATCCTGCTCTTATGGCTTATACACACTGATGCATGACATGATTTCTATGAGGACAGAAAGGCAGAAGTTATTTGTGTAAATGGTGTAATCTTATTGTTTAGTATATAGCTTTCTTCTCTCAAATACTCCTCTCTAAAACCAGAATAATTTTTATTGAATAGTTTAAAGCTGCACTTAGTGTTATTGATGTTGTAAGAAATCATAACAATTTTGAGTTAAATATGAGGTTACTGTTTATTTCAGTGAATATGATGATCCTTTTTAATCATCCTTTAACCAATAATCTTGCTTTTTTTTTCCCTGACTGCATGAAGATCAGCTATTCCCAGGGGAAATTGTTTTGATCTCTAAGATGTTTTGCATATTATGCTTAAAATATTTGTTTATGAACAGAATTTATGGAAACTATTGGAATTTAGCTAAAAGTTAAGACAAAGCTGCCCTAACTTTCAATTCCAATGTAGGGCAGAAAATCAGTAGAATTGGACATCAGCCTTTATCTGGTTTAATCACAAGGCTGAACTCAGAGTGGTACTCAGTATTCTCAGTATTAGGCTCTTTTAGAAATACTTGTCGATCCTGTACAGCTGCTGTGACAGAGTATATCCTCTGCTGAAGGAGAAAAAGAGATCCTAGCAGGATAATAACCCTGACTTGTGACAGCTCATGTTGTTAGAAGTCTTTCTAGATTTGGTCTGCTCTCTGCCCTGTGCCAACTGTCCAGCCTCAGGGAACCCAAGCCCTGTGATCCAAGCCCTGATCCTCTGCTGTGATCTCTGCTTCCAGCATCGTCACCCCAGCCTCATACAGGAGGCTGTTTGTCTGTGCACCAGGTGTGTTAGCCAGGGTAGAAGGACCAAGTTATTCCTTTATTTCCTGCATAGGCAAACTGCTGGTTGGAGAAGTGCAGGGAGTCTAGCAGGGCACTGAAATTAGGGTCTGGAGGCAGGCCAGACCAGACCAGATTTGATGCCTGAAAGGAGTATGCCCGCTGCACGCCAGGGACGGTTCTACTGACCCTGAGCTAAGGATTACACTACAGATTCCAATCTGAAGGTGAATCATATGCCTTCAAAACCCTCTGAAATCACAATTTCCTTTTCTCCACAGCCAAATCATTGAGCTAATGATGCCAAGTGAGGAAGATTTAGCTTAGTTGCTATGGCAAAACTGGAGAGGACACAAAGCTGATACAAAAGTGTGTCATCTTCAGTGTCTATTCCAGCTTTCTTTTCTTTTTTTTTTTTTTCTCTTTCTTTTTTTCTTAACCCAGGAAAGATTTGAGAGAGAATGAAGAAGGGGTTATGCATATGCTATTATGTATACATTTTTGTAGTAGATGCAAGATACACAAAATGGCATTTAATACAAATTAATAGACTTCTAGAGAATTAATTTTCATTATGAGATTTACTCATGATTGCCAATTTGGCAGCTTCCTGCAGTGCTTAATGCTACATCTGCTTGACAGTCCAGATGATAGTTCTGCAAACCATACACAGATTATTTGCTGAACCTTGGAGCAAGTGGCTGTGAAAATAAATATATTATCAAAAAGGAGTATTGTATTACAATGCCTATATGTTCTATTGCAGTTTGTTTGACTTGGCTTGTTGTCTTGCTTTAAGGAAAAAAAAACCCAGAACAATCAAACCCAAAATAACACAAACTTTTCCTTATTTTCTCTTTTTGCAGCAATAACAGTAGTATGTACCTTAAAAAAGTACAAAATGCATTAGATGATTGTCTAAAGCACTATTGCATTATATTGTAGGAATTTGTCCTGGGTTGAGCTATATCCTGGTATCACAGACTTCATTCCCCTGATTAAGCTGTAAGTAAGAAATCCTGTAAGGTTACATGACTGAGAGAGAATTCTGAATGGTTTATAAACTGGAAAGCCCTGAAGTATCTCAAGCTTCTTGATGAAGTTGTTGAGAATGTGATCACCAATTCCTGGCTTTAAGCTGCAGATTGCATCAATCAGAGAATCTGAGTGTCATAGGAATAGGTCCTTTCAGCTATGAAAAAGAAAACTTCTAGCAATTAAGTTTTATACTTTGGTTTAAGAAAACGGTATGTTCCTAATGTAAGCAAAATCTTAAGTCTTAGTTCCTTTAATGAACCTTTGAAGTTTTCTATTTCATTTTCTTAGTTATTGATCTTTCTTAGAGATGAACAAAACATGAGGCATGACTATTCTTTCTGCTACATGTCACTGATATATTTATTTTTCTTGTTTTTGTCTTTTTTAAGATCCTCTCACTTGTCTTTGAAAACAAAAGTTTGGTTTATTTTTTAACCTAAAGGAAGTAGTCAAAGTGTTTTGGGGTTTTATGTATGTAGGGCATGTTCTTGCCAGACTTCCACTAACTTTTTGCCTTGCTTTGAATTTCTGGTAAAAATTGGGCACCAACATTACAGTTAATCTATGCCAGGGGTCCTCAAACTACGGCCTGTGGGCCAGATCCGGCCCGCCAGGCTCCCCAATACGGCCCGTGCCCCCCTGCACCCCTGAACCCCGGCGAGCTGGTGGTCCTGGTCCTGGCCACGGCATCTGCTGAGCTAGCAACATTGACTTCCGCGGCAGTCACAGCCCCAGCCCCCGCAGCCACTGGGACCAGTCTTTGCAGGGCCGGCAGCGTGGCCCCGTGCTGGCCGTGGCGGTGGCCCCGTCCCGACCACAGCCCTGTGGAGGGCTTTGTTCCCTGCTTCCCTGAGGGGGGTTTACTTCTGCCGCTTCTGGCTCTGAGCCAGAGACTGCTTCAGGTCGGTGTGCGGTGTTGGTTTTATGGGTGGTTTTTTTGTTTTTTTTTTTTTTTTTTAAGTCGCACGGCCCGCGACAGTGTCTGACCAGCCCCCTGTTTAAAAAGTTTGAGGACCCCTGATCTATGCTGTGGAAACTTAAGGCAAAACATAGGTTGTGTCTTGCAGGACAAGTTATTAATATCAGTATGTTTTCAGAAAATTTCCTGTTCTTTCCATCTTCATCTTATTGCAGGATTCTTGATATCTCCTCAACTTTCATTGCAAACACGTGGAGCCATAGGAGCTCAGAGTACCTTTCAAGGTGTAGGCATTTTCTCTGTTCCCTTAAGGCTTTCTTGGTTTGTTTTTTTTTTCTTGGTTTGTTTTTGTTTTGTTTTGTTTTAAGTTTTGAGGAGGTTGTTTTTTTTCTTTTTCTGTTTGTTTTTGGTGGTGGTGGTGGTTGGTTTTTTGCCTTGGTTGTGGGGTTTTTTTGGGAGTGGGGTTTTGTTTGTTTTAACATTCCTCTGCTCCTGAATGCAAAATAGTGTGTGTAAAATAGAATACTGCAATTCTGATTCTCCTGTGGTTATCTATCACAGCCTTATTTATAAGAGTGCTACCTGAGTTTGACCATGACTCATTATGAACATTTCTTTTGTGTGTGTAAATTGCCAAGTAAGGTTACAGATTTTGAAAGATCAGATGATGGCTCAAAACTTATTTCAAGCCTGACATCCTCCTAAAATCAAATCCTGCATGTTGCAGGATACACAGATTTTTACAGACTAGTTTGATCTATGTGGTAGTGTACAAACCATAAATGTGGAGAAGTATTTTATATATGAAATTAGTGTAAAGAGAAAAGAGAATTGGTGGATTGAAATTCCTCCTCACCATCCACAGTTCATAGACCTGCCTATTCTTCATAACCTAAACAAGTTGTCAACTAAGCAACTTACCCAATCATAGTATTTATTTATCTCTCTTTTCTTAGATGTTCTAGCATCTGTTGTTATGATATGCTGGGTATTTATTTAATTTAATTTTGTGTAGTTGTACTCAGCACTTCCAAAGGTAATATCCAAAAAAATAATTTGGGATACCCCTTCTCCCCTACCTTAATAAATTTGCCATAAGGGAGGCATTACAAATATGTTATAAATTATTTTACAAATATTCAAATTCTTCAGTATAGTTCATCTACTGCTTTCCACTTTGCCACATGGAACTTGATCCTGTGATATATATACATATATCCTTGTGCAACCTTCTAGTGAATAGTCTTCATGTCAATCCCATTCTGTGAGTGGGGCTGGTAAAGGGTACAGTTATGAAACTTGTTTATTTGATCAACTCAACAGTTAAAGTCAAGAAAAGTTTGATTTGAAGCATACTAAAATTTTTTATCGGAATGTCATTGCTGTCATTGTACAACATCTACTGTGGAAGCAGTAAAAAAGATAAATCAATCTTGGTAGGAAACACTAATATCTATATTGATATGAAAACTGGTGATCTTTATTGGGAAAATATGTAATTCTTTATTTTGCAATAAAAAACATCAATATTTCCTTCCTTACATTTAGCAAACATCAGATTGATATTTTAATGTAGCTATTTTTGAACAGTTTTCTGTATAACTTGAAGGCACACTCAGATTTTTTTTTTTTTCTGGTTTTAAAGAATGACAGCAAAAGCACCTTTATCTGACATTTAGGATGATTAAATTTTGAAAAATCACTTGGCATATTCAGTGTGACTCCACAGGGTACTTTTGCTTTATAAGGCAATGGATCATGTTAGCTTAACTTATATTTAAGATTTGCTGGCCCGATATTATTGTGTTAGGCAGTATTGCTGAAATGGAAACATAAAATTTTGCTGCCAGGAGATCAAGTCTGTGCCTGCCCTACACTATAAATTAGTTCCATAAAGTTTTAAAATGCAATATTTGCTGTAACCCAACTAGTGTTGTAAGCCAACAAATTGTGCTTAAATACATAAAACTAAATCTCAGACCAAAAATGTATGCATTTCTTTTTTACCGTCTTACAAGCTATACAAGTTACGCTGCTATTCTGAAAAAGAAATTAACTTCAACTGAACATATTTACAATTATGAATAACTTTCATTCTTTTTCAATCCATGCCATGGATATAAAAACAGATTTGGGAGTATCAAAACTTTCTCTTCTGGGTTCCTAAAGGCTCATGTGTTCCTTGTGTCTTAATGAATTGGGTCAAAAGCAATATTGTGCTAGAAAAAACATTTTTAAGCAAAATATTTTTAAGAAGTCGTGCATCTGAAATTTCATTTGAGAAGTTATGATGGTATTATTGATCTGAAAAAAAAAGTATTAATTTTTCTACTCTTCTGTTCTTAAACATTTGAGCAATGCTAGTTACAGCCATTGGACTTGGATTGAAGTGAGGATGCTCTATATAACACGCCAGTGCAGCCTCCTTTTTGACTTCACCTTATGAGGAGTGCAGGCATAAAGCCAGCGTGGAGATTCCTACAGATCCCCTTTGCGTGCCTGCTTGAGCCATTTGAACTTCCTTAGTTTTCTTTTCTCCACAATGGAGACCTGTTGTGCCACTGGATTGAGCAAAAATTGCTTCTGTTAACATGCAACTGTTGAGGGTCATGGAAAATCCTTTTTTCTTCAAAAGAGAGAAATAAGTTTGTCTCAAAGCTGGGAAACAGGCACTTGCCTTTGTCCTGAGTAACAGACCTGCTGGGTTTAGAACAGCTGCAAACCTAGCATCCTCTTATCACAAATATGTACCCTTCACAATAGATTTGAGGGAGAGAGAAGCTAGCAAGTCATTTGATTGCAGTAGTCTAGTAGCAAAAAAGACAAGAAGAGCAGGAATAAAAGTGAAGAAGATGGTCTTGACATCTTCAGATCAGGAAAATTCTTTTAGCAGCCTGTCTGTTTTCTATACAGGCAAACCCTGCCTGTACAGGTTTTGAGATGATTGACTGTCCTATGTAGTATTTAGGCTTTATTAATTGTATCCTATCAAGAATTTTGTTGCTTAAGTGAAATGTTAATCAAGAGAACACCTCCAACCTTAGTGTGGCAGTCCGGGAGTTGGGGCACAGGGCTCTCTCTGCTTACTACAGAATGCACAGGAGGTTGAGGAGCACACAGAATGGGCTCCCCTACCTATCACAGTGGCTGTGTTGGGAGGCTTACTCAAATTTTGGGATTTTTTTCCAGTCCTTTCAGAGCTGAAGGACTCTGAACAAATTGTACTGAAGTCTCTCAGGCTCTCAGGTGAGGTACAGCAAGGAATTTTGCACCATACCTGCAAAACTGACACAAAGCACTTAAGTACCTGTGAGTGTTCCCAACAAAGGCACCAACACAGATTTGAATGAGTGGGGTTTTTCCTGCCTGACAACAGAAACAGGACTGCGGATGGAGCAGAAACCTATCTGCAGTCTAATCAAATACTGTGAATTAGTTGAACTAATAGAATGGTTATAAGGCTTTTCAAATCTGTATTAATGCCTGTTGTTTGTCACGTTTGGCTGGGGAAGACAGGCACAAGGAATGCTTTTCAGAGTGTCTGATGGGCACTGGTTGGAGCCACAGGCTGTGCAGGGCCACAGTGGAAATGAGCTGCAGCTTGGGCAGTGACCTCTCTCTGACTCCTTCCTTCCCAGTGCTTTCTGCACAGCACAGTGCCAGGGTAATTAGCCAGAAACTTATAGTGCACCAATAAATTAATGCTTGCCTTGCCTTATGGTTGTTTATGAATCAGTTTGAAAATTGCAGTTTCACTGCTGGTGTCTTCACTGGTTTGCTTTTGCAAGTTTGTTATGGGAAAGATGAAAAATTTTAAGCAGAAGCTGAAATATCAGATTTCAGAAAGAATGCAACTTGATACAGCATTTGAGTAAAAGAAGCCTAGAGAGTCATGCAAATATTTCAAAGAAGCTGAGCATTAATTCAAGTGATAAATTGTTGAAGAAATGTATCTGATTGCTTGTAACATTGCTTATTTTTAGTTAATTAAATATCCTAAAGGATCAACACACTTTATGAAAGCTTATTCACTGAAATAATTGAAAATAAATTATAGTTACACAAAAGTACAACTATTAAGACAGGCACTATCCAGAACTACAGTCCTCTTCTCCCAGCCTCACATTTAGTGCCTGTACAACCTGAGATACAGGAACGCTGCCGACAATGCCCATTGTGAGAGTTTGGGTTTTAGTTCCATTGTCTTTTTGGTTTCAAAGTCTATATGAAAACTGGATCATATTTTAAAACTTATGTCATCTAAGCACAGATGCCTGGTGTAATTGCATGCCTCTGGAGGCCATGAATGTGAAATAAATACTCAGTACCACAAAGTTCTTGTGATAAAATCAAGAAAGATGGCTACAAATGCTGCACTTGTCTTGTATGTTGCAGTCAGCCCAAATCCACTGTTTGGCTTCTCTGAGTTAAGTTGGTAACTGTTCAGACTGGGTATCCTAGTGTTGTCTATCGTAAGAAATGTGTTTTGGTGTTGTTTCAGCAACAGTTAGAAAGCCATTTCACGCTGTAAATTTCATATTGTACAAGCCAAGAATTCTCCCAACAGAGAAGAGGGAATTTCATCTTGATCTGTAAAGCAGATGCTTTGGGCCAGCCATGCAGATTGTTTGGTGTTGCTCTGTGCAACAGTCAGCTTCTGAACTGTCACTTTGCCAGTGTTTTTATAAATTTTCAGTCATATCTCTGAAGGAGGCTAACATTAGTGGCCACTTAATAATTGGCAAGTGCTAACATAATATTAAAATGAAATTTCTGTCGACTGATTAAATTGTGTGAAATAGTACAGATAAAGGGAGTACAAGTGAATTAAGACATCACTCAGTCTGAATGAAGTTATCTGGCTCTGAATGATTTGTATTAGAATTATTTCTCTTCCTTGTTTTCCCTTTCTTGTTTTTGTTTGTTTGTGTTTTTTTAACCTAGTAGTGTATATCTGTATTTCCAAAGCTCGTTTAGCAAATACTGATATACCTTTGGCATTGAGTCTGATACAGGGGAAAGGCTGAATGACCAAATTGAAAACCTAACTACAATTTTCAATTATAACTGTATTATGTCTACCCAGAAATAATACATATCCTGTGCTTCACTAAAAAAAAAAATAAATCTGTTTTCTGTACCCATGATCAGGAGAGTGTAAAAAATACCTTGGTTTATTAAGTACCAATGTCAGATCAAATGCCAAAATCTTAATGTCCTTCCAGCTCTCCATGAAGCTTGTGCAGCTTATACCAGTTTGAGACTTGTTTCTTGGACACCTGTGTGTCCAGCTGTTCTGGATCCAGGTGACATGGACTGAATTTTGTATGATTTAAAATATGTAAGTGATTTTGCAATGGTTTTCTCTTCCAAAGGAAAAGAGAGACAAGTGTCTGAACCAGCTGGACAAAGCTATCTGTACCTCTTTTTTGAGGAGTACATTCAGCGCAGGTAGCTTGGTGCAGGTGCAATAAGAGCTGCGTGTTGAGCTCTGGGTGGCAGAGCCAGAGCCCCAGGCGATAGGCCATGAACTGCTGACCCTTTTCATGGCAAAGGGCACAGGGACTTGTGCCCTGGGCAGGTGACTGGACACTCAGAGACACAGCAGGAGCCGACAACACCCAGACTTTCCTGTGTTCAGATTGTGAAGATATAAAAGCCCACGAGTTCTTCTGTGCAGAGTCCCTCCTCGGGGGCACCAGCTAGAGCTGTTATTTTGTTATTTAGTTATTGCACCAAGATTAAATTGTTTGAAAGATCTGGACATCTGAGACTCTGCTCTGAGAAACCTGGGGTTGAGCCGGTGAGGAAACCTGGTCTGACTGTGTGAGTGTGGGGTGTGTAGGGAGTCAAGTGGGGCATCCATCCAGTGCAGGTGGTGCAAGTGTGACTGCCACAGTGGCTTCTGGATGGTTGGACAGGCGAGTGTCCTTAACATCTTAACCTGATCTATAAATACCAAGGAATGATATTTAAAAGCTCAGTTACATAGACTAAAATATATAATAAATTAGAGGAAGCACTTCATAGCCCTGTAAAACTGCTGCTTTCCCAGCCACCTTTTGTCTTCCCTGTTCAATTTGTCAACCATCTCTTTTTAGTAATGCAGAACAGAAAGGTACTGCAAGGTATCTTATCAGACATATACTCTTCTGATGAAAAGCCTTCAGTAGCATGTTTAAAATCCCTTGGATTTGGAATGCCAGAGAGCAAGAAATCGTGTGAGAAAAATCCTTAATTTACACCATGTTTCTGGAAAGGTAAACTTGTACATAGAGGGAGCCCTACTGAAAAACGCTAGTGACTTGAGAAATCAGTAGCTTCCTGTGCTTTCATGTCAGATGTTTTTTGCTTAAGTATATGATCAGCTGCTGTCTGCTTTGCAATGCATTCAGTGTTATGTACTATGGCACTAGAAATGACAGTATAGTTATTTGCCATGAGTATTTGAATCATAAGGAAACAATTTTGCAGTCTTCAGTGTGAACAGTAAAGACAGGCATACATGTGTTTTTTTTTTTTCATTCTTCCATTTTATCATCTTTAAAGTGTCTATTTCCATTTAGAGATTGAATATATTTTTGTGGAATGAATTAGTAATGTTTGGGGAGCTAGAGTTCCATGTGCTATATCATATTTGTTGTATAGCAAATTAATCAAAGTGTTCAACTTCTCTTTAGGAAAGAAAGTTCTCTGACCTGTCTGACAATTATTTAAAGCAGCCCAGAAGCCTAAGCTGTGGTGATCTCTTTGTAGAAAAAAACGGAACAAAACAAATGAAAGTAATTATTACACAGCCTAAACAAAATGGCACAGGATTTTGTGATGCTGAATGTTCAACATACCCGAGTGTAATCTTCATCTTGGGTTAAGCATGGATGATCCATGTGATAGTGCCAAGCCCAGCAGTGAAATGTGCTGCAGTGAGAAGTGTACTGTATCTGCACAGTAGTCCTCCACGGCAATTTTTACAGCTGTCCCTGAGCTTGCAGAGAATTGAAAAGTCCACAGCTTTCAGGCAAAACCTGTATAGAAACTTGAATTGTAACTTTAAGCTAATGTATCAATTTCCTTGTTTCTTATGTTATTCACTGTAGTTCTATTAATTTTGTGGTGCTTTTGTTAATACAGAAGAACTCCAGTAAACCCTTTTCTTTTTAATTGACCTTATTAAGTAACTGACAAAACAAGTAAGCTGAACTGAAATAGTTGTGTAAAAATAAATCTAATGGCTGCTGTAACATCAATTTTGATTTGATAAAAGAAATAACTGTAGAATAAAGGCAGGCTGATTTTTTTTAAGATATATTTTTAAATTGTATCCTGTTACAATGAGGCAGGACTAAAATCCGTTATATTACAGATATTGAGAAATAGGAGCTGATTAACAGGAAACAAAATATGACTGATAATCCATATTGACAAGAGGTTTCAAGGGAACTATCACAGTGATCTGAATGAAGCACATAGTATTTAAATATCACTATGAGAATAGATTACAGTATTACATCAACGATTTCTAAAGGTCTGAGTGACAATGAAATTGAGATGTAAGGCAAAACAAAATGTCAGGTTCAACTTACAAAGTAACAAGGAGCAACTATGACACCCTTGAGAAGCAGGTGGTTCAGTGTCAAATGAAGAACATAACTAGTGAAAAACAAACTGGGGGAAAACTTTTTAGAAAGTAACAAATATTATGATGTATTAGAGGATTTTTCTATGTATTGCTGTGTGTTGTTCCAATGACCCCCCACACTTCTTTACTTGATCACTCCATATAGAGAATTTATTTTCCGTAGACTGTGCCATCTTCATAGGGTAACAAGAAATCTTGGAATTGTTGTTCAAGTTGTTGGATAACTTCTTCTGTGCCAGTGACATCTGCAATGCCATTTGTCATCCAGCTTGTCTGGTGGTTCCTTTGAGAACAGAGAATAGAACATAGCACACAAAATGCTATATGCACCCAAAGAGTGAAGGGTGTCATGTAATGCATTATAGCCAAATGCTTAATGAAATAATATGCGGATTTGATTTGAAGAATGAAAAAAATTGCTCTGAAATTATTTTTAACCAAAATATTTTTGTCTCTCCCAATAGAGTCTGGTATTTTTTGAAGAAAAGGGAGCAGAGACCTGAGGTAACATGATCCTGAAAATAAAGTTTTGTGGCCGTGTTGAGTTTTGAAGATAGGCTGGATGAATGGGCATAACTGTAGTTTCCCCTTGATGTTTTACTGGGCCGAGCACTCTTTACCCACTTTACAGCATGATATAAAATGAGATTAACAAAGCAGATCACTATGAGTAATACTTACTCTTACTCAACTTACTCTTGAGTGTTGTTGCTAACTTGTTGCTATTTCCTCAGTAGCATTTAGAAAACAAGCATCTCAGCCAGCAACTATGTTATCTCAGTGCAAGATGTGCTGCTGTACAATAATGGTATCTGCAGCTATAAAAAATAATGTCCTGAGGTTTCTGTACAGCATTCAATCCACAGTAACCCCAGCAAACTGTAAAAAAAAATTCTTTGTCATAGAAGTTAGTTATTGTAATTCAGGAGTATAACAATAAGCTAAAAGAAAATTGGTATCCATAATACTTTCTTTCCATTGTAAACATACTTGAGTAGTGTCTTGAAGTTAATAATAATTTCATTATCTTATGTGTATTAATATACATTTCATTTTCATGCTGGCAATACATGAGACTATATAATAAATATATAGGATATAAATACAATCCTTTTTTCCTTTGTTTTAATTTCAGGACTATATAGAAATGAGTTATATGGTTAGAGCTATAACATTTTCAAGCAAATTATCTGCAGGTGATTAATTTTGCTACTAGACCAATCTCTTATTCCCATTGGAGTTCACCTAATGGGGGCAGCTTTTAAAATGAATTAGTTGACCAGTTGAGTTAATTCTGTGGTTTTACATATTCAGAATATCAAAATCAGATTAAAAAATGAAAGTATTAAATATTGTATCTGTAAAACCATTACAAACTTTATTAAGACCATAAATAAAAATTCAAAAGAAGTTATAGGTTAAGAAGTTAAAATTTTAGTTTTGGCTTAGTTTCTTTGAAAACAACGGCTTTTGACAAAATGTATTGAGCCATAAGGTTTTCAAAAGCTGCTCATGTTTGCACTTGAGCAATATTCTGAACACCAGTAACATCTAAATGCTGCTCCAAAATGCCTTAAATTTATAAAGTCTTGCAATGCGTTTATGAAGACAGCTTACCTGCATTGATTTGTTGAATATTCAGCATCAGAAAATCCTTTGCCATTTTGTTTAGCATGCATAATAATGACTTTTGTTTGTCTGGTATGAGGTTTGAAGTAATTATAAAAGGATAAACCTTTATTGGTAATCTATATCTTTGGCAGAGTTGTGTTGATTTTAACTGAAAAACAATGACAAAAAGGATATTAGCTTCAGTGAACCAAACATTTGCAATTAATTCGGAGGATTGGGGAAAGGATTAACACTAATGAGGTGAATAGTGTGGATTACAGGATCTACATTTTGTCCAATTAACTTCAGAATCTTTGTGTTTAGATAAAACAATGGTTAGGGTAGATAATGGCTAATAATTGTCAATCATATGTGAAATACACAGAATACATTAGTGGAATGTTCATGCAAGTTGTCAGGTAAATTAGGATTTGACTGTCCTGTACCCTACACTTGTTAGCAGCCTTTCTACTGACATATGGAAAGTGTGCTGAGTGCTCTTCCCCTTCTGGGAGGTGGCTGCAGTTCACTTTTGGATAATGTGAATGAGAAAATTCTGCAAGAGCTCAGTCCAGGTCCTACAGAGGTAGTTTTTAACTCTGGCAGTACAGGGTATGCAAGAAACACTGACACTTTTCTTTGGTCCTTTATTTGTTGGACTTTATTTTGTTACATGAAAAGACTGATCTCTTAATTTGTTTCTAACAGTAACAGCTATATAAGAAAACTATTTGTGACAAAATCTTATCTCCTTGGTAGGTTACTCCTTGGAGTAACTCCCTTCATCTTCTGTATAAAATAATGTTGTGGAGTTGGTTTTGTTTTATTTTGTTGGGTTTTTTTCCTAAAGGAAGTAAATTCTTGCAAGGTCCAATGTTCTTTTTAATAACTTAATCTTCCTAAAGCATTTATTTTTATTGTACATAATAAGATATACATGCGAGAGGAAACTTTCCCAGTAGCTAAACTTTGTGAAGGAAAAATCTGTTGTTGAAACTATATGCATTTTGTTTTCCATCTGAAAGCCCTGAAATTTTGCACATATGATCTCTTAAAATGCCATATGACTGAAATCCTATGAAAAACATACAACCAACACTCTTACAAGACAATTAGGGAGCAGTTACAAAGAAGCCAAAGAAATGTAGGTAGCTTGTATCTTAACCACAGAAAACATACTTTCCAGACCTCCTGATGCTCACTGTAGACTTGAATAATTTGCCAATTTTTGTCCTCAGTTGAGATATATTTAGACATTTCTTAAGAATAGTCTTAATTGAATTTCCATATATACTTATGATAGTATAATTGCAAAACCAATATGCAGAAAATTATTGTTTAAGCAAACGTTTAAAAAAAATGGAAAAACACCCCCCACATTGTTCTATGTCTGGAAGATGCTTAAATGTTCTAAAATAATAAAAATACATTATACATAAACTTAATTTAGGCAGTATCATAGCAATACAGAGGCAACTTCATCCAGTACTACTTTCTTTGAAGAAGTTGACCTGATCTGCTCAAGTGATGAAAAAAAATTTCAGCTATTGTTCTATCCCGTGGAAATCCTTAATTGTCTTCTGTTGTTAATTATAACAGAATAACAACTAACAATGAAATAGACTAAAATTTATGTTATTTTAGGGGGTCTGGATTGTGGATTTTTAGTTTTTTAGGGGAGGGTGCGTGTTAAAATTTCATGCAGAAGATTGATTATGTTTATAGAAATTGACTTTCTTATATTGCAAATGTTTGCCTGGAGGAAGCTGGATTTGTTTTCAGCTGCACACAGAATATAATAATGAAAATATAATCAAGAGTTAATGAATGCTCAATGTATTAAAGAGATCAAAGAATAGTGTGGTGAAGTGAATTTTTTGGATAATTTTTTTTTCTGTTTTCTTGGCTGATTACTTGTGAAGGTAGTTAACACACAAAGGATGAACCATTGCATAATTAATTTATAACTGTAATACTTCATATACTCTAAACAAAACTGTAAAATTAGAATATTAATATATGCAGCGGTGATTATGTCAAATTCTTTTTTGCCCAAACCATGTAATTATTTAATGCAGTATTTAGCTGTGACTAATGCAATGAAAGGGAAATAGAATATCTGAGTGATTTAAAGTGTTTATAAACACTTGCCTTGATTTTTTTTGAATTGTATTAACTTGAGATGATTTTAGGAACCCTGTTTATATCTTGGTAAATTCCTTATTATTCCTTTTATATCTTCTCATTATTAGCATGCCATGAGAGTAAAAAAAGGTGGATTTTTTTCTGTTAAAAAAAAAGAAAATGAGAAATAGTGGAATTTTATACTTTTCAGGTTTTCATAGTCAGATTTCCATTAATGCAATTTAAATTCCCTTGTAAATTACTGCTGCTTATATCTATAATGATGACTTCTGTGAAAACAAGAAGACAATCCATGATTTTTTTGCTGAGTGCAGCTCTGGATTGAAAGCAAATTGAGAGCAGGGAGGAGTGTTTGCCTCACTTGAGTTGGAGGAAGCTTCAATTCTTGCAAATTAAGACAAATCATTTATAATTGTAGGAAGTTTAAAAAATTGTAAATTCCTCAAAGATGTCTAAGTAACTTGGCATCCACTGTTTGATGTTCAAAAAGAAGTGGACCAATTTCCAAATTTGTGAGGATATAACTGCTGTAATTTTCCAGTACAGAGCTAATTTAAATCATGATTCCAATAAATCTAAAGATATTTATGTTAAAAATTGGCAGCAGCTTAAAAAGAAAGATTTATAATGGTCACAACTTCTCAATAATTAATTTAAACTTTTCCAGTTTTATGTACACAAATCTTAGGTAAGCTGCAGTAGTACTGGAATGGTATATTTTAGTGGTGCTTTTAACAGTTGTCTTGAAACACATGCCAAAACCATCAAATAGTTGTGATATTGTTAAACAAACAAATTTGAATCAATACAAATATTAAGCCAGACCAGAGCTTTGTGTTTAGGCAGAATGTTTTGAACTGCTCCATCTCTGCAGAGTACACTTTAGTGACCACTTAGCTCACCAGTCCTATAAACAGACTCAACTTTTACATTTTCAAACACTGGTTTTGCCAAGGGATTTCTGTCATATTCTTCAGAATTCAATTAACCTGATCAAGGTACCTTGAAAGAGGACTCCCAGACTGCTAAGAAAGGTTTGAATTAGTTGTAGGACCTGTCTCATTAGATAGTATCATTTCTATTTTGAATTTTCAAATATTTGCAATGTCAGTGTTTTAAATTGCTCTCTATATATCACACAATAAATATTCAGATCATCATTTGACACCTATTGCTAGTGTATAGCCTACAGAATGATTGCAAAGTGCTGAAACATTTTCTTAATCTCAGTGGAAGACAAAACAAAAAATAGCAGAACTTTTCTCAAGGTGTGAAGGAAAAGACTCTGAGGATTTTAAACACCATCTAATTAATGCTAGTGCCTGTAATGTTGCAAAATGCACTGTGTAAGATTTCCTTTAGCAAATTAGGTTTTATTTTTGATGTGTAAATATGATGATGCATGCAAATTATATCAAATAGTAATTAATTACTCTGGGATGTTCTTAAAATTTAAATATTAAATTATGAAATAGCTCAGAGAATAAGGGAAAATTTGCCATGCTTTTGCCTATAACTCTGGTGTTGTGAGCTTCACTAAAACTATTGTTCAAGGTCTACAACAATCATAAAATGTGAATGCCAATGCAAATTATATGCTTTCATTGTGTAAAGGAGACATTCCTATTGTCAATAGCTTGAAAGCTGGTTAATCTACACATTCCCACCCATGGGAGAAGGATGAGATCATTCTCCAGCTGAGGTTTATTATGTTGATGAGTTAAGTAATCAGAGGACCATCTAAAGATCAAGAGCTTTGCAGTGAAGAGAGAGGAAGTTCAGCAAAAATCATACTTGGAAAGAGATGCATTTAACTCAGTGAATTTTTGTTTGTTTGTTTGTTTTTAATCAGTTCCCATTTACTGCTGATCTCTGCTGTGAGGTATGTCTCTGGGTCCTGGTCTTTTCGTGATTAAGCAGCATTTCCATTTTTTCAGGACTTTTGAGGAGCATCAAACTGCTGTTGCGTGTTTGCACATAAGAAAATATGCACACCACGGGTGTGTGTTACTGTCAGGGAACTGGAGATTGTGACGGGAGCCTCAGAAAACTGACAGATTGGGCCGGTTTTAAATTTGTTCACTAATAGCACTTCTTGCTAATAGCCAATTCTTCACAGTAATTGTCATGATGAGGTACAGAAAACTTCCAACAGTGATACTGGAAGTTAGCTGTAAGTGCACTGTCCAGTGGAGCTGACTCTGGGCAGCTCCTGTACAGCTGCTGCTCGTGGCTTGTGGTCAGTGGTGGTTTGTACCTGCTGAGGTTACGGTGCACGCAGTGCTCCAGGTGCTCCAGTGCTCCAGCTGGGGCTGCACCAGAGCGGGTGGAGTAGTGATATTTGAAGTTGTTAAAGTGGAAAACGGTTACCTGTAGCTCACCTCGGATGAGGTATTTGATTATTATTTTCTACCTCTTAAGTTAAAGAAGAAATAACTTGTGTGACTCGGGCATGATGAGCCAGTTCAGTGGATCCAGCTCCACGCAGGATTAGGGTTTCAGTACTGAATATGTAGCTGGGATTTAAAAAACACTTTGGGACTGTAGTGCTTAAAGAGATAAACATTGCTTATTTCTGTGACTGAGATAATGACTGTTCTTCTGTTACTTAGTTAAGAAAAATGCAGGGCAACAACTGACTATTACTATATCTGATAAACTGACTGCAAGAGTTTGTAAAGATTTAATGTTACTTTATTTTTCTTTTTGAACCAACCAGTGATCATTTAAATACTATGAAAAGCCTGAACTTATCAAAGTGAGCAAATAATTACACGTGCTTTTAAAAGATGCTGCTGCAGAAAAGCATCAGACAAGGTTCTAGGGAAGCATCACAGTAGACTTGTCCTATTATTGTGCTTTTCTTCAGACATTTGCTGTTTGCCATTATGGAGATGAAGTGCTAGGTTAAAATAGGCTTTTTCTCTAATCTGGTATGGCTGGCTGCTCTCACATAAGTTATGTAAAAATAATTATTTACTGACAAAATATTAATATTTTTTCCTGGAAAATAATCTTTTTTTTTTTTTTTTTCTGAATCAGAATTCTCAAAGTGGCTTCATAATACTTTGTAAATTTTTACTTTGATTTTAAAACTACCACTAGACTCTTAAAAATTTTAAATTAGTAAGAAGACAAATCCAAATGAAAAAAAGAAAAAAGAGAACATGAAAAACCCCAAAGCTTTTCTTATAGGGGGAGTGGATTGCCTAAAAAGTAAAGAGATTAATTTCTTCCTTTCAACTTTAAATGCTGATATATACAACGAGACATAAACCAGAAGGGTTCAGACAATAAAATGAAGTGATTCCAGAGCGGAAAAATTAACCAAATGAGGAATATTGCTCTTGGGGATGATCAAACTGAATGTTTCATCATGGGACAATATAATTGAGAAGCAGTGGCATATTCCTAATGTATCCCAAGTGTTACAGTGAACCTAATTTGGTGTTTAAAGGATTCACACCCACATTTGTGGGAATTTTTGAAGATTACAGTTTGTAAGAGCAGGATGTGTTAGAGGCAGAGATATCCTATCTGATTTTCTTTCTCTGAAGGAGAAATTACTTCTTCAAATACCTTTAGCAAAGTGAGGTAAATTTATAGACCACTTTTTAAAGAAAGGGAGTTTTATAATAGAAACAGCAATAGTCCTAATATTCAAATTAGTATTCTATCATATTATGAATATATATGCATTGTTATGGAATTTGATTATGTATGGAAGCTCAAAAGTTTTCTTATTCTTTCATGAAGTTGAAGATAAAGATTTTGGTATTAGTCTTTTTAAAACACAAAAATATATTTATTGAAGATGTTGCTCTGTTTCTTACATTTATACTCAGTAGTTTCCCCTCCCTGGAAGGACACAGAATGGCTCCTTTAAATATTAAACATTCATTTACTGAACAGTTGCATCATGATATCTGAACTGATTATTACCTTTTACTGTATCCTATCCTAAATGGCTGATTTCCATAATATATTAAGCAGAAGAGGTGCTTCATTCTACCTGAGATTTTGCAATACAGCCCTTTATTTTTTTGAGTGCAAGAAAACTTTGATTTCTGATTTATTAACTTCATACATCTGATTTTGTCCTTATTCATTTTTTGTACCTCAGGTTTTTTTATTTGATATTTGAAGTGCTGGTTCAGTTTTCATAAAAGTCAAGTGGAAATATGACTTGAACTTCAAAAGAGCTGAGAGTCAACTCTTAAACACGTAAAGCATTAAGTAAATATGTATTTAAAATACCATACAAATTCCATCTGTTTTCTCTTACTATTGTGAAGACTTTTTCTCTGTGGGTAAATATATTTTATATGTTATTAACTTAAGTCAATTAAAAAACAGTTTGTGTTCTATGAGACTTGAAACAAGAATTTACATTTCTTTATCAAGCTAAAGCTTAAGAGGGCACACACACACTCAGGAGGGGGTTTTTTTTTGTCTTTTTTTTTTTTTTTTCAAACCGCACTTTTATTTAGGCATATCTGCACATGTCCTTAAAATTTTGTAATAAGACCTTTGTGTTCTTTCAAGGTTGATTTTTATTTTGCTGCCTCAGCCTATCAGGTTTGTGCAAAACATTTTTCCAGTATTCAGAACAGCTCTTCGGATCCCCAAAATCCTTAAAAACTCTCTTCATTTTATAACAGATTCTGGAAATATTTGAGGTGTTTCTTGTTATTTAAAAAAACCATTACCCATGAATGGTTCTCCACTGTACATGTGTCTCAGCTAATCCAGAGAGATCAGGGAAAACTATTTGGAGTGATATTATGGTGCAGATATTTGCCCCGTCACTTCTGTAGGGCTTCCACATCAGCTTCTGATGGAGTATGAATGTTAGCAGGTGAATGATTTTCAGATAGGTAGTTTACTTAGGCTTGGGGAAAAAAAAACGTGTCAGAAGTTGCTCTGGACCCTTCCTGATGAATCATTGTGATTCTCACTATTTTTAAGACTGGTTTCACTGGGTGAATTTGATTGACACATTTATGTCAGGTTCTGTATAGTTTACAGCTACTGAGGAGAAGAAAAAAAATGAGAAAATACAGACTTTGGGAACTCTCACTGTTGTCCTGAGCTAATTTCACAGTTCTAAATACTAGGAGGCAGAGTGGTAGGCCTGGGTGGAAGGGTGGATTGGTTGAGCTCCATGTTTTCACAACAGTAAATCTGAGACTTCAGTATCTCCTTCTGAAAGGGGCATGTTACAGTGCCCCTGAACCCACTCTATGCACACAGGAATACCTGAAGATTTACACTTATGGGCACATAAATGCATGGGAGTATGTCCTTGAGTCCTAATTCCATGTTCATGTTATACTCCACTTCTGTGATCAAAGCAATACTCTTACGATCAGAAATTGTTCGTGTTCTAGGTAAAATCCCTGTGTTCATGACCAACACTGAGCAGATCTAGGAGGTGGATGACTAAAGCTTGATTCTGAATGTTGCTGTCTTTATAATACTGCTGCTGAAACATCTGAAACACTGTGGGTGGCTGTAGAAGTGACCTTCAATGATCATGTTTCCCTCCGTTATTTTTATTATCAGCTTAGTGCTTTGGCTCTTTCTCATTTTTTCCTCCCCACTGCATTTCTCATGCCTATCACACTGTTGGTTATTAAATGAGTTGCTCTGATTGCCATTGGTCACTAACAAGCACAGGTTTAGCTATAAACAAATCATGAATCTTTTTTTCTGAAGTATTTTTAAAAGTGATAAAACCTGTGATGAAACTAAAATCTTTTTAACACCTACATTACTATCAGGAGAAATCATTGACCAATAATTCTCTTTTCCTCATTAATAAAACATCTTTCATCACATACTAGTGAATCAACAGCCACTCCTTGGAGATGTAATCACACTGTAGAAAGGGGAGGTTTGCAGCAATAGTTGACAGTAAAAGTAGAACAAGTATTTTCTCTGGCATTAGTTGGCCTTTATTTGCCCTAGTGGGACATGCTCCATGTGATTTCTTGCAGGCAACCTCTGAAACAGCTCAAAATGTAGGAAATCTCATTGATTGCTCTCTAGGGAAGAGGAGTGATCAGATAATTTTTGTGGTTGGGGGTTGCCTTTTCTAGGTCTGTGTTAGCATTTCATCTTACAGCAGTATTCCTCTTCTACAGTGGATTTCTTGACTATTCCTCATTACCTTCATTTAGTTCCCATTGTAGGGCAGCCCTGGAGCATTCTGAAAGGAATTTCTTCCCAATGACACTAGCCCAGAAGGTGAAAGCAGGGATGTGCCAGTAGTGGCAGTTCATGTCAGCAACAGATTGGTGTTAGTCTGAGGTGTGTGCTGTGTGGACACTGGGCACTTAGCAGCAGTAATTTCAATCTACAGGTCAGCTCCCATCGCACAGCCTTGCTTGGCAATGCAGACAGGACTGCTCCTTGAAGTTCCTTTTTTTTTCTAACTGCTGTCAGCTGCAATTGAAAATAGACTAAAAGTCAATTCTGCTATAATGTTGGTGAAGTTAGGTATGAAATAAAAGCCTTCTTGGGAAGTGGAAAGCCCTAACTGTTGCTATGACAGGCCTTCATCTTTTCATTTGTGTTAAGTGTTTTCTTTTTTGGAAATTGCATGTAAGGATTTTTATATGCATCACAGGATGCATTCCATATGTAGTTATGTGATTTCTCCATTTGCAGACTCTTCCATCTCATGAATGGTACGTACACACCACGTGAAATGGGAAATGTTAGTAACTAATGGGCATTTTTATAGAATAGCAAAATAAATAGGCACATAAAACTTTGCAGTGGTTACTGCTGCCTTTCAGCTGTAGTGACTCACTAGGGTACGCTTCCAAAGAGAAATGTGGGGTCCAGAAGTAAGCACACAAAATCTTTGTATGTTTGTAGAATTACCAAGGCATTCTTTTGTTGGTGTTGTTCTGGTATTTTTTTTGTTTCTGTTTTGTTTCTTTAGGGCTTTTTTGGGAGGGGTGGTTTGTTTATTTGTGGGTTTCTTTGTTTGATTTTTGTTTAGTTTTTATCTGGAATGCTATTTAACTTGCTTTATTATGAAAGTTCCTTTTTTGTCTCCATTTAAAAAAATATTCATAATTTGCATGCTCTGATTTTCCACCTAATTTCAAGATCTTTGGTTTTCAATGTCCTTCTTTCTAAATCTCATACTTAACTGGTTGCCACAGCTAAACAGAAAAAAAATGTCCGATTCCAGTGTTTGGGGGAATTTTTTTATGTAACCCAAGGTAGAAAAGAGGAAAAAGCTGCAATTTCTATTTTTGCAGATTAAATACTCAATACATACATTACCTAAATTTGCAAAGAAAGGGATATTTCTAAACACATTTTCCTTTGAATTTAGTCCAAGATTGATAGAGAAGGGCAAGTTATTATCAAGAAATGTATTGCACAATGGTTAAAAATATTTGCTTAAGAAATTCAATATCCCAAAATGTCATTCTTGTCTCTAGAAGTGAACATGACTCTTTGGATAAAACCTGCTGCTGTGCTCTGCTATCATGTCCTACATGCTGTGTCTACAGAACCACCTGAAGGCATTTATACAGTTAGCATGGTCAGGGAATGGATTGAGATGGAAAAAATAATTATAAAAAAACCTGTTGAAATTAGTCAGTGTGAAACTGCTAACTACTTCTGGGTGCACCATGAGAAAGACATTTTCCTGTGCCTTTAAGTGCATGGCAGCAAAAATGTCATTTTAAGGCAGTTCTGCTCTTTATCGTGGCTGCATGTAATCCAGTTAAATATTTGAGCTTTGAAGGTCTGTCTTTGCGATGTCTCCTTTTATATAAATATATTTCCCCTGTTAATTTTTTTAAATTATCTTTGCTTTGTTATTTTTTCTCGGGATTGTTCTCTGGGTGGTCACATTACTGCTTCTAGAACAAAATTTCCTGTATCATTTTAAGGAGATTTTGTTTCAGTAGAAGCAAATGAGAAGTACTAGTTTGTACTTGAGTTCTTCCTTAGGCACTCCACTCAAAACAGGAAGAGAATACCACAGAAAAACAGTAAATGCAGGCTGTATTTAAAAAAACCCAGCACAACTTCAAGGTATAAGACAGACCTCAGTCCCTTTTTGATAGCTGTGGCTAATTCTTTTAACGAACATGTGGTCTTTATTAGGGACTTGCAAGTTAAATGCCTCTTTCTGCTCATTATTTGATAGAGGCAATGTTTCATGGATGAAGCTCTGCATAGGTGTGTATTTCTTGTTGGACATTGCTCTCAGTAGTTCTTTCAAAGTTATAATGCAAATTATCACTTTCTGTGGGAAACTGGAGTAGGACTGGTTGATGTGGGTGTGTGAACAGTGTATGTAGATGCATATCTGTGTCTTTATAGCTAAAGCATTCTGGGTGAAGTTATTCTTTGAAATTCTTTAAAACTGCAGATATATCACACAGTCATATTTTTAGATTTACTGTTTTAGGTACTGAACTGGTACTTTTAACACTGCTTAAAATAGTTTGTTATTAACTGTCTTTGTTTTCCTGTTTGTTTTATTGACATCTGCATGCCTAATTCCATCAGTTACAGCTCTCTTTGAAACAGCAGCAACTTCCTAGCAGTTGAAAGATGGTGTGTCTTAGAGCAATACTCAAATATATATTTTAAAATGATAATTAGAAAACAGCCTGGAAGGGACATGTTCCTTTAAACACCACCGGTGTGCTAAGAAAAATAGTCACTCTCTTTTAAGAGTAACAGCAGGATTCTGAAGGATCTGGGCCTGTGCAAAAGATTTTCTGGTAATTTCTTCTGTGTTCCATTTTTTTACTTATTAGGGATCTTCCAATGTTGGTTTTTGGGATCCATTTTTCTTGAATGTGATGTGGGCTAGAAAAAAAAGTATTCCCTACTTGGTACCAGTATAGCTCATGATGTCTCATCTCTCATTTGCTTGCTTTTTCAAGCCTGATATAAGATTCTGGAGTTTGATGTTGACTTTGATGTTCCTTTGAAAAGGTTTAGAAATATTCAAAAAAAACCCCAGCTCTCCATAACTCATTAATTTAATTTTAAGGACTGCTTTGGGGGTTTTGTGGCCTGTATTTTTTTTCTTGGTAGAATTGTTCATCTTAATGAAGCATTGTAGTTGCCATCACATTAAGATGAACTGAAGTAAGGACTCATTTCTGCCAGTGCTAAAAGGTCAGCTTCACAAAAGTTTTTGTTAATGAGTGCTTTTTGTTTAGAGTTTTTTAATTAATAGCTACTTGAATATCAGGAATTTTGCTTAGGTGAGTTGCTGACAGACAGTAGAAAGCTGCAGAGTTCTAGTGAAGTGCCAGTTATAAACGTTATTTGACTTAACAGCGACACTGTCAAATTGTTTCAGAGTTTCCCTTCTGTTCAGTCACTATTTCACAACATCCCTTTGAATTCAGACAAACAAATCTACTCAAAATTTTTCACCCAAAACCCCCACTAAACACTTCATGGGACCAAGCTGCTGTGTAGAGGAGGCTTTTAAACCTGTTGAGGACGGGGCACAATGAGACCAGTTTGCATCAGTGTGACTTCAGTTACAAAGGAATCCAGCTAGGAAATAGTCATGCACTATAAATGTAGCGGTGTGTGATAAGTGCATGGTTACTTCATATACATTTTCTTATGGTGTCTGCAGTCAGAAGGAAGCTCTGTTAGCTGATGATGAAGCCCTTCATCATTTAGCATGAGCCAGTATGGACTCCCACCACGTCGTTATCTCGGCATAGAGGTGTCTGGCCTGACGTGGCACGCTACTGCCTGTGCCATGAGAGCTGTGGAATATGAGAGCCCCAGGTGCACAGGAGGTCTCTGTGGACCTGCTTTTCTCTGAACAACCTCACCAGTGTCCCCCACTCCAAACCCACCCCTTTAACCTCAGATCCAGGCCTCAGTCATTGGCCAAGCGAGTCTGTAAGTACCAGTCTCTTGAAGTCTTCTAGAAAACCCATGGCTGGTTTCCTCCCTTCCCCTGGAGAGGGCTAATGGGAGCCCCTGGCGTTGCTGTGCCCAGGTGAGTGTCTCTGCAGAGAGCAGTGGGAAGCAAGCGTGGGAGCCTGAGGGATGTAGAGCTGGGCATTCACCCCCTCTGTGCAAGGTGCTTTCTTGGGGCAGCTGTCTACTTGGCACAGAGTCTGCTCTCCTATAAAGCAATTATATAACTCTTCCCTTACCTCCCATACACATTTCACTAGGTTGGTTGGGATTTTTTTTCTATGTGTTCTTTTTGTTTTTGTTTTTCTAACCTATCATTTGCACCCCTGGATAATTATAGGACCTGGGTAACTACCACCAAAGGGTACAATTCAATTTAAAGAAAAAAATATGTTCAGGCTCCTACATTGCAGATGGTCATGCTGGGCTGCTGAAGGCCCCTGTGGCATTATGTGGGCTATTCTAGACTGGAAGCCAAACATTGTTACTGAATTGAGACCTAAATGATTATTTAAATTTAGACTGAAGAAGAGATTAATTTTTCTTTTAAGTATGCTGTCAGAATTAGTGCAGGTTCATTCTTTTCTCTGGTGTGTCTTCTTGTTGGGGAAGACCATCTGTTTGTCTAGAGAAGTCATAATATAATATTCCACTTGAGATTTGCACTGAAATCCTGACATCTAGTAACTGCAGTTATGAAAATTACCTGAATGTGCCTAATTCATTTATATTTTAATTCCAATCCATCAGTGTCAGATAAGATAAGTTATTTTTCCTTCTATTCCTGTGTGGCACCTATAATAGCTTAATGCTGTGTGGATAGTAAAATGGTAAGTTTTGAAGTCTTGCTGCTATCCAGGGGCTTATTTTGTTGACAAGGGCTGCCCAGATGAAAGGTGTTTTTAGAAATAATTAAACTTCATATTTCTGTAGTTAATGATTATATTTCATTTCTTTAAAATGATTTGCCTATCACAGTTGTTGGAAGCCCTATGTGAAAAGAATATGAATTAGGGATAAAGCAAAAGCAGGTAAAAAGTTCTGGTTATGAGGACAGTGATGAGACTTGAGAAGAAACAGATCCTGTTGGCTAATCCAATTGAGACAGTTTCCTTTTTATGTTGCAAAATTGGTAAAATACCTGGAAAATTAACAAAGCAATTGCATGTTTCTAATTTGACTCATCCTATGAAATCAGTGATTGCACTGTTCTTTCAAAAAAATCGTTTCTTTCTTTGCAGAGATTGACTAACAACCTTTAAAAATATGTGGCTCAGACACATAGCTTTATAAGACATTCCTAGACTTTATCTTCAGCATTTCTTAAGGAGTTTGTATAAAGCAGGCTTTGTGTGACTGTCAGAAAAGATGTCTCTCTGTTAGTGTCAGGAAGGTACTTTTAGGATAATCCAAGTTGTCTCCTTTTAGCAAGAATCAAACATCAGAAACGAGTGTCCTTCAAGTGCTCTTAAGATTAATATCTAGACAAGTCATGGTATCATACTGTTTTATAGGGGGATGTATGATTAATATAATAAATATAAATATAATATAATTTCTTTTAAATAAACTTTATTTCAGGCTGCTATTTCACTAACCTTTATGCTTTTATACTTTTAACTCCTTTGTTATGTATGGCATTCCTAAATCCATTGGGCATCTGTGTCTGTTATCCCTGCCAAATAGCAGCAGAGACATGCATTCCTCCACTTTTGCTGTAATGAAACATCAGAGTCTGAAGACAGGTTTCTAAAAACAGTAGTCTGCAGAGTTTATCTACTTCTTCAAGTAGTATCGTCATGTCTTGAAACTAATTTTGCCTTGAATACACCACAGAGTGTATGCTGTATGTTTCTTCATAGATTCTCGCTAATATGTGACAAAAATACATAATGTCCATAGTCTGTTAATTGTAAAAGTCTGTCTTTTAAATGTTTTCTCATGTAGCTAAGTAAAAATTGACCCTTTTATTGCCGCATAAATGGCAGCTACAATTAACCATTTCTGGAACATAAACCTTCATAAAACTCCCATTTGAACTCCAATTATTTTTTACCATTCAGCACTTGCCTCCTTGAAAGGGCATTGATCTCATTATCAGCCTGAGCACCTTTGAAGATGTGGGCTAAAGTGATTTTATCATTTGCAAAACTGTTTGAGCGTATTTGAAATAACCTAGCTATACAAGCTGGGTATGACTTAGGCCTTCAGCAGTTAGCATGGAGTCATGAATAAATAGGCGTGAAGTGATAAACAGGGAAACAAAATAATCCTGCATTGTTTCATGTCTGCTTTTGATCTGCTATTGACAGAACAAAGGAATGTATTGTAACTATATCCTCTTTTAGACAAAAAATGGAAATATGACAGCTACATCACAAGGATTAATTCAAGAACTTTTAATGGATGAAATATTTTTGTTTCTATTTCTTCATACTCAGGTGTTTTCTTCATAATGCCAAAGGCTTTACACAATGTTATTTTTATAAAATATTCAGTGACAAATCCTTTAATCTGAAAGCCTGATTTTTAGAGGACTGTTTATTCCATTTCATTAATTTTCACTAGGCAAACCCAGAGGTTCTGACTTTTGTTTTACAAGAGAAAAGTGAAGTATATTTTATCTGTTGGTATGCTAAGCTTCTTTTCTTTTCTTGTCTTTTTACTGAAAGAAATACAGCTATTCTCCCAATAAAAGATCCTTGTGTTAGTGGGAAGTAAGTGTGGCAAGAAGCTTTGTTGTGAAGTTCTGAAAATGAGATTGATTTTCAGTAACTGGCTAATTTACTATGAGCATACTAAAGCTCTTTAAATAGAAATGGTTAACCTAGAAAAAAAAATATGATGAATTCACAGTTTTTATATTTTTATTTTCTGGCTTTTGTGTTCATGAACAAAAACTTGTTTTCCATGAATGTAAGCACAGCTTATAGCAGAGAGAGAGAGACTTGTAGGTACTGTCATACCATGGTCTGTTGGTCATCCTGGTCAGTGCAGTTACCTCTTTTCTATGAAAGAGGAGAGATCTGGGTCTCTGTCTGAGAAGGACTTGAGACTATGTCAGGGTACACATCTGGTTTGGGTTTAGAAGGACTAAAAATTGGCTTTGATTTTGTTTTCTATTCCACCAAGGAACAGTAAAGTTAGTAGTTTCCTGAATATTCTGGCAACAACCTCTCAAATGTTTTTCTACACCATTGTCTTTGTGAATGAAAGGAGGTTATTGTAAAAACCTGCAAGACTACTACTCTCCTTTAAGGCTGTGAAGAAGTTTTACAATGCCAGGACAGTCTGAAAAAAACACCAGCAGAAAGAGAGCTTAGTTATTGAGAGAGTGAGTTGACAGTGGGGTGTTGTTTCTCATCACAGTCATCAGGACTTTATCCTCTTTCCCTCTTATATTCCACAGAGTGAAGCCCCCCCACTACTTAAATTCCAATACTCAATAACATATTCATTCTAGTGAAAAATATCAAATTTTCCAGAATTTTCCTCTAAAGAAGTACTACTAATTCTGTCATCAAAAAGGAAAGTATTTACTGTGTAGTTGAACCTATGACTACGACAAAAATAAAGAAATTTTGGAATATGGACAGTGACTGTCCACTGTACATAAGGGGTGTGAAATACACCTTTTGCCATCTGTTTCAATAATAATAATAATAATAATAATAAATTATTTTCAGATTCAATCAGCTATAGTGGCCATTTTTATAAGTGAAGAACTCAACGAATGTTTGTTGGTTAGAAAATGGATTGGTTTTATTCCTTTAGGTCAGAAAGAAAATATAATCATCCCTTCCAAAAGGTAAAATAAGTGTCTATCTATTTCTTGGTCTGCTTTTTATGTACTGTTGGCAAAACAAAAGCATATGAAATAATTATTTCTTCTGCCAAACATCAAAACATCAGTCTTATATCATATATCTCTTATATCATGCATATAAATTTGAGAATAGATAATTAATCAGTCTCACATTTACATTCCTTGAAAAGAAATACTATTTTCTATTCCATTACCTGCTGCTTTGTTTCTACAGTTTCAAGAGCCAAACCTCAGGATATGATGGTTCAATTTAATTAGACCTAGGTTTGAGTCTGGGCCATTTCTAATGTTTTTGTATTAGTTTTTCCCTATTTCAGTGTATGTTTCTTCTGTCTGTGCTCCATATTACTAAAGTAAGTTAAGCAATCCACACTGCAGTGAATTATTCAATTTTAAAAAACTCAGTAACCTAAGTGGCTTTTTTATACCCTCTGTAAGCTTCTTTTCTTTGTCTAGTTTTGCCAAGAAAAATACCTACATTGTGTCTAGAAAAGATTTTCAAATCCTGTGCTATTCACTAGATACTTAGGGACAGTACATTTAGAACTAAAGTGCATAATGTGTATACTTTTCTATCTGCTTCTGGCACTATCCGTTCAGTCAGTGGTCATGGCAGGAAATAGCTTTGATAGTGAAAACCAGGGCTTTGTAAAATACTTAGAGATGAAGAAAGAAGAATGATTCTTTCCTTGCCATTTCAGAATCCATTTTCTCTTGTATGTACAGCAAGGGAGTCAAGTTTCCTAAACTGAGAAAAGTTAGGCAGTACGAGAATCTGAACTGGCATTGTGTTATTTAACTTGTATTATGTACTCATACCTCCTTATGAGAAAATATATATTCTTTAATGTAAATAACAAAAGAACAAGTAAATAACAAAAGAATAAGTTCTAGAACTATAGATGGCTTAGATTCCTGTGCTAAATAGCCTTGTCTACCTTTCTTTCCGATATTAAAAACTGTTTTAATTTTGAGAGTCCTACAGGGCTATGATATGCAAGCATTTCTCTATCAGGAACATCCTTTTAAAGTGCTGTTGACACTCAGTCCTTTGAAAGCCTCTACAAATAAAAAGAAACCCTAATTTATATCATTCTTACATATAATTGTCAAGATCAAGTGAGGAGATGTCAACAGATGGTCCTTTAAGTGCTGTATATTGTGGCTTCAGGATAGTTCCTTCACCTCTTTATGTTCTGGTCTTCCTACTGTTTTCTATTTAGGCTATAAAAACTTTAAGGCCAGACTAATCCTGGCATATGTTTGTTCAGTTTCCAGCATGGTGAAAAAGTTTTGGTTGCCATCTGTAGATTTGACAGTAATCAACTAATTAAAATGCACAATGTCCCCTCTCCCCACTTCAATCTATTAAATAAGAAGTAACTATTTCATCTCAAGAATCTTGCCTAGTTATGGCTGTGGTGTGACTGCTGAAGATAACTCAGTGATTTCCTTCTTTTAATCTAAAGAAACCAACCTGCCTAACATTTTTTTTTTGCAGATTCTGTCCTCATGCTTTTACCATTCGTAGAAGTGTGTTTCATCAGCCAGTGTGTTTGTTGCTGTTCAGGTGTCAGGTGTCCCCAAAACACTAAAACATATTTTGACATGCTAGTGATGTGACCTTCTGTCATCTTTTTTCAAATCAAAAGAGAAGGGTGGTACATTACTGTCTCTGATTTGTGGCAAGGGGTCTTACGGGAAGGGTTCTGCTGCTGCCAGGGGTTGTTCTAGTTTTGGTGATGGCTCTTCTCATTTTTTCTGCATTCAGAGGTAAAATACTAGACCACCCATTAAAATGGTAATTCATAGATGTCTTAAGGGAAGGGGTTTCTAACATACCGTGCCATAACATATGCCAACAACTAAATAAAGCTTGTTTGGCTCTGTATTTGACTCTTTAGCTTTCAATTCCTTTACAGTTTTTTGTATTGCCCTTTTGTGAATTTCAGAAAAAATTTTGGTAGCAGACCATCATGTTTCATTAATCTTCCTTTCACTCTACTTTCCCCCCAATATATAATTGTTCTGCTACATCTTATCTAAAAAGAAACCTAAATCTAATCTTTACAACAGTGTGTGAGATTTATGATACCATCTTTGTCACAGTATCACAAATGGTGCTGGTGTGGCTCACACTGAACAATGTAGGAAAAAATCTCTGCAGAAGTGGCTGTCACTTACATAGATAAAAGGTGAGGATAATGAATTGTTAACTACTATATTTTTTGATATAAAATAAATCAGCCAATGTTTCATTGAAAAATTTGGGCAAAATTTCATTAATAACCGTTCATGGCACAAGCCAGTTTGCTGCCTGTACCACTAAGCCTATATATATATATGTAACTGGAGATCTGAATTTTGTACTTTCTGTCTCTATCTCCAGTCTAGTAGAACATTCTGCAATGGGATGTGAACTTCATTTTCCATAGATGATGATTTAAGAAAAAAAAGTGCATGTTGACTCTTTCAACTTTGCCTTGGTATCTCACTCCCACTGGATGCCGAAATACCACAACTTGTTTCTTGCTCTATAGAACCAATGTGTTGTTAAACAAGTTTTGTGTAAAATGTGAATTTTTAAAAACTTTCATAATGTCAGCTTTTTTTTTTTTTCAGTACAAGCCAGAGCTCAGAAAATATTCTTTTCTCTTTCCAATCTTGTTTCAGTATCCAGTGAGAATAACAGTAGAATCTTCTTACCTGTGAGTTTTTTCTGGATTTGGTTTCAAGGTTTTTTTCTTCTATCTGAATTAGCCAAGAACTGTCAGGTTCACAAGCAGAACCTGCTGCTAAGCAACAAAGCTGCATTACCTGGAGAATAATATTACTCTGCACTGAATGCTGACAGAATTGGCAAATGGTCTTGGAGGAAGGGGATCTGTCACCATTCTCTTACAAACCTGCAAATGCAGATGGTAACAGGGATTAGCAGTCTAGAGGTTTTCTGGCTTAATAAACTTACAGACTTGTGGCTTTTCAAAACATACATTTCAATTGAAGTTTGGCTTATCATAGCCTTTAATATATTAAGTGTTATGAAATCTACAGACTAGCAATTTTGTGGAATACAGGCACAGTCTATCAGGGTAAGAACATTTAGTTTAGTTTTTATAGTATTAAGAAAATTCTTTAGAAAAACCAAACTTATAAATGTTGCAATTGCCTAAAAGATGAATTTAAAATCTCCTTAGTTTAGTATGCAGTGATGCGTAGGTCAAAAATAAAGACCATTTCTAGCTATGGGTAACAGGATATTATTCCACAGTAGATGGAATATCACTGAAGAGGAAAACTGAAAACGGATTTTTTAAGAGTTTCATTCTAGTAATAGGCCATTTTATGCATTTCAATATATACTACTTTGTAACACATCATATGCATTTTTCTCTTTGTATATGAGATTTCTTTAGGTTTGATGTTTCACTGGATAAACCTCAAATCCATGTCTTCACTTTCATGAGTGCCTGTATGTTTTTGGGAACAAGTTAAAACAATGGAGATTCTACTTCCCCTTTCTGAAGCCTGGTATGTTTTGCTAGTTAATTGTCCATAATGCCCTGAAAATAATAAGAACCAAAAATCTCTCACTTAAATGTTTTGCTGCAGTCTAAATCTTTTTTTGGCCTTTTCACCAAAGACATAGGAACAACTTATTTATTTCCTCCTGGAATTATCATTTAATATGGTGGTTCTGTCATGATGTGAAGACACAAAGTTGACGTGGAATTGAGCATCACAACATGACTGTGCTAAATATTAAATAAATTAGTAAATACTTATATAGTTACTTCCCTATGTCATTTCATGCATAATTAATGCTCAGTGAATGATGCCTTATTACAGTGATGCTGTGTAAACCACAGAAACAACCAGTTCTATACCTGCTTGAAAATACACACCCTCTCTTTCTGAAAGAATAAGCTTAGTATCTTCATTAGTCTGTCCTGCCTTCGGACAGCCCTTCACAGCCAACATGTGGGAGTGGGATTCCCAGATCTGGAGGGCCTGTGGCTAACGCCTTCCTTCCACTGCTCCATGCCACGAGCCACTCCAGGTGCTCTCTAATCCCATCTGCAAAGGCATTCAAACAATTGTAACCTTCATATAAATGAGTGCTAGGAAAGCAGAACAGCTCACCCATGTGTGTTGTGTTCTCACACGTTTGTTGCTGTTTTCAAAAGGTTGCAATGGAGTTTTGGGTAGAAGGTGTCCTGCAAGCATCAGGCATCAGTCTGTGCCTCAGCAGTGGCAGCCAAGTTGTAATTTATCTGACATGCCTTTTTGACTTTCCTCTCAATTCCAAAGTAAATGGCTTTCTCACATCATTCATTCAAATGCACAACCAGGTTATCAGTAGCTGCCACTTTTCTGCCTAGCAGCATAAAAAGGACATAAAATGCCACTTGCCCTTAACACCTATCTTTAAGTGTTTCTCTCAGTATGCCCAGTGAGTCTCCTGGCTTCCCCTTAGCCCACTTGTGAATCAAACTCAGAGTATTTATGACTAGCTGAAGAGGAGAGGTGAGGGAATAATATTCATTATAAGCACGTCATATGGAAGTTAGACCCCCTCTGAACATGCAGCCAAATCTATCAGACAAATCTATCCTATTCTCCAGTAGGAGTTGATGCAAATTCTCCTGGTCTAAATGAACCAGCCTTGTAAGCATTAGTTTCAAAGAATTTTGATATGAAGCGCTGCCAGAGTTGGTCTGTGAGACTCTGTTTTCATAAATAAAGTGGGGAATTATTAGTCTGGTCCTAAATCTTAAAAATACTCTGTAACATTGGGCTCAGCAGTTCACAGGTCATTGGTGACATTTACAGGTCAACTAAACAAAGAATCCCTTTTCTGTATTAGCTTTCCTCAACTGCACTTGCTTGCTGTCACAAGAAGTCTGTTTAGTTTGATTGAGGTAGAGTTAGCTCACTCCCCACAGATATGCCAGTGAAGTATATTAAAAAAAGGTCAAGTAAAGCCTCAGCCTGTCTGGTTGCAGCCATTGTAGTTTTATTTACTTAATGTCTTGACCATTTTGAGTTCAGTCCACTCTTTAAGCAGGGGGTTAGATCCAACTCAGTTAACTGTTTTTCCTGTTAGCAATTAAATAATTATTACCCCTCAAAATTTCATTGTTACCATCTTCATCATGAAAGCACTCTCAAGATTTGTTTTTCAACCATTGTTGCGTGTTCTTGGTGTAGAACATTAGGTATTTGAACCAATTTGGTTTCCTTTGTAAGGATTATTTTGCATTTCATTTTGATTTCTGACCTTTTTCAGAGACACTGGTTTCTGTTGTGATTCTGATAGATGGAGACATTTTCTAAGTTGGTGGGGTCATTGAAGGAATGTTTTCTTTAAAAAAAACTTTTTTTTTTTTTTTTTGCTGTTATTGGCTTTACAGTACACTTTTCAGATGGGCATTATAGGCAGTGGCTTCCAACCATGAAGAAGCATTCTAAAGCTATCAAAGTCATTCTACTTTCAGTAGAATGTACTTTCATTCATAACTTTCCAGTGTCAAGTTCCTAATGATGATCACGTGAACAGTACTGCATCCAATAATTTATTCAGGCCAGTGTCTGCTGACAATCCAAGAATGATTTCCAACAAGACTACTTCATCTCTCTTTTTCTTTTAAAAAATATTCAATATATACAGCATGGACAGGTCTATGTGATGTGACACCACCATATTAGTACCATTGTTCTGAATTACGAGGGCAAAATTTTCAGTGTTTTTAAATGAACACAAAACCTGTTCAGGACTGTAGACCTCTATAACCTTGGAAACTCTTATACATGTTCATTTGATAGAGAATCGATTTACTACAGCAGTGTCAAATTGTTTTGGAGAGAAAGTGAATGATACTCTTTCATTTGTTAAAATGTGTTTATATGACTCATCTGCTGCTGCTATCACTCTTAAACTATTATTAATAATAGTAGTAGTACATCTAATGAACATTTCCTTGCTTTGTAGCACTTGAGAACTTCATTGAGGAGTGAAGCACAAAGTCTTGGATTCTATTTAGACTGTCTTGGCTTTGGAGAGATCATGCTCAAAGGCCTACTGGAGACAGGTAAAGTTGTTACCTGCTAAATACATTTCAGAGGACTTTATAAGAGGGTTCCTATTTATAGTCAGTGCGTTGAAGGATTAAGACTGTTTTGAGAAGGATCTAGCAATTAAATGTAAAGATGATTTGGGAATTTATTTTCCTTTTTTGTTTCAAATGACAAGTATTAATATTGAACAACATTGATTACACTATTCTGGAGAGCATCCTCTCAGCATTAATTATGGGCATTAAGTTTTAACATTTGTTTAAAATAGACACAGGTGAAAAAACACCAATCTTTTGGAGGATTGCCCTCATCTTTCAGTGTTACTGGTTGTTATATATATTTAGCAAGATGTGATTTTTTTATGATTCTGTTATTCAAATAAGAATGATAAAACCCCCCAATTTATGCTCTTTCTCTATGATTTGAAACACAAGTAAAATATGTTTATAGCTTTCCATGGCTGTAATAAAGCATGTGCCTCAGAGACAGAATGTCATCATACTGCTCGTTAGGACACGTGGAGCCACACTCATCTAAAATCCCAACACTGGTTTTTCACTGTGCTGACTTAACCTCTATTTCACAGCTACATATGGCTGCTGGCAAGAGACTGAACTTTAGAAGGAATAGTAAAAGCAGCTATGTGGGAAGACTGGGGTCTTTTAAAATATTCTAGGGGTTATTTTGTAGAGCTTTTGCAAAGCAAGTGTGAATTTGATGAATGCTAGAAGAATACAGTTGTCACTAGATGTACCTTTAAAATGGTGCAGTAGGCTTTGCTGTTTGCTTTCTTAGCACCATGCTTCAAAGGGGGTATTTTGCTGTTTTCTTCAGCAAAGACAGAGTTACACAATAAATGTGTATACAAATGCTTTTGACAAATAACTCATGTTTAATTCCTCCGGCACTTTTATTGCAAAGCATCCCTGACACTATTAGCAAACTTTTTTCAGCTTTTTGGGATATGTCGGTTCTTCCACATAACAGCTTTGGTTTGGTTTGTTGGTTTTTTTTTGTTTTGGTTTGGTTTTTTTTTTCACAGTGGACTGAAAATAAAGCAGTAGAATTGTGTCAGAACAGATGCTCTCGATGCAGAAGTCTTAATTTTTTTAAAAAGCTTTCAAAAGATTTCTAAAGTTCTGTACTGAAAACATTGTAGGAAATCAAAATGTTTCCTTTGCAGTTTTGATTTCAATGAAAGGCCATAGCACCATCTTCTATGAACTCTGCAAACCATTCAAAATCTTCTCATGGAACAAGAGCTTATTTCTCATAAAGACTTAAATCATTATGGCACAAATAATCCATTAAAGACAACAAAAGTTAATATGGAAAATGGAAAAACCCCTGTATTACAACAAATTATAGTTAAATGAAAATAACATCACAAAGTGAGTAGGTAAGGCTTCGTGGTGGGATGTTTTGCTTTATAGACCAGTGTTACTCAGATCAAATACAGTTATCTGAGCCTAACTGAGCACATTGCCCCTCTAAGTCTGTGGATATCAAAACAGTTTTTAGCACTGGGGGTAGTATGTGACTCAGTATTGGGAAGGCTGCTTCTGTAGCCAGGTGGAGCCATTCTTTTTGGACTCACATCTTTAAGTAGTTGTACTGAGCATTCCTACTGCATGTCATGGTAAATGAATGTATCAAAGTCCATGTGCTGTGTAGAAGAGACAGCAGGAGAAATATTTGAAACCTGCCTTTCCGTTTTAGTGTCACGAACAACTTAAGTAGTTAATGGTTTCCCCTTAAAATCGTAGCCTGATGTTAATACGTCCTGAAATGTCTTTAATTTTTCATTTTTAGTTATGCAAATTTCTATAATACTATTTTTATGTGTAAATATTCCTTTCCTTATATGAAGGTATTAAGGTATGTAGAGGTCAGATTAGTGTACTGCAGTGAATCACAGCTGAGAAAAACAACAGTGTAGCTCAACGTGTTTTTAACTGGATATGGGCAGTGAGAGCTGCTGTGGACTGAAAGGACAGCTGGCATGGCAGCATTTGACATCCTGTGGGTAATTGATTTTGAATGCTTGACAGATTTTTATAATGGTGCAGAGGCACTTAGACCAGCAGGTAACTGTTGGGAATAGATTGAGTGGTGGTGAGCCCATTTTCATATAACTTTTACTTGAGAATCCTTTAGACACACTTGACATCAAAGATATGTTCTCTTTTAAGTTCAAGTGCTTGTCAACTGCTACACCCCCTTTCATCAAATTCCAGAAAGGCAGAACAACATAAAACACCTGTAAGTTATTTAATTAAGTGATCATTGTTAAAGATGGCATTTCAAGTGCAGTTTATATATAGTAGGAGTGGGAAATAGAGTATTGGCTGGGCAACCAGCCTTTAGTTTTTATGTTCAAATTATTTTTGTATGAAGCCCTGAGAAGAGGAACACTCGTGAAATTGATGTCAGAATTAGAGCAACGAGACCAGCAATTGCAACCAAAAGACAAGCTGTTTCTCTGTGTTTAAAGTTTTATTTTTTAATATGTGTTAAGTGGGCTGATCAAAACAATGCAGCAATTCTTGGAGAGCTACTCGTTTTGTTTTCCTTTTGCACTGAGTGTCTGCACTAAATTGTCAAATTAAAGAAAACAAGTACACCTCTAAATAGATTTGATTTTAAACTAGTGTTCACCACCAGACCAGGATTTTAGAGAGGGATCAGTGGAATCTCTTCATTCTGGGATGCTGAATTTACTACGTGGTAAAAGAGTTTGCATTGCATAATGAAGTCTCTGAAAATTAGGCTTCCTGGAATCAAGCATGCAGATACTGAAGATTCAGAAATGACCCCTTGCTGTAAAAATCTGGGTCATACATCTCTAGACTTTTGGTCTTCAAACTGGTGGAAAAGTATTCTGTTTTTCAAGGGCTTTTTTTAACTCATTATTTACTGCTAAGGGTTTAGCGTTTTTATTGTCAAGTCCATTAATGTTGGAATGTGGGTGGATATTTGAATTTGGGACTATAAAATATCTCACATAATACACTGTAAATATCCAAAGTAACTGCTATGTTAAATTTAATAGATTGTGCCAAGCAATGTTCATAATATTTTATTAATGGCTGTGGATTGGATCTAGAAATTTTTACAGTGGTTGGACTGACCATTCATCCAAAAGATACAGGTACTTAATTGTGTCTAAGCAGCTGTCAATTTTCTATGCCCTTAAGATGTCCCTTTCTCACTTGGCTGATCGCATCATGTTCAGAGCCTTTGAAATGTTCAGACTTGAACCAGAAGGGAAAATTTTGCTTGTGTCAAAACTGCAATGGCTTAACCATTATGGTGCACGTCTACACCTGTATATTTCTCTGAAAAAGTATTGAGTTACAGGAAAGGACAAAGACAGCTGAAGTAAACTTTCATAAAAGTCTAACTCTGTATTTTGCAGTGGTTTGTGTATTGCAAAGTAATTTTTTTCAGTAATAAAATGGGGTATTTTGATAACAGATGGGAATTATTTCCAAACTGAAAGAACCAGCATTGCTGTGCTCCTTAAAACTTAATTTCACCAGAGATTATATTTTTGAACAAAACCATGAGAGAATACCCTCCTGGAGACCACAATTTTCAAAGAAATAGAGGTTAATAGCCTTGGTATTTTATTTTACAAAGTTAATCAGACAATTTCAAGTCTGGCTACCCAGACCCCGTTAGTTGTGCAAACTGTTCTTCATTTGCTGTTGTAAAATGTGTGATGTTTTATGTCAGAGTAAAGATACAATGTCACCTTTTAGTGCCATTTGCAATTATTGGAGTAAAAGAGCTAAAGAAAAGATAAATCAAGGGATAAAATCTCACACTAGAGGAATATCTTGGGTGATCCTGCAACAATAATTTATTATGGGAAGCTGAAAAGTGGTGTGGCTCAGCTAATAACTGTAGCAGCTATTACAGATAGCTTAAGTGATTATACATTTAACCTCTTTATTAGTTTAGAGCTCATAAACAGCCACTTAAGTATTGCAGTTAATCTCATCAAATCTAGTAGCATCATCTTCTAAAGATTATTTGGATACTAGAGACTTCTTGACTCATTGGAGGGAGATATTTCACTGCCATTAGGTATTTATTAAAACTGTCTGACCAAAAATTGGTTTAATATTTCCTTTTTTTAATAGCATTAATATTATTACTATTATTTTAATAGATTTTTTCAGTTATTTAGAAATTATTTTTTTGGTAATTTTTGTACCCTAAAATAGATCATGAAATCTCAGCTAAAACACTGTTGCAAAATCTGAAAATCTGCTTGATTTTAAGGACATTTATTAAAGAAAAGACACATTTGAGTCACCCACTGATCTCCTTTTGGTTTAATAATTCCATTGTGCACACACAAGAAAGTAGCTGTAGACAACCCTGTAATTTTAGATGAGAAAAGTGTTGCTCTGGTTAGGTCTTGGAGACAGTCCATAGAAAATTAAGAACAGTCTACAGCAAATTAACCTTAATTAACTTAAAATAGTGTAAGATAATATTTACCTCTGAAAAAAAATCACTAATAAGACTAAAGAATGCATTTCCAACAAATGTGTTAATGTACCTAAAATGCAAAATGCATTCTAAACTGTGTGATGCTGGCCTCATTCTTGGTTGTGTTATGCTCTATTAAAATATACAAGATGCATGAACTATTTTTTTTCCTTTCTTTTAAAGCAGAAGTATATATGTATTTTCCTCTGTGTTTTTTTTTTCTTTTACTTTTTAAATAGTTGGGTTTATTTACCTTAAGGGAAATCTTACTGTTAGCCATAAAACCAAAAAAATCTAGGACCTACTTGTCCTCTGCAGGTAAAAACTGGGGAAATCCTGTGAGTGGAGACACTGTTTCTTGCATTAAAATATGACAGAGTGGTAATATAAATTATGAAGGAGGGCCAGTTCCCACTGAACCCTATCTAAGCAGAATTTAGCATACCTGTCATAGTCCATTTCATTTTCAGGAGCATTATACATCTGTTGCCTCCCAAAAGATAATCTTGGGAAACCAATTTGTATCAATATTTGACTTACATATTAAAGACTTCTATCCTGTCCTAACCACACCAGATACTGATTTAAATATACTGGGATGTACCAAAATTGCAGCTGTGTGTTTTGGCTGGTAAAAGTAAAGATTGTCTAAATTCATGGCTGCAAAATTTCTCAGAAGCCAAATGTGGTGTGCTATATCCTTCCTGAGTTATTTTGGTTATCAAAAAAAAACCCAAAAAACAAACCAAAAAACCCAAACCAAAACAAAAAAACAAACAAACCACCAAAACCAAGATTATTTAGATCTGATTTCCATATTATATTAGAGTAGATGGATTTGAATATCACAGTGTTGATTGGAAGCTCTAATAGCCCTCCTTCTGTATGTAACTATATATGGTTTTATTTTGATTGATGAGGCTTCTCATAGTTTTCTCCCTATTCTTATGAGCTGTGGTAACTCTGGTGAAATCAAACGATGTTGTTTCATTTGTGTACTTGTAGTGCTGTTAACTTCTATGGGGAAACACTTATGCAAGATTGATATAATAAAGTAATGATCTAGGTTACAAAAGTTAAATTACAGTTTAAATCTGCTTTAAACAAGTCTTCCTAGCATGAAAGACACAGCTCTGGAAATTTTTAAATTAAAACAAACAAGTAAAAAACAAAACCCAAAGAATGAACAAAGGGGATGGCAGGTATGAGTTTAGGAATCAATGGCCTTAACCCATTCAACACAGTCCTCTCATGGTCAGTCTTGTGTTTATTCTGGTGTATCCTGGTCTACAAATAAAACACAGGGTTAACATATATATACTCTACACTGCAAGAGTGAGTGTGTAATAGTGCTTTAGATAAAGTAGCTGTTCTCAGTAACTGGCTTGCTTGGATTAGTGATCAATTATACTTGTGTTTTTTTAAATTAAGATTACTCCATTTATGTTAGTCAATTTTTCATAAGTATTTTATTAAAATAATATTGTTAGTGCAAGAAAGCTAGAATAGTAATGTGAATTTTCTTATCATTGTATGCTCTGTCAGGGTTATTATGTGGGACAAATATGTGGGACAAACTCCTCCTGAACAGTAATGACCCTTTCTCATGTAAAAAGTAGATCCTGCCAACCAGAAAATCTGGGTTTGTCATCTACTCTAGGTGTTAGATGATATTGCTAATGAGATTTATCAGGTGGTGTTTGTCTTGGAAAGCAGAGTGAGATCACTGTGTGGAGTGATGCTGTCAGGACAGTTCCCTACCTAGCCAGAAGCCCCAAGATCAATAAGCAATTTTGTGTTCATTTCTTCTCCTCAAGCCTGTGTTTGGCAAATGCTACTAGTGTGGTCACAGTGGTAGGGTTGGTGGGATAATTGTGCTGCCTTTGAACATCACAACTATGTTTATTTTGTGCTAATCTTCAAGTTAATTGCAAGTCCTGATTAAGAGCACACAGGTCATGCATTTAGTCAGTTCAAGGCTGTACTTAATACCTTGGGATGGGGAATGCAGCCTGGGTGGGTGGGAGGCTGAGTAGATGGCTAGGGCTAACTCTGCACATCTGTCACCTGAGTGATCTAAGCGCCTGGAAATTTTTCTGTGGAGCAGATGACAGACTGACAGACTCTGCACTGAGCTACTAAATGGACTTCTTATAATCATGTGTGGCCGGGCTACAGTTATAAAAACCAATGACTGCATGATCTTAGTGTGGTTGAGACCTGACTAAATTCTGAAGCAATTTTAAGTCCAACTTACTGTAATGTTGAGAGTGGATGATTTTATTTTAGTGCTGAATACAAAGAGAGAGATGCAGATGGATTTTCAAAATTCACACTGGTTTTGTGTGTTATTCTACTCAGCTGTGAAGGTGCTACATATTCTGTCTAGAACAGTCTGATAATATACAATTGTATTTCTCATAGGAACTGAATTTTAACAAAAAAAGAGAATAAAATGCTCTAGGGAATGAAAACTGCCAACATTCTTTAGTCCTTGAATTAGGAAGTTACATAAGCTTTGCAACTCGGTGGGTGTATGTCAGCGTGGGTGGATTCCTGAACTTACAAAGGAGCGTTACTGAAGTCACGTGTAGGATCAGAACAACTTTATGAATGCAATCATTCCTACTCTTAACAGCAGCCTCTTCAAATTATGTTGGATTTCCCTCCCACATCTTTTAAGTGGTGTTTAAGAAGTAATGATTTCTCTCTCTTAAAAAAAAAAAAACAAACCAGAAAAAGTAGTTGGAATCCTTGTTGTGTAAAGAAGTTTAAGTCAAATGATACTGTACAGTTATAAATTGCATCATAGACCCATCAGAAATTGATTCTGTATATATTCCTTACCCATTGCTAAGAGATGGCCAACAATTTAGAATTTTCTTTTAACAGATCCTTAGCCAGATCATCCATACTGATGAATTTGCTATCAAAAGTAGTGCCTACTATGTTTGAGTGTTTTCTGAGTACACTGACCTTTTATCTATTTCTGATCGTAAGAACTGAATTAAATTATCCATTGAATTCAGCCAGCTGTTAGACAGCCTTGTTCGTAGCTTAAATGCCATGAACTAACTTTTGTCTTAATTGTTGAAATTTGTGAGACCACAAATCTCTTAACTGAACATGACTCCCAGTGGCCAATATTTGAAGAAGTTACCAGCACGAATACCAGCTCTGTCTCTTTTTGTGTATTAGGAACCAGCACTGCTGCCATTAGCATGATGACAGAGAATCCACAAAATGGTCAATTCTTCAGGAACATTTGCAGCTTTATATATGTAATTAAATTCGTCAATTTCTCCCCCCCAAAAAAATTCCTAATTAATTCATTCCCATATATCTGGGGAGACATCCCATTACAGTCTCTAAGAGAACCACCTCTCATGGTAGTTGATTAAATACTTCTGTAATAAAAGTCTTCAAAGAATTTGAAGATAGAGATGCTTTACCCCCATTTAAACTGGAAGATCTTGGATTTTTATGTGTTATTTGTGTACAGCATTGACTGTGTTTGGAATAAGAGGCTCAGCGGGGTTTGAATTTGAGGATATCCCCTCCACTTACTGGGGGAGAACCACTTGTGGGACATGAGCAAGGAGCTTTTCAACCATGCCTTTGCCCTTGCTTTTTTTTCCTCTGACTGTAATAGGATAATTTTGCTACCACTGCCATTTTGACCAAACAGTTCTCTGCCTGCCAGTAAATTTCAGACATGTGCTACACCCTGTTGTCTCTCTTCCTTGTTCCTTCTGCCTATGCAACCCCTTTAGCTTTAATTTCCCTCTAAGTTTGCTAAATCTAATGTAGATAACTACATTAGCTACATGTTTTATTTTCCTATTATTCATCTCTGTGATATTTGTTCAACTTAAAGCTTTTTATCTTGGTTGCAGTAAAAATATGTTTCATCTAACCTAGGTTTCTCCCTGTTACTCCTGTCTGGTACTGTTTCCTTCTAGTACCATTTCCATTGCGGCAGGAAAGGTAAGTTTAAAAAAGAGAAGTATCAAATTTAGTGATGAAAATTAGGGTTACCACGCATGCTCTCACTGTCTGCCCAGTTGTTTCTCTAAGGCTTTGGTCAGAGGTGATGCTGTGTTCATACAGCACTCCTGAGTTGGTGCAGAATTCTTCTCTGTAGAGGAATAAGGTCCTATTTTTTTCTCACAACAAAATTCATAGCTGCATTAGTTCTTGGAATAATTTTCCATTTCTGTATATTCATTTCTCTTCCATCTTCAAGTATAGTAAAATTTATTTCTTCCACTATAATCCTTTGCTATATCTTTCTTGGTTGTTAAAATGGTCAAGTCCTCCAGCTGAGGACTCTGTTGAGTCAGTGATCAAATCAGTGGTGTTATACCACCAGTGACAGTGATTTCTTACCTCCACAACCTGAAATCTGTACACTAGTAAAGGCTGTCGTGGAATAATAAAGTTTCTTGGGGTTATGCTTCTAATCACTACGCTGGAGGTGAAGGTTTCTCAGTACTTGATGAGCCTCAGACACCTGGAGAGCTTTGAAAATCCCCAACACTGAAGATCTAGTGTGAAACATTATTACTAATATCAGTGTATTAATCTCTGCTAATGAAAACATTAATCTGTAATCTTCTACATTAAAATCAGTTTCAAGGAAAATTCAGAAAAATAGAGCATGTTTTTTAAAAAATGAAATTACTTTGTCCTAAGAATTTCTACTTTCAGGCATATAATAAAAGCAGGATAGTTTTTTGTGAAAAATGTTGTAAAAATATGGAGATCTCTCATGTCTAGATCATAGTATTATTTCATAAGAAATTACTATAAACCTCCAGAATTAATATCCTATTCAGCTATTGAAGGCAAATTAAATGCAAATGAAACTCCTCAAATGAACGCATAATGCTTACTACATTGAGGTTTCAAAATACATTTGTGATGCTGAGTAGGAAAAAAATCAAACTTACACTGAATGTACTATGCAAATGCAAATGTCATCATCCATTTCTTTTCATGCTTTTCTGGTTTGTGCTCTTTGTTTTGCAAATATGGTAATTGCAATGCAGTTGTATTAAAATTGGAAAAAGTCATTGAAATTCACCCAGCAAACAGACTCTTCTCCCAAAGTCATTTGACTCAAAAGTGTAAAATGGATTTTGAATTTTAAGTCAGCAGTTTTAAAGCTTATCATGTTACATTTATACATTCTACTATGTCATGAATGAGATCAGAAATACTGATGTGCTAGTATGGAACTACAAAAAAAAAAAAAAGGCATTTTAATCTCCAATTTTTTTTTTTTTAATGGAAGGCCATCTGATGACATTTCTTTTGGCAAGGCAAATGTTTTAATTCATATAGTGAGGTCTTAAACTTTGAAACTTCTTTCCTTCAGTATTTAAATTTCAAGAGTTACCTTAACATATAAATTTCTCTGTACAAGACCTCTACAAAATATCTTTTTGAGCAATCAGGTTTAAAATCTCAGTTGACAGGAAGAAAAGTGCCAGCTCTGGACATGAGGAGAGCAGACTTCAGACTGCTCAGGGAATTAGTAAGAAAGGTCCCCTGGAAAAATGTTTTTGCAGGTGCTGGGGTATATCAGTGCTGGTCACTTTTCAAACATCACCCCCTAAGGGCACAGGAGCAGGCAATTCCCAAATGTCAGAAGCCAAGTAGGAGAGGCAGAAGGCCAGCTTGGCTGAACAGCAATCTTCTCTTGGAGACAAGGCAAAAAAACAATGCGTATGCACAGTGGAAGAAGGTCAAGTTATGTGGGAAGAATTCAGACATGCTGCTTGTCACTGCAGGGAGAAAATTCATGTGGCCAAAGCTCACCTGGAGTTGAAGGTGCCAGAAATGTGGGGGACAATAAAAGGAGTCGTTTTGAACACAATAATGGCAGTAGGTGGTATAGAAATATCATCGGCCCGCTCCAGGATTAGGACGGTCACCTCACAAACAGGGTCAGAGACAAGGCAGAGGTGTTTAATGCATTCTTTGCCTCTGTTTTCAGTACAGATGACAGACCAAGAGAGTCTCAGTGCCCTGAGCTGGAGGACCATGATTGTGAGAATGATCAACTCCCAGTTGACCCTGAAATTGTGTGGGATCTGTTTCTCCAGGTGGATCCTTACAAATCTATGGTGCCTGATGGGATTCATCCCAGAATCCTCAAAGAGTTGCTGATGTCAATACAAAATCTCTCTCAAAGATTTTTGAGTGGTCTTGGGAACGTGGAGAGGTCCCAGCTGACTGGGAGCTGGTGAATGTTGTCCCCCAAAACTGGGGAGTGTATACTTTATATAAAGTAGATATATAATATAAATATTTAATGCCATAATTGTTATAAACAGTTTAATTGTATCTGACCATGAAGCAGAACGTGCGTAGATGAGATCAGTCTCTAAACTGATACAAACTAGGATATTTCTGTGAAGCAGTAGAGTTAAGCTGGTTTGGGCAGGAGGAAATGACAGAAAATCTGTAAAAGTTGATGTGATTTCTGAGTTATATTGGTCAATTTATTAAAGAGATATATTTTTAAATTTTTGAGAGGAGGAGTTGTTGCCATGTGACACAGATTACGGCAAGCACCAAAAGTGTTCATAAATGAGGTGGTTCCAGGTGTTATATACGCAGTGGTGCTTAAAAGCTCACAATAGCTTTCATAACAAGTCCTGTCTTACTGTGTGCAGCTGAACCAACATCATTCAGTAAACCATTGCCAGGCAAAACCAGGTGGTGACTGCAAACCAGGAAAATGGTTTGATGCTGCGTAAGCTACGTGCTGGAGGAGGTAAGCACTTTCCATTGGCAAGCATAGCATTTGCACAACCACAGGCTGATGGCTTTCAAGAATTCAAGTAAGTCCCCTGGCTGACTGTTTGCTTTTGATAATCTCTTTGCCTCTTGACTCTGTGTTCCTTAGACTTCTGTTTATGTACATGTCTCTTTCTTAATAAGGCTGTGCATGTGAGGCCTTTGAAAATACATTCCACATGTATTAAGTACATGAATTAAGTAAACTAAATACAGCTGGCCTTTCAGTGTGTGTGGCATAGAATCACTAAAATTTATAATTGCTTTTCAGTAGGTGAACTTTTCCTTTGAGTCACTGTAGGCAAATCAACTTTCCAGTGTGGTGGATCTGTCAGTGATTCTTCTGTCTTCAGTGGTGTTCTCATTCCGTTGAGATGTCAATGTGAGGGGAGTTCAGTGAAAGGTTTACTATGTAGCTTTCCTCTCAATCTTTTTTTTTTTTTTTTTAGTGCATATGTGAAGGGGCTAGAGCTGTTTGCAAATAAGTTTAGAGAGAGAGAAATAATGAGGGTCTTTTTTAATCTAATATCAACAGGAAAATTAAGAGCTTTCAGTTTAGTATACTCTTAATGTTATTTACTCTTTTGTTCCAAAATCTGTTTTTTAAGGGCTAAATGATATAAAATGTGTTAGGTTAGGTTGGTAGATGCAGTTAGTTTCAACAATATTCTTTCTAAGGTCTACCTGAACCTGTAATATTTCCTTGTTTTTTTCAGGCTAATCAATCCTTTATTAATTTTTGCCAGACTAAAACTGAAGTTCAAACAGCATTTAAGATCTGTAAGTAGAAAAAAGGTATGCACCTGGCTTTATTTAGAGATTTCAAGTCCCATTTTGCAGATATACTGATGTTTATGATACCATCAAGCTTTAATCACATTGGTTAATCCAATTTAAAGATGTTTAGGATTTTTTTGTTTAACCTTCAGCTTGAGATGACTGGTGGTGGTGATTTCAGAGAGAGGGAGTGATAGCATATTCAGGAGAAATACCATATGTGAACATTTGCAACTATTACCATTTAAATAGCCTGTGTCAAACTAAACAATACACAAGGGTTTGGATGACATTTTTTGTGGGAATTTGATTCCAAGGATCTTTACGGTATGATAAGTACATGATCCAAAATGACACATTATGGAAGTGTCCTGAGCTGAGGTGAACACAAATCTCAAGCAAAGGATGATAGGCAAAGCTGCATCCCAACATGGAAAGAGCAAGAAATTACAAATAAATAGAAAGCACTTTAAACAATTTCCTCCACTAGGTACAGCACTGTATTGTGACATTCATCAGAGGAATCTCATCTTCCCAAGCTGCTTCCAATTTTCTGCAGCCTATTTGAATAGGTCTACTTCTATTAGGGGCAAATTTAATGGACAGGAAGGGTTTTCATTCTGCATCAGTAGTGCCACAAGAATATCTCTATAAATTCTGAACTCTGAGTTCCTTGATCTGTAAATATCTAACAGTTACTTACAGGTATGCCTGAGTACCTCCTTAAGGTTAGTGTTTCAAATTCAGCTAGGGAAAAATTTTCAGGATTGAGGATTAGAGAAAGTTGTAATTTTGGGCTTTTTTTGCTTTTATTACATAAAAATCCTCAGTAGGTTTTTTGAGAACCTCCAAAAAAAATGCATGTTATAAATAAGCCGAAGTCTGAAAAAAATAAGGTCTGTGGACTTTCAGAGTTATAATCTTGCACTTGCAGTGTTAGGCAGGAATGAACAATGCTTGCAACCTGCTCCTGCAGTGTTGGGTTGCAGAGAGCTGCAAGCACAGGGCTGGAGGAATGTTGGTACCCACCAGAGCCAAGCACAGGCAAATTGAGAGGGAGAATGCAACTTCTGGCATAGGAACCTGCTGTCTGGGTTGATTTTTAGAATACCAAGTGTGTGAAAAATTATAGCTTAACTCTTAATTGTGTAAGTGTGACACTTTCATAATAAACACAGGCTGCTTGGGTTCATCTGAAAACAATCTTACATGTTTTGATTCATTTTATTCATGGGGACAGTTTTTATGTCATCTGCTGAGTGGGTTTGGTGCTTTTCCCCGTTTTTTTCCAAATCTAGCTCTGAGTACTTGCAAGTAAAGAAAACAGACACCAAGAGAAACCAAAGTTGTTCATTGTGGGAAGTGTGCCTCCAGAATTTGTCTTAAAGCTTTGAATATTTTATTTTTGTAACAGGAAAGATCTTCAAGGCTGAGGAACAGATTTTTCTGTCTTTGCTCTTTATCTGCAAAGTTTTTAATTCTTTGCCTAAAAAGATTTTTTCTCTTTTAATAAATGGACAAGAATGCATTGGTCAAGACTAACATTTAAGACACAGTTTCTGCTTGCAAACAGGAAGTTTTACTTAGTTCCAGTTGTATGAAAGGTGATGTGTGGCACAAAGCAGTATGGACGTGGTAACTTTGACCTTGCCTTTGGGACACCATAGGAGAAATAATGTGAATGACAATATTGACAGTGATGCTGCAATTTTGTTATTAATGCCTGCAGATGTACCATAAAGTGTCCTATCCTTGGGAATCTCTCTGGTTTGGTATTTTGCCAGTGATTTGTTTAACGGGGTTATATACCATTGATTTCCTTTGTTATCTATATCCTTTATAGAGCTGTCAGCCATTATCTGCCTCTGAAGTACTATGAAAAAACTCACCTTTTTTTTGGTTTGGTTTGGTTTTTTTTGGTCACTTATCTACAGAGAGATATGTATGTGTGTATACACATATGCAGGAATAGACACTATGTATCTGCATTTGTGTGGCCCTTAAGGGCTTTGTGGAGATGGCTACTTCCTATAAACTTATTACAGTTTTAAAAGCTCATTGCAATATCAAGCATGTTTATGATGATCTTCCAATTGAAAGATATTCTGAGGTATACCCATATCTTGCTAATAGATGTTGTATCACACATGTTCAAACAAAAAAAAAAAGGTAACATTTAAAAATGGCACTCAGCATTACTGACAATGTTAAATGATGCAACCCCATCAGTTTTGAATCAATTTGGGCTTTATCATCATTTATAATTCATTTGAATGCCTCTTAAACTCTGCTTCAAGCATCTTCTAGGTGTTTAGACTGCAGAAAGATAAAATGCATTGATATATATTGTTACCTAATAAATCTCTTTCATGTTTTTCACTTGCAGAGACAGCGTAGTCTGACCTTGGAAAAGGGCTATAATCTACTGTCTTTATAGAGATGAGGAAGCAGCTTTGACAAGTAAAAGTTAAACCCTAGATGGTCCAGAACTATCTAGCCATTGCTTGATCTTCTTAATATGGTAAGACAAATCCCATTCTTCATTTTTATATTAACATATTTCAATTTTATTACACTTTTTAACTCTTAAGCAGAGCTGTAGAAGCTTGGATAGAAATGCCAGACCAGCACACATATTCAGAAGAAAAAGAACTCCTCAGCTCAGCAAGCTCACTGGTTTCAAAAAGCTTATTTTAAATAGCTGGGAGTGAGGAAAAATTAGGGCATTGAGCCATCCTACGTAACTACTGCAGAGACAATATAATAGGAGAGTAAGATGAGAATTAATTACTATTAACAATAAAATACATTTATTCTGAGTAGGACGTGCTGTCAAGGTAGGATTCTTAAGTGGGCACAGGCTTAGAAATGGCCACTTCTGATTGTTGCATCAGAAAGTTTCATATTTTTGAGAGCAGCATATGATTATGCCCAGTTGTTTCTGAAAAGGAAAATATGTCAAGTTTAACCTTTGTGAGGTCACTGCCTGTTATTATAGTCTGTTACAGTGCACAGAGACTGATCATAAGGATATCACTTTGAAAACTATGTCTGGAAGTGTAGATCTCTTCTTTTAAACATCTCTTTTTCATTATTCTCTCCCAAACTATTTATAATAGTTATTCATAATAGCTTTTGTTCTGTATTTGAAGAAATTTTCTTCTGCTGAGTGGGTTACACAAGCAGCCAAAGAACTGAGTGGTGGTTGAAATTGGTCAGATTGATTATGGACACAGATAATATATTCAACAATGCCTACATTTCATTTGAAGAATAGTTAGCTACTTTATGTTGAACTTTAAAAAAAATTAACTCCTTTTCCAAACAAAGGGACAGAAAATCTGTGGCATCTACTCAGTGTGTGTTTTGGATATTCAAAATCTATAATTTGAGCTACAGAATTGTTGTGGTATGT
>JAWWLV010000005.1:20167102-20214482 GCA_035041135.1 Platyrinchus mystaceus | reverse complement strand
TCTCTCTCTTCATCTAACACTTACTGTAAAATGCTGTCATGACTTGAGCATTTCCAGAGGAGTTAAGATATGTCAAAGCTGGAATACAACAGGGTATACTCTGTGATGAAATGTCTTTCTTTCAGTTTTGGAGACTTGGTTGAGGTTCTGTGAATATCTATTCTTATTCCTATGTCTACACGTCGTTTTTGTCGTAATACTATAGGACATAAAATGTCTAGAACCAGTGAGCCATATTATGAACTGAATTGTTCACTGAGTGCCTTAATATGTAAATATCTTATATTTGGTCTCACATTTTTAATATGTAGGTATGTAGCTATAAAAAGTTAAATCATTTCAAGTGCTGCAAATAATCATATTCTTAACTGTTATTAAAATATAGTTTAAAAAATATAAACACATGAAAAAAATCAATGCAGTGTTAATGTACCAGCTCTTTAGAATAATTTGTTTCATTTATTTTCATGCTTATTTTTTGTTAAGTCTTTTTCTATATCTGATGCAGTTGGAGGCTGTGTATAGCCCAGCTTTGTATTTTAATGAGACTGATAATATATAACACATACTTGCTTAAATCTTAGCCCCTATTTCTCTCTATGTATTTCAAGGCAGAATGACTTGTTGGGTTACTGGATGATTAAATGCTGATATGTCTGTCCGACAGATCTATTTACGAATGTAGTTTTATTAAAATATTTAATGTAGATTAAAACATCATCATAGATTAAACTGCAGTTACCATCTCCTTGGAATATTAAGTAAATGCAGAAAAATGACACATTATCTGAGTATATGTGTAAAGAAAAATAATTTCAGCCATTTTCATCCCGAGTTGTGAACGGAGAAAAATGCCTTATGGTACTTCAGATAATGCAGTTCTGAAACAGACCGTGTTGCCCCACTTCAAGCATAATCTATATAATGGCTACATTGCAGTGAGGATAAGTTCATCCTATAAATGCACAATCTGACATGTTTACCCGGTTTTTCCTTTTCCAGTTCCTTTTTTAAATCAGACTTAAATAGATTCCCTGCAGTAGTTTATCTGTGCTATATCAGAAGATAGATATTCTGGGTTAGTGAGAACAAAAAGCCCTATAGGTGGTAATTGCTGCTCTCATGAACCATTAGCGAAGAGTATCTTATTCTTTCAAATGCAAAAAAAAAAAAAAAAAAAAGGGTTATTTTCAGGCACCCCTGAAAATAGAAATAATACTAAAATATGCATTTTAATGGGAAAATACTAGCATATGTAATTAGAAAGGCATTTACCTCAGTGATAAAAGAGGTTTGTTATAATGTTAAAATCCACTACTGTTGACAAGGACAGCTATAGAAAGCAAGCAATGTTCCATTTTAATATCAGTTGTGACATTTATTAATATTTTAGAAACCAGGGAGCATGTCTGTAAAAATCAAATGGTATGGGAAAGCAGTACTTTACCAAGTGCTTCTTAAAAGAGATATATTGTCTAGCTCTGTATGGTCTGGCTGTGTCATTTATTTGAAACATGTGCACAATGTATTTGTTATCAGCATGTCTGGATGCACTTAAATAAATAGTAATGTAGGAAAAGTGCTTCTCAAGGCACTGAGAGGAAGCCATTTGAATATCTATTTTGTATGTGCTTCTTAAGAGAATGATTCTGAGGAGGGCATCGAGAACTTCCATAAGCGTGCATCATGGAATGCCCTAATAAGTAAGGGTATGCATCCAACATTTCCTAGATATCATTTCCCCTCTTCCTTGAACTTTTGCAGAAACTTGTGGACTAGTGATATGTGTTGTGTTGTGTTTTCCTTGTAAGGATCAGCATGTTTTCTCCAGTTCAGACAAGCAGGGAAGCCTGTTACGGAAAGTTATTTGCTGTTGTTGTTCTTGCCTTTAATAAGCAGTAGTGAGAAGGTAAGTAGGGAGGGAGGCTTTGAGACAGGTGTGGGAACATGATTTGTTTGCACTGCTCTCTGCTAATCCAGCCAAACACCTTTATTCTTATAGTGTTTTTCTCCAGCCTTTCATCCAAGTCCATGTGAACAGTACTTGTTGTAATAGTGCTTATTCCATCTTTAGAGAGTTAAGATTTCACAACTGTAGGGGTTTTTTGTTTGCAAACAGTAAAAATATAACAAAGTAGTTGCTGCAACTGTTTTCACCTATAGCATTGTCTACAGACCTGAGATGCTCAAGCAGTCTTATTTCAAACTGTAGATAGGAGACACAGAATCAGAAACGAATGGGAAGTCTTTCCAAAAGGAAAATATTACATTGTAAGCTTTGAAATAAAATTGAAATTCATTTAGTTTGAATGAAAGAAAAGCATCAGACAAGTGTTGCCTTGTTACAACATTACAAGGTGATGTTGTTGTGTTCTGAATATCTGAGAGAAAAAGACCAGTTTCTGGGACAAATCACTGAGGAGCATGCACTGTACTGATTCTCCAAGTAGGAATACCATTTCTCTTCTCATTACATATGATTTTTTTTTGGGGGGGGGGGTAATTGTTAGTTTGTGTCAGGAAATGTGACTTTCACAGCAGATGGACGTGTGCTGTCTGAAGGCAGTTTTAGAGGGATACAAGTGCATGTGAGAGTTCTGCACAAAATCCAAATGTAGTAAGACATGTTAGGTGTTTAATTTGTGTAGTCCCAGAGAGCCATTGGCATACCTGTCCAGCAATATGTGGAAAAGCTGTCTTTCAAAGTAAAAGCAACTTCTCAACTTTCTTCACCATTTAACAGCTCAGAGGAAGGTTGAGCTCAATGTTACTCTCTTTGGGGAGTTTTTACTGACCTTCAGCTCTGCCACCACTGGTTTATGTGTCTCAGGATCATGTTTTGACCAGAATGGTATAAAGCATTTACAGGTGGATAGATCAGTTTTTGAGGAGTTCCTTCCAAACACTGACGGTGTGACCTTGAAGTTCATTTATGATCCTGAAGCTTTCCCTGAAAGAGTGTCATTTACACTGTATGACAGCATGCATGGATGCTTGATCGTATCTTGAAGGCAATTAAAAGTACTATCTGCAGCTCAGGTTTGAGCTTGACTGCTCAGCTCTACCTTAGGATTAAGTTTTCTGGGTCAACTGGTAAGATATTAGTCTAACCAGTAATGAGTTATGGACCCTACCAGTACTGTGTGTGTCTCTTCAGCTTTTGTGTTGAACTCTTCTGATTCTTTTTTTTTTTTTTAATTGGGTTAATTTTTACAGAAAGTATAGTTTGTTACAGATTTCTGTCATTATTTGTGACTAAGTTCCAGCTTATTTCACTGATAACTTATCTGTACATTAGGGTCAAACAGTGTTTAAACATTCCCCATCCATTGTCTTAATTTTCACAGATTTTTCAGTTCTACTAGATATTTAACTTCTCCCTTATTCCATTCAGGATTTTATTAGGTCATGTTATTTGTACTACTGCATCCTTTTCCAGCAATTGGTAAGAAGTGGGATGCTGGATAGGTGTGTTTTGCTCAGGATCTGAATCCTGGCCGGAGCCTCCACATAACAATATAATTGACTCCAAATCAGATTGGACCAATGACTCTGACAGATACAGTTCTCCATCTGTGACTCTGCTTCTATTTTTGCTCTCTTCCAGCTAAAATGTCTTCTGAGAAGATGAATCACAGGGGAGTTACTACCCCTTATAGATTGTCTACACAGCATATTTCTTTTCTTGGTTTGTAAACCCAAGCAATTGGGCTTTATTTGACATGTTTATGAATACAGTGAGGCATTAATGAGCCTTGTTGCTTTAACTATTTTAAATTTCCACTCTTTCTAATAGGATCCTTCTCTTTAAAGGATCCTTTCTTGAAATGACAATCAAACAGTGACTGAATTTTTAGTCCTTTGCAGTGAAAACAAAAGCTCTTTTTACTTCAGAGGGTCACATACCATTCTGTCTTATTTCTTGAGCTGACAGCCAATCATCACAAGTCAGTGGCATTCCATAATGCACATTTCTTAGCTCCTTGTGACTGTCCCTGGTTTGTCTTGAGAAGTAAAGAATCAACCCTATAGAAATTTTCTTGCAGTGACCTGCAAGAAGTTCTGGAACTGGACCAGAAGTTCTTTATATTGAGGAGGTTTCTTGATATTGGGGATGGAAAGACTTATGGTAAACTCATAGGGATCTGAAGTACTTCTCCTGTGCTGTCTTTTAATAGGAATAATATCACTCCTTCTAGTGACTTAGATTTCTGAGGGACATATTTCTGCTGACATGAATCACCCCATTTCCTTTTATCAGCCTGCAGTATTATGTGCATTTTGTAATCAAACAAAATCTCCCAAACTTCTCTGGCTGTAAGAATCCTTTAAAACCTTTTGAACTGTAACCTCTTTAGTTATGTAGGAAAAATAATTAAAAAAGAAGTAAAAACAAGCTGCTGAGATTGTGAATTCTCACTGCTTGAGTGACTTGAAACTCTTGGTCTTATAGCCAGTTTCCAGATGTTCTCTCCTTATTGATACTGATGAGCTGAATTACAGCGTGGTCTGTCAAGTCCATCTAAGACTGCCATACTAGGAACTGTACAGATACATAGAGGACAGCTTCTGCTTCAAGGACCTTGCAATAAACTATTTTGTTTATTGATAAATGCACAAATGATATTACTTGCTCAAGGGTATTAATCTGGTCAATGAAGAAGTTGTGTAACCATTCTGCCCAACTGTTAATCATTTTGTTCCCACAGAAAGTGGAATGTAATAAAAATAAAACATTTATTTTACCTTTCCAGGGAAAAGATACCATTTACTGCCAGTCTCCAGTTTGGTGAGGAAGAGAGAACTTGGTTTCTTCCAGGAACTTGGCCTTCCACCATATATATTTAACTCATTCTCTTGTCACACTTACAGGCTATAAACTTTGTGCTTACTTGCTGCTGTTGTTTGGTTTTGCAGTATTAGTGTGTCCAATAAATCTTTCTTCTGGTCCCAGGAATCATTTGCCATATTGTTTGCACAATTCTGTTTTAATCTTTTCTCGTGGTTAGTATTCTGTTCCTTGGTAAAGCTCTGTACCATCTAATGGATTTCTGTTTGCAAAGATGAATCAAGCCTGTAGGTGAATATAGATTTACCCTCCATTGCTGACCTGGATTTTCACACCAATTTAATCACTGTGAAAGACCAATTTTACTCTGTACATTTTAAAAAGAATAAAAATAAAATAACCCTGTAATTTTCTGCATTAGACAAAGTTACTTTGCAAGAGCAGCTTGATTTTTGTTTCTTGAAGGGCATCATGAGCTTTCCATGATATTGAGAAATCCCAGCTTTAGCCATGCAAAGGATAAACCTATTGGTGCCTGAGGCAATGCAAGTAAAGAACTTGCCAAACTCAAATGTTTATACTCTTGGGAATATATCCTAACCACCGTAATTTCACAAGTGGATTCAGTTGCCCCATGGCTTATTTATATAATGTTAAGATGTTAAACACAATTAGTATAAGCATCCTAATCTCTCTAGAGACTCTTTGCTCATAGTATTGCTTGGAGCTTGTGTAAAATAGTCTGGAGTATTTTATCTTCTTTTTTTCTGTTTTTGTTTGCTTTTATACTCTTAGACTGAATGAAAAAGGAAATCTCAAAGATAAAGTATTTTCTTTCTTCTTGCAGGCTACTACACTCTGCTGGTGAAGCTGAGGTAGGCTGGTTCTAACCTGAAGCAATTTGATACATTTTGGGCAGCTGTGGTTGTATGTAGTGATTCTTTTGTTTTGTTTTGTTTTGTTGGGGGGTTTTTTTGGTTGTTTTTTTTTTTTTTTAACATCATATGATGAGAACATTTTAACGTGCCTGTATGGCACTGTTTGTTGTCATCAGGTATAGTTATGCTGGGAGAATGTAAAACCGGTGTTCTCTTTATTGCAGTAGAGGTCTGTGTCTACCAAGGAAGACTCAAAAAATAGTTGAGGTGTTTGTATGCTTTTTTAAGACAAATATTTTGGCACCTGGTTCTTTGAGAATTTTTGTGTGTGTGATACTAATCTTTCAAATAATTTCACTTTTCTCATGATACACTCATCACTAATGGCAAGCAGAAGAGGGTCATCTTTCTAACTGAGTCTTTTTAGGTTGCTGATAGTAATTCACACATTGACTCTTACATGCTTAATTGTGTGAAAAGTGATTTTAGTGGATAGACACTAAAAAGAAACTCATAGCCTCTCGTTGTGAAGGACTCTCATCTTATGGGTTGAGTGTAAATTAATTTATTTTCATGTGTTAGGATAGTTTAAAAATGGGCATGGGGCATTGGAATTTGCTGTCAAAATTTCAGTGTAAATAATAGACATAACAAATTGGGGAATAAAGATGTCAACTCCATAAAATCCCAGGAGTGAGAGCTTAATGTCTGTCAAAAACAAGGCTAAGATTCAAGTCAGTTTAGACATTGTATAGGAGGAAGGCTGGGTTTAACAGAGCTTGGTGTAAAGGTGATTTGACAACCATAGAAATTTCTCAGTCTACAGTGAGTTTTGGGCTCACCTTTTTCTGAACTTGCTGTGTTCAACAGCAAAAGCAGTCAAACCTTTAATAATCTTAAAAACTCATGGAAGTATTTATCCATGTTTTTATTGAATAAAAAGTGAATTTGACTTAAGATCGTATGTGTGAAAAGTAAAAAAATACAACAAAAAACCCCGTAGACAATAGACCTAAAGGAAACCTTTTTCTCAGTAATTCTCACTAATATTGTTTATAGATGGTACCAATGTTTGCTGAAAAGGATTTCTGTTTCTGAGCTTCATGGAGGAAACCTTTGAGTAAGGTTTGTATGAAAAGTGGGATAAGAGGCAGTGAAATGTGATGGATGTTAGAAACCAAGAAGAAAGAAGAAATGGGGAAAATGGGAATAGGGGAAGTGAAATAACAGCAGAGACAAGTTTGATCTTCAGATGCTTTTCAATATAGTCTTTGGTACTGATCTTTTCAGCCTAAGAACATCTAGTAAAGGGAAGAAATGCATCAAGACCTCTGCTGGTCACATTAACGGGGAGGTAACATCTGTTTAGTGATGATGTAGGACATAACTGCAATATGTTGCCACAGAGAACATAAAGTATAGTTTGATCTTTGTGTTATCACATTCCCAGAAAATGGTGATTTCCTTCTGCTGACACTGATTTCAATAGCAATGATTATCCATTTAATATGTGACTGATACTATGAACTGAGCTGATAACATTTAAAAGCCCTTTCATTTGTTTAGCTTATGATTCTGCTGCTGTGATTTATCTTTTGGCTTTTATTCTCCCATCCACAACAAAAATATGTGTCTCAAACAAAGACTTATTAGAAATGACTTTGCCTATGACAGCAACCAGATTGTAAATGAGATGTGACAAGGCAGAGGGTGGATATTCTGGTTTAATAACTACAATTAATCAATCAATCAATCACTCTATGTCCCTAGGGAAAACGATACATTATATATGGATACAGATGCCTTATTCTATGATCTGTTGCATTGCCCTTGGGGAAGTTCAGGTTCTTCTATGTGATAATCATCTGCTCAGAAGTGACAGTGAACTTAAAATACCGCCTGTACAATCTCCCTAGATTGGTGGATCATCAGATTGGATGGCATAATCAAGAGTCAGTGTCGGTGATTTATAACTTGGTTCTACCCAAAGAGAGTAAGAGAAGTTTTGTTGAGGTTTTCTGCACATTGACTGTAATAGAGCAAGATAAAATTCCGTCATTTTAAGATATCTTTTATGATATTACATACACTTAGTTATATGAACTGGTGAATACAGATAGAGAAATAAGCTGAATGGACAATTTAACAGAAAAACTATCCAGCTATGTCTTTTGCAGAAATCCTAGCTTAGTCTGAATTACAGGTATGGTTACATTTTATTCTCAACATTAAACAGGGCCCTGAATCTAATTAATTTTTCTTTGAACTTGAAATGTGATTTCTTGCTGTGAAATCTTAAAACCCAGCAGAATGAACTGAAGGCTAAGAGTTTTTTTTTCCTGACAATGAATGTTTTGACCCTTTGTCAGTAACTCTAAACCTCCAGATGTTTTAACATAATTCAGATACTCTTTTGTTTGAATGAGCCTTGTAGAAAACTGTGATTAAACAATTCTGTCTGTATGTATCACCTACAGCCTATTTTTTTCTCATTTGTTTTTTTTCTACAGCTTTTTCACAAATAACAGGATTTTTAGCCCTTATTACAGCTTATCTATTCCTGCAGTTTTTTCCCCTCACCTGGAGTAATAATCCTCTATTTGCAGCACTGTCAGCATCCTCACAGTAACCAGCTGTGATCTCACAGACAGTAGTGGATTATGATTTCTATTAAAGAATATATAAAATTTTAAACCCAGCATATTTTTATGGCCCAATGTACATAATAATGAGAATTAGTTTTGCTGTTCATCTAGACAACAAAAGTAAAATCCAGTTGCTTTGAATGTCATGGTACCTGAATAGAAGGACGAATACTTCTCATGGTGTGAGCAATGTGTTGTTGACAAGATTGTATTCTCAATTTTTCCAGTGAGGAATAACTATTGCATTGCTGTTATTAGGCTCTGATTTTATTAGATATATAGGGTAGATAACGAAGATGAAAAATAAGCAACTGTATTTCTTCAAAGAAGTAAAAGTAATGTAGAGTATGGAAGAATTTATTGTGAACCATTCCAATTTAGCAGTAGTTTGTTTTCAGTAACATTAGTGAGTCTTGTCAAGACAACTTGAAGTTATCTCCCCTTTATTTAGGAGCACAGTTCTGGGGGTTTTTAAGAATTTATTTTCTAATACCTTTTCATAAAGGGTATAGTGTGATTTGAAACATTACCCATTCTGAATATGTGAATGGGAAAATCTTCAGAAATCAGTGTTTCACAGGATGGTGTTTGATTAGGATATAGTAAAAAAAGTATATTAACACGACTTAGAAAAGTATATTAAGATATTTCATTTTTTTCTTTCATGCTCTCGCAGAAATTAAAGTCTCAACTGACATTTTAAGCTCTCACTCTACTGTTTAAACAAATAAAGCATTACAGTGCTCTGTTAGTGGCTAGCTAAGAAATTTAAGATATTGTTCAGGTGTTTTCCTCAAAAAGATCTTATGTCCTCACTGAAAAGAATGTCTAAGAGGAACTTAATTTGGTCAGTCTTCAGTGTGTTTTGGTCTGAGCAAGAATCAACTGATAATTTGTAGCCTGGCTTTCCAAATAATGAAAGAGAACAGTAATAACTGGGGGCAAATAAAAGTAAAAACCAGTTCAAAATGGTGTTTAGTTTTCTGGAACCTTCTTAAACTTGCATATTTACTTCTTAGGAAGTGGTCTTCATTGTAAGTCACACTCCATGTGAGTTGGCCTGGCAGATTTGGTGTTAGGTACTGTTTCTATGGAATATGCACAATTGATTCAACTAGTAAGCAATCAGACGTGTCAGACAGATGCTGCTAGGACCATATTTGGCTGTGTTTTTCTTTATGGTGTGAGCCTCCAAAGGTAGAGGAACTATTAGATTTAATGGAGAACTACTAAAATGCCGTACATGTGATATGCTCGTTAAAAAAATTTATGGAGCAGACCAGGTAATCACAATAATATTACTTCAGTAATTTGAAGTCTAAACAGTATTTTTGAAACATATACAAAACATACAATAATTTGTGTTGTAATTTTAGCACAGATTATTTTTATTTGCATCAAGAATATGGCTTGGTCCAACAGATCAGGGAATAAACTAAAATAAATGGCAGACTGCTTTTATTAGTTGGGGAGACATAAGGAGACATTCTCAGAGAAATGACGGTAAGCACTACCAATATACCTGTTGTGTTGAAAATCAGCCAGTGGAACTGTGGTGGGTGGATTCATCATTTCAGTGCATGGAAGACAGCAACTCATGGCATATTAGAAAGACTTACTGCTGCCTCAAGAACAAAACCTCACTATTTGGGAGCAGCAATTATTTTCTCTTACTAGTAAAACAATCTACTTGTGTTACCATGGTATTCGCAAACACAAGATAAATACTGGACTGAGGGGGTAATTTGCAGAAAAGAAGTTAGTTGATTATTTTAGCCCTTTGCTTTATTTGCTTTGTCAGTTGAATAGGTCAGCTCAATGGAATGAAATTTTAACTCTGGAATTTTATTCCCAGATATTCAGGGATAATTCATAGATGTTGTCCATATCCTGTTAGTTAAGTGCAGTTGCTTGGATATACTGTGGGATCCTGTTTCTACTCCTTCTTGAGTATGCAAACACTGTAGGCTATAAAAGTATTTTTGGTCATGAGCCTTTGTAAATATAAAACTGAAATATCTCCTTCTGTAAACATTAATGTAGAAAAACTTAATTGTATGAGTGTCTTCAGAAAGTACTAACAAACCTGTTTAAAAATAATAATAATGAGAAATGCAATGGGTATTGACACTCTTTTGTGAGTGAAACGATTCATTATTTTTCAGGGGGAACAGCTGACCGGATTTTTGACTGGAAAATTTTTCAGGGCATAGAGTTCCTCTCCTTTAAAAGTACATGTTTCCTCTTCTTTCTGAAATAAAGTTAAAAGGTGTGCAGTTTCTTCAACCTGAAAGGATTTAAGAAAAAAAGCATTAGGAATTCCAAATTTTTCCCCCTCTACCACTAAGATTTCCACTAAGAAATCTCCCCAAGTCCATAATGATAATTTTGAAGCCTTGACTGCCTAAAGACTACTACTAAAATCTTCTTTTGTGTAGGTAGGAAATGTCTTTTTCAACACAGTTTGTTCAGGAGAATGAAAGCATAAAGTAGCTTCAGCTAGATATTTGCACATTTAGAAGACAAGACCTCTGAATTTAACAAATTTTTTGTGGTCTTGAGTATATTTCAGAAGCCTATTAATTTTTCTCTCGTTACTCTCTAATGCTGTCTAAATGCTAAATACTTGCTTTAGTTGCAAAGTTAATAAAAGCTTCATGTTTGTACAGGTTTTTTTCCTAGATGAGTCATTGTAATTTTGTTATTTTTATTCTTATAACCTAAAATAATATTTTTGGGATGCATATATTGAAATGAAAACCCACTTCAACATTATATTTCCTAAGAGAATTTTCGTTGCCTCTAGTCCTTTAGCTGGATTGTGGCACGTGCCTGTGTTGTAACAGCATTCTTTTGTGCTCTATATGTGTGTGTTACACTACAAGCAACATAATTGTTGTAAACAGTTCACTTCTTTGGTACAAAACCAACCACTATCTGTGACCAACCAGAATGTACTGTAGAAAATCCTGGATTTACTGAATATGAGAATGGGTTCATCTACTGGTCATACCAAAATTTTCATTATTTTAAGCTGTCTGTCATTTATGTTAACTAGGATGTGCATAAGAACCATTCTTAACAACTCTGTGTTGTTTCAATTAAGTTGTTCTTAGATCAAATCAAATAATGGTAGGATTTGTTGATCTGCAAAACTGCCTTCCCCATATGGATTGGTATGAGATTATCCCACCAGGGGTTTAGTATCCAGGAAATTAAAAAAAAAAATATCTGAATGACTAAATGTTTTCAAAAGGAGGAAACATCTATGATAATGAAACCGAGTCTATTTTAAAATGCAAGGCATCCTCTTGAAAGCCAGTACTAAGCACGCTCAAAGAAACATTGTGCACTGAACACTGTGCATTATGATTATGAAACTAGGTCTCATTTAATCCATCAATATTTTGGTATGTTTAATATTTAAATAGTCTTTTAAAACCATTATTCAGAAAACCCTGGGATAAAAATTATTTTAGAAATAACAAAGCATACAAGAATGGAAGTTAATTTGACCTTTACCACTGTATTGTATTAGTAAGAGAAATTCAATTGCAGCACTAGTCTACATATATGTGTAATCTGCATCTTTTCAAAACAGGGGAATACATCAGAGCATTTCCCATCATTTTGAGAGTTACACAAATCAATTCCATAATAAAATATGAAACTGCAATAAATGTAGTTATGCATCCCAAATATATGCCAACTCTGTTTTCTTATTCAATACAAGGAAATTAAGATGGTTGAAAGAAATTTTTCTCTGTAGTGAGTAGAACCAGTTTTAAAGAGTACTTGCAGAAGCTGACACTGAGTCATCACCTTTGTTTTACTGTAATTCAGGAATCATTCTTTTATCATCTTGATTGATCTGAATATATGTTTTGCATATATAAGATTTAGTTTATAAATGAAAAATTATTAGAGGAAAATATATGTTTAAAAAAAGGTAATATGATTTGAAACCACACCTTTCTGTGAGAGGCTCTGGGACTGTTTCACGTGGACCATCCTTAGCCTGTATGATCGTTGGGTGCTGCAATTCCAGAACAGCATTCAGGAGCCACTGATTTGTATAAAGAAACATGAGTTGGACTTGCACTTCTTTTACACCTTCCATGCTCTGTCCTGTATTATTTCAGTGCTGTGTATCTCACAGTACTAAAAAATTTCAAATGCCTCCTACATACCTTATATAGATGTTAAACAATCTGTGTAGGATTTACAGTTTATAAGAATTCTAGTAGGAGGCTGATGATTATTTTCTTTGAAAAGAGGTCATCACTATGCAAACTCATGGCTTGGGTAGCTCTTATCTTGTGAAATTGTGTGTGTGTATACCTAAACAAGTTCCCATGTATATACCAAATAGTAGCACAGTCAAATTAATGTGAAGAGTTTGAATAATCCTTTATTTGTTTGTTGAAAAGAGGGTATGGACTTTAATGAAGAGCATCACATTATTCCAGTCCCTCATATATATGTTGCTTTATTTGTTTTAAGGATATAGGACGAAGATATCAGGATGATGTTGAGTGTAGGGTGTTCTCTCTATCTGTTGGAGAATGTAATAGTGAAAAAGCAAGCCCCTGCAGTTAAAGGTGACCTTGGAAAACCTCCACTTTGTCATATGAAGCCACATGAATAATTTAACCTACTAATAGAGATCTCCTTGAAGTAATTAATATAATTATATATCCAAGTTCCTGTGAATTAGATTACTTGTTGTTAGTTCATGGTTATCTCACAGTAACCTGTTTTTTGTGCCCCTACTCACAGCATTTCTTAAAGAGCTGGATAAGACATTAAACTTGTCCTTTTCAAATCCAGAGGCTACCTTGAACAAGCTTAACTTTAATGAACTCCTCCTCTGAAGTAGTACTTTCCCTTCAATTTCCTTTCCAGACCCTGAAAACTATTTCATACATTTTGCAAGCTTAAGGATGTGGTGCGTCTCCCAGGCCTCTTAATGTTCGTGGTGGTGCATATTTGCTTTTCATTAAGAGCAAGATACAGGGAAACAATAAAAAGTAAACCTGTATACAAGCTGTCCAGTACCTGAGTTGTCCCTGCTGTCCACCCCTCCATTGCAGGCAATCCCTTCTGCCTCTCAGCAGGCTGCTGGGAGAAAGGACAAATGTTTTAGTATGGCAAAGGTAGGGAAGAAGTCGGAATTTTTACGCTGTAGTGTCCAAAGAAGACCTGAAGATAAGAGAGAGTTGCTTGGCCATCTGGGTCTCCTTGGGCCTTATTACATGCAAAGTCATTACATGGCTCAGACCTTGGGCTTTTCCCTTCAGCACTGGTGGAAGAGCTGTACCTGGAGCTTCCGAGCGAGCTGCAGAGGGGCCTTGGAGTACAGAATGTGGCACTAGATAAACGCACCCAAGTTAGTTACACAGTGTGAGATACAAAAAGCTGAAATGATCATGGATATCTAGCAGAAACTTAACAGAAACCAGGCCAATAATCTGTAGACTATATAAAAAAACCAAGTAGTAAATGGATTTATACATGTTCAGATTCTAAGTTGCCATGAGTATTTTTACAAATAGTAACATGGATGTTGTGAATTCATGCAAAGGTCACTTAGTATTTCCTTAGTAAAAAGGAGGGGAAAAAAGCAACGTTGCAACCCTTTGTATATTATGAAAGTCTTTTTTTGTTTGACTGTTTTCAAATTAATATATATAGTGCACAACATTTGGAGCTGACTATTTATAGAATAAAAACCTTGCATTTTTGAATCACTATTTATTTGCAATGATAATAAATAAATAAATAAATGCAGGAAGCAAGAAAGGAAGATTTGTTTGTAGAATGTGGATATTTTTTTAAATAGTCTTTATAGTCAAAGTGAGCCACATGTAAAAAGAAATCTTGTTAGCCCCTTTTTACTTTAAATCATCTGTTCCATAGCATACTGATAAGGAATAATATAACTCCTGGATTTTAATAATCTGATCAGGTAAGTAAGACAATTTATAGGTATATGATATTTATCAATACCTCAGTAATATACTATAGTTTGGTAATCATGTGTTTGTTGCAAAATACTCAAGAGGTTATGTAAGAGGCTAATACTCTTCTCTGACATTTGGAGCTGTGCTCTGCAATTTTATATAACACTTATTAATGACTTAGGTCAGTTTGATTGCAGCCACTTTGCAAAATTTGTAAAAGCTGCAAACTATGAATGAAATGTTTATACTGGAAGGTTGAAGAGCCACATGTTACCTGGGAAATCTTTCAAGTCTGCTTCCATCAGTGGGAATGTGGCAGGGTCTTAGCAGCTCGTATGCCTCTGTAAGCTACAGTATACCACTAACAAACCCCAATGAGGACTTTTCTGTCATACTGCTAGTTGCTGGGATCCTGTTTCTGTCAGTGCTTGTAATGCCTGCTTGGAGGCAAGTGGATTCATCAGCCTGAAGCATCTATAAATTCTTTTCAAATTTCATTAAGATTCTGTATGAACTACCAAGAAAGAGTAGAAAATGCGTTTCATTTTCACGCTAGGTCACTGGAGATGATGACTGTTCGAGGCAGCACAATGCTGCCAAATGATTGCCAAGGAAGACTATTTCATTGACAGCAGGTGCTCCAATGTAATACTCAGCACAAGTAGTAGTTAACACACTGAGAGATAGAGTGAGTTGCATAGGAGTGAGTTGCATTATTACCTGGCATTGTGGAACCAAGTCAGTTGTGTCTGGGTGATCCTACACTTTGTTTATCAGTTAATGATGAAAACTCACGTTTCTGAGTCTTGCTGCCACAGGTTTTGACATAGTATTTTGTGTAATTTTGTCTCTTTGTAAAGGGAGGTGACAGAGAAAAAAAGGCTGACTTTCTGAAACAGTCTCTTAGTGTGTGTGAATGTGTGTGCAAGACTGTGTGTGAGATCTCTCCAGATCCACCAAGCTGAGAGCAGTGTCAGTGCCTGGGATGACTCATTCCAAAGTGTGTTCAGGTCTGCAGTTTCAGACAGGCTGAGAATTGGGGTCTATGCAGCGTGGAAAACTCACTGGTCAGGCTTTGTTTAGTTTCTCCACATTTAGAGAAGAGAAAGTACCTTTGTGCCATTAAATGATGTGGATACTTGGATTTTTATTAAATATCTGGCCACAACTAGGCTGAAATGGGCAGGTAGCAAACAGCTCATCAGAAAATGCAGTTGTGTGTAATGTTTAGTGGATTTTGGTTACTAGCCAAACCGACATTTCTCTCAATGTTTCATAATATAATAGAAATATGTTCTTTTTCCTATAAAGTGGTTTGATTATTATTGATAATCCTGTGTAAATCAGCTGCTGGTCTTTTTCTTCTGCAATATGGATATCTATAAACTAGGTCATACCAACCCCTACCAGCTATTTCACTAGCTGACAGACTTGCAGGAGAGAACAAGGTTAGGATGAACACAGAAAATGAATTTCTCTTTTATCCCTGCAGGAAGGTTGCCCCTGCCAGGTCTGGGTTTAGCTACATGGCTGGTCAGTGGCAGGAGTTTGTACTCTCTTGTGCTGATTATACTGAGCTTGTTCTGGGAACAAAAGGGTTTGGTTTCTGCTGATGTCAATCTGACTCCTTTTTAGAAGCACTAAATTCAATCCAAAAAAAAAAGTCTTTATGGCATGCTTTACCTTATTCTTTACCTTTGTCATGTGGTGTTTTTCTTCCCCCCTTTTTTTTTTAATATGATTATTCATTTTTTCCTTTGATTGAATTTGACTTGATCACCTCTATGTTTCATCAAAAAGTGTTTCAGACCTGAGGACAGCTTGACTTCTCCAAGTTCTCCCTTTGAACTTTCAACTCTAGATTTTAATGAGCATCCATCTGATTCTACTCAAGCTGCAGCAAGTTATTACATCTGCTGTGATATGGATTTAATTGTGTGCTTTTGTTACTGTGCTGAAATTCCTGGAATCTCTGTAACCACTTTGATTTAGTGTATGTCTAAAAATTGTGAGAATTATATTTTTCCCTCAGAGGTAAGGAAAATGTTTCCTAATTCAGGCTGAAATTATAGAAGGACAAAGGAACATGAGGAGGCAGTGAACATTTGTAGTCTCTCTGATCCATTGGTGTTAACAATTTCAGCTGCGGTATTACAGAGACATGCTTTGGTAACGTGTCAGAGGATTTATCATTATTGGCATCTTTGGGTTTAAATTTTATTAGGTGTCTGTAACCTCTTCCCCTTGATTTACTTTAACTGGTGTCATGTCTTTTGACAATTAACATTATTACAGCGTTTATGCTGCTGGAAGTGTTGTGATTTGCATAGCTGTAAACCACGTACTTTGATAAAGAGGAATTGCTCTTAAGGCTGTTTTATTGGCAAGAAATCTACAAACATCATTAAGATTCTTTGACACAAATCTCTGTAGTTGATTTTAGCTGTGTGGAGGAAGAGTTCCTGTTATTGCAAAGTTCACTGCTGCTGTTCTATTACAATAAAGTCTTACTTTGAGTGTCATTTATATTATTTTCCCTCTACATGTTAGTGGCATGTATTTTGTTGTTGAGTTTTTGTCCCCGTGAAATTATTAGCAGTTCAAACTAAAAAAAAAATTGTATCATGAAGAAATAATTTATGAAAATAAATGTTCATAGGCATAGCACTGATAAAGCAACAGTACATTAGGAGGTTTTTTTCATAGCCAGTTAAAATTATTTTCTATAGTTCTTCAGAGATAATGGAAAGAAGCTGCTATGTAGCACAAATTAAAATACCCTTCAATATTGAAAAAAACCTCAATGTTTTATTTGCATTCTAGTAAAAGTTTGACTTCAGAAAAGGGAATCATAATTTATGAAATCAAAATATTATTATAAAAATATTAGAATTTCTCACGAAAAAAAATCTGGAAAATGCAAGGACATCCATTTGAAACAAGAATACTGTTGAATAGAAAAGATTGGTCGAAAGAGTTTTTTTTTTATTGGGGAAATTCATTTGCTTCAATGAAGTGATGAAATTGCTTTTCTAATTGAAGCACCTTTGTCACGATCTATGTAGCCTGCCTACTATGTTAACTCTTTCTTTGATACATTTTTTCAGTTGCGAAATCCCTTTGAATCTGATAGTACTAATTTTGTGTTATCCAGTGATTTAAACACAGCACACTTTTAGAAATATGTGGTTCCCCTCATTTAATATTTGTATCGAAGAAATATAATTTGTTTTTTCTTTTCATGAAGATGATGTACAATTTCATTTGACATTTACCTTGATTCAAGAACAGTGTTAATTCATTTCTGCTTTGCTTTGTAATATCTGTCATTCAGTGGAAAGGATTGTCTGCATCTCTGTAGGAAAGAAACTAATTTATTGACTTGTAATGTAATTCTGCTTTATATGGAAAGATTTTCAATTTTCCTTTACACGGCACTATGTTGTTGATAATTTTATTTCAGATTCTGGATTATGCACTGCTGGTTTATTAGCTAACATGTTCAAATGTTGTCTTTGTTTACAAAACATTGGTGAGGTATGTTTTCTCCTTTTACTTTCAGATGATCTAAAGTTCAAATTTTCTATTTCAGCTAAGTTTAGATTTTAGTATGTAGAAGTGTGAACATACCTTTTGTCACAGAAAAGTACTTTTCTGTGTTTATTTTTTGTCTGTAGGTTATGATGATTTTTAAGCATTTCAAGTCCTTTGCTGGAAGGGCACAGCTTTACTGATGGTTTCTTTCCTTTCAAATTTAGATACACAATTGAAGTTCCTACGATCACTAACACAGTAATTTGCTTGCTCTTTCTCCCTTGGTCTGCAGTCCCTTGTTATATCTGTGTTTATGAGAAGACGTGTGTTTTGCATGTGTTGGATTTTTTTGTTTTACCTATAGTTGGTTTTTGCCAAGACTTCATTCTTTGACCAGAAAGTGACCACTACTAAGTTATTTGTATGCCTTCACCTTCAAGACCTCACCTTTCACCCCATGCTTGTTCTCCTGGATTTTTGTTCTAAGGTCATACAGATAGTCCATTCTGTGCAGACTAAACGTTTGTTCTTATCCATTAATTAAAATAGGTGTCTGACAATAGAAGGTACACTATACAGTTGTAGGAAGCAAAGAAAAGCTAAGACAAAGAAGGGTTCATTAGATCCTTAGACAGTGTTTTGCAGATAAACGAGCTAAAGCAAAGCTCCAGGCAGTCCCAGCAAGGTCTGACAAGCCCTGATGCTTGCATTGTTAGCTTACTGCAAAGCCTGTTGCTGGCCACAGCAGCGCATGTACTTGGTTGCAAGGGTATACAGAAAATATAAATTGATTCTTCTTTTCTGTATAAAAAAAGGAAGATTTCTGGTGTTGTAATGAGTTTTGGGAAGAATCACTGGTGATGTCAGACTAGAAGACAAAGCATATTTTTTTTCTCAGGTCACATATTCTTGAGGGATTTTGCAGCCTGTTTTCAAACTCTCCCTGTCCCAGTCACTCTTTAGCAATCTCAGCTCAGGCTTTCAGGTGGGAGACAAAGCACAGGAAGCTGCTCACAGGACACCAACTGACCTGATGGATCTGAGAAGCACACACAAGGAGGGACAAATGGGCTTGCCCAGAGGAGTAAGGCAGCTCAGCTGTGCTGCTTGAAGCAGAAGCCATAGTTATGCTTGTACCTCTCCTCAGCCCCAGATTAAGGTTGTTTGTATGCTCTGCTCAGGGTGTAACCACCTCCTGCGTGAAGAAACAGGGATTCTCTTGCCTTGTATACCAACATATGTCAGTTGTATGGAATCCAGATGAATTTGACGATTCTTGCTCTATTATTTTGGAGCATTCAGTTACAAAGGATAACAGTTACATGAAGGATTGGTATATGTTAAAAATCTTAATTCTTCCTGTATAACAGGAGTCTATATTGTTTCTCTTACCTAGAGAAAAATCTTGTCTAGAAATAATTAAAAATTATAACTTAAGGAAACTCTGCTCTTGCTTCTCAAAAAAAAAAAAAAAAAAGAATTTGGGTTTCTTGAAGAATAAACAGGAAAACCTGAAATTTTTTATTTGGCAGCTACAGGGAGAAATATCCAATTCTTTCCCTTTTGAAGTAAGCAAATAGATTGGTCCCAGAATGTTTTAGGTTGCACATGTAGGCAAAGGGAAGAAAATTAATTAGGTTAAGTGCAAAGTAACAGGGTAATCTCAACTTTCCTTAATAGGAAGGTTGCTGCATAGCCAGGAAATTACTCCAGCCTAGAAGGAAGATGAATTGCAGCACTTCAAGTTCAAGAAAATGCTTAACTATATCTGTTATCGGATTATAAACTCAATACTGATGTGGCCCCTTGGTATGCATCACATGCAAAAGGCCTGCAGGAAACAGAGGCTTCAACGGGTTCAGGGGACTGCCTGAAATATTTTCATTGTTTACATTTAAGTGTGGTCTCTCCTTAAGCTTTTCCATAAGTGCAACAATTTTGAGTTAATCTCCAACATTGTGCAGTCCTTAACAATGCAGTGCCTGCTTATGTTAAATACCTCTTTCTTTCAAAAGTCAAAGCTGGAGATTCATTCTACATTACCTTTTAAAGGTAGAAATTAGTTTGGAACTACCTTTTAAAATCTCCCAATTGCTAACGTGTATCAGTATACATCTTGCACTCAAGTGCAGAGAGTAAGTGCTCTGCTTTTATCTCAAGGTGTTTCATGTTGCTTTATTTCTAAAGCTTTTTTTGGAATTCTAGTTTGTATTACCATTAATTTCATGGTTTCGCCACTTGTTTTCAACTTCTCCATGTTAATTTTAGATTATTTCAATTGAGGGGCCTTAAAAAGCTCTGAAATTGTGTTTCTTACCTATAATTTATACATTTGGACATGCTGTATTACAGAGATAAGTAGGGGGTTTATTTTAGTTACTTTTTAAATTATGGTCAGAAAATATGCCAACTTCTTGTGATTTTCTTTCAGTTATTTCTAATTAATTGTGTAGACTTGCTGAATGATATGCCTGTTGTTGATGCTTATAATTGCATATCGATCTATTTGTTTTTCAATGTGACTTTGAAATAGAAGTTGCTATGGAATACTATGATGATGGTCAGTAACCTCGTGTTGACAACTCTAAGGAAATTCTATAATTAAATTGGTAGACATGACTAGTAAATAACAGAAAATACAATATTCTCAATTTGTGTTTAAATGGGGAAGGTAAGAGAATTTTTGATACTAAATTTATCAGAAATGGTTGTAGTTACAGTTCTTTATGCTGGATCCTCTTTAAAACCTTTGTTGCCATGTAAGAAGTTGTGAATTATGGTTTTCAAGCCTGGGAACAAAGGAAGAATTTATACAACTCATTGTGGAAACCACATAAGGGAAGTATTCAACTCCTATTTATTGTGGCTCTTCCAAAAATTGCTGTAGGAAGAGGGATATTGTATTTTATATACTGTCAGAGTTGTTGTATAATGCATACGGTATTAAGATATTTGTTTATTATGGCTGGAATACTTTTTATTTCGGGTATTTTTACAAAGCTTCAAAATGTTTTATACCTCAAGAGTGTGGATATTCTTACAATTTTAAGCATTCATTCCTTAGATTCAAACAAATAAACCCACAAAAAATATCAAAGAAACAAACCACAAAAGACCCAAAGCCACAAAAACCCCCTGTTTGTCCCAGACTGGTGTACTGTACCAATAAAATATGATCTCCATTATAATAACCTACTTTATGAAGATTAAATGGTTTTGCAAGTCAAACAAGGTAAAATTGGTTTAAAGCAAAATCAAACACTAGTTTGCTAGTTTAGGATTTGAATAGTGGAATGAGAAATCTTTTTTTATATTGCTATTGTGCACTGGTCAGCCAAGAAGTAATTGCTTTTTATAAGGCAAATTTGCTTTTACTTTTCCAAGGTAATGAAATGAACCTGAAACATTTCCTTTGAAATCAAAGTCACTATCACTCAAATGTCACCACCAGAATTCCATCATATGGTTTCAGCAAATACATAATGAGAAACTAGTGCTTGGAAATGATTGACAGGATTCTATTAAAAGGCTTTACTACACGTTCATCCATAATTATCAGTGCTGTAAATCAATAGTGATTTGATTTTTTCATATTTACATGTTACTACCATGTACAGAGAGAGACAGCTGGATGATATTTAGAGAAGAATAGCTTCAAGAGGTAAGTTGGAAACTGCAAATGCACTAAAGGAAGCAGCTCCGAATTTTACTTTTTTTTTAATACCTAATGAAATTCTCTGGAAAAAAAAAAGTATGCTTATTGGCACAAGAAAGTTATAAAATATAATATGCAAAATTATTCAAGGAAAAAAATAATCTAAGATTGAATCAAATCCTTAAACAGATATGTATAAAGGTCTAACAAAGAAATTGTTTCAAAAAATAAAGATATTCCGTTGCATGAAATTAAAGCTTCTTAAGGGGAAAATTATGTCAAATATAGTTTAGCTCCTCTGCAGCCTAACCATCAGTTTGGAAGAGGAGACTTCATTTTTGACCTGGAAAACGCTTCCTAAGGGCAGAAAGACAAGGGATGTAAATTCAGTCTCAGTGCGAGGGCAGGATACTTGAAGCAAAATAGGCAGACATTGGAAGGAATGTTGCAGTAGGCCCGTAGAGCAGAACAGTTTTCAAGCCCATCCCAATGAGTCTGACATATTTCATCTTGTAAACAAGAATAGAGTGAGGGCTGTAAAGTTAAAATGTGAATTAAACAAACATGGTTCCTTGTGAATATAAAGCTATTATGGCGTTATCATGGGAAACTGTATTTAGAGGGTGTTCTAAAAGCTGCTCAGCAACTGAGAAGAAAAACTAACAAATACAATAAATACCACTATGTCAACACTGAAGCCCAGTGGTGCAAATCACATGACTCAGTATTTTGTATATTGGGGAAGACTGAAGTGGCAGAAGGGGAGGGAAATGATGCTTTATGCCAAATACTGTTTTAGCCATTTGAATTACCAGTGGCTTGGGAAGCTTCCAGTGACAATGGATAAATCTCGCAAGAACTGAAGTGTAAAATGGTAACAGTGGGTGTTTGCCTTATCATGATCAGTCCCAAGAACAGAATGACAGTTCTGTAAAGGCTTATTTATATGTAGCAAGAAAAGAATATACTTCACTGTGGAGATCTTGGAAATTTTTACATGAAGTTTACATGCTAGACCCTGTGTTTAATTAAATATAAAGTAATTATAAATGTCTCAGCATCCCAGAAGACAATTCCTGACGCAGTTGCAGCCTGAATACTACCAATTAAAAAATATTACTTTGGACTTCATCCAGACTGAAAATGAAAACTCTGTCACACCTTAGTGCAAAGAATTCGACAGTACTCTGCTCACTTAAGAAAGGTGATTGAATGAATTAGAAGACAAAGTTAAGTTGGCATAATAGAATAAAAATTGAGACATTTACAGAATATTCAGTGAATTATATAGAAAAACCTAATGCCACATATTATAAACACCCTCTTTTATTTTTGAAAACAACAAATAATGCCAGTTCTATTTCAGGGGAAAGTTAGATTTAACTCTATAATGTTAGATAACAAGGTTTAACCAAAGGAAAAATACAGAAATAGACAAAACACAATCTAAGAGTTAGTAATTGCAGAAAGTAAGTCGATAGGGAAAGAAAGGAACATCAGAAATATCTGAGACTTGGAGTGTTTGGTTAAATTATAAAATTAAATATAAATTATTATCAGACTATAAACTGATAATGATATTTAAAGAAATAATGTACTCGAAATAATTAACCTGTTATGTTACATTGAAATGGAATACATGTGTGCAATTACCACAAACCAGATGAGAATGAATTAAATTTAAACATCTGTATCACACTTGTGCTTGATGATCCAGTTAACAATACATGGGATGTAAATACATTATAACAGTATACATAAATTTTTTTAATGGCAAATAACTGAATTAATATAAAAAATGTTATGAAAAATAGAAAGGCATTCAAAAAATCCATGCAATTTTCAAAGATTTCTTTCTAAAGGATGCCTTAAGAAGAACTTCAAAACTGATGTTTTGTTCGTTCTTTTTCAGAAAAGTAAAAAAGCTTTTTTTCAAGAGATTAAAAGTAACACTTTTCCCAATTGTTACAGCTCAGTCTTCATCTTTCCTTCAGCCCATGCAAAATAATGGAATGATTGAGAAAAAGTTTGAATAATAAAGAGCAGAAAGTGGGAAGTGTAGCTAATTACTCCTGAACAGGATTGATGGAAGATAAATCTTTCCAAGTTGGCTTGGTATAATTTTTAATGTGATTTTGATTGGTTGATACAGGCAATGGTGTTTTATGTGACAGATTCATGTAAGCACTTGTTTAAGATTTTGGGTGAGAAAGTGTAAGGATGCTAAGTGAAGTTGAAGACCTTGAATAAAGTGACTTACTAAGTTAGTAGTTTCTGCAATATTTGGGGTAGTAACTGTTTTTTCAGACTACTATTTGCAGTAGTTTTTCTCATTCATCAGGGAGAAAATATAAAGTTATTCGAAGTGATAGTGCAGTGACAGGGGTATGTGGAGGAATGATGAATAATTGTTACAAAATTTCCTGGTGCTGCTCCATAGTCAGTTGGATGTATATTGCTAGGGTGATGTTGTGACCAAAGAATAATATAGTTTTTGGTGTTGAAACAGAAAAAACTAAATTAGAGGTGTTATTTTCATTTCATTTGTCACCTTTATAATTGAAATAGCTTTGGAGTCACCAGCTCAAAAGATGCCAGTAAATTGAGACAGGCTCATAAAGCCATGAGAGTGAAGGAAAACATGCCAATATTTCATGATGAAAGATAAAACATATTCTATGCTGAGTGTGCCACTTATAGTCCTATATGAAACAGCTTGTAAAGAATACTCTACTGATACTGTTTAGGAAAACTGTCAAAATACTGTCATGTTGTTCCACTGTTCAGTTCATAAAGTGCAATGAACTTTGGTCTGTGCCTCTGTACCTGGCAAAGTAGCAAAAAAGTAAGGCTTGATTCTGCTGTGCAGTGCTCCTTTTGTTAGAAAGTAGTGCATAGCCTTGTGCTTTTTGGTTTTGGCTCCTGGTTGGAAGTTGTCAGTTGCCCAGACAGAATGGGGGACTGGTGGTGGTGGTGGTGGTATCTTCACTTCCTCTGGACAGGAGCATCCGCCCAAGCTATTCTGAGATAAGGAAGATCCGTGTGTACAGTGGTGTGTATAATTGAGTATTCAGCCTTCATAGCAACATGTGTGCTTTCAGAAATACAACAAATAAGTTCCCATGGGTGTTACCACAGATGTAGCTGGATCAGGTTCAGTTTGGTGGGAGCTCTCATGTAGATAAATCTTCAGCTGATTCTGAAGTTTGTTGACAGTACACGTGGTCTTTCTGAAGATTAAGAAATTTCTGGAACATATCTATAAGTGTGCTCATGCTTCACCCATACCACACAGTGTGGCCATATCTCCTGGGAGAGATTTCCTTTTGGTCCTTATCTGAGGCCCTTCAATAGTAAAATGAGATACTGATCTTATGGGAATTTACAAAGCTGTTTACTTACTGGAATATTCTAGTTCAATCCCTCTGGCTTATGTTTTGCAGGAAAAGGAAGACACAAATCTGGATCCTTTGAATAAATTTGCATTTTTTTCAGTAACTCAATGAAATAATGTAGATTTACACCATCTGTCTTCGCTATCTTTAAGGATGGAAACTGTCTGAAATTCGCCTCCAAGACAGTTTACAGAGTGTCTTCTGCAACAATCAAACCTCCTGGATTTGTTGTTGGAGGACATTTTTCTGCTAGTACAGGCAAAATTTTTTTTTCTTTCTAACCTGTAGTTGCAGTTGGGCTGTTACAATTAGCCATGATAACATGTGAAGTCTTATACGAGGGTAGTTCTTGTGAAATTTTTCACTTGGAATCACAGAAGTGAAGAAATCAAACCTTCTTTTGTGCTGTAAGCTTATTTTTTTTGTGTAGGCACTTAGATAAATATGGTAATAGAAGCCGTAAAGCCTGTTCTACATTAGAAAGCTCTTGATTTCCACAATAGAAATTTTAAATGAGTTTTTGGTAGATTCCATGTCCTCAGCTCTTGATAAAATTCCATGTGTATTTATATACAAGAAACCTGAAGAAAACTTAGTGGAGTATGTGGTGCTTTGTTCTTCAACAGTTTGTTAACATATTTACGTTTTTGGCCAACTGTCCTGGCTAACATAATATTAAAACATTAGAGTGCTGTATCACACTTGCAGGATTCGTGGTGATGTTTCTGAAACTATCAACTTTTAGAAACTTTGCATAACTTAAATTCAAACTGCACGTTTTTGTTTGAAAAAATGTATTTACAAAATCATTTTATAAAGATTGCATTCAATGAGACAGGCATTTATAGTATCTTAATGTTATTTACATTGAGTAAATTGAAGAAAATATCTACAAAACAGAGGATGCTGCAGCTTCTGTTAGGATATATCACAGCTGATTTTTGAAATTAAATGGGTACAAGAAAAACTGATACAAGATATAAATTGGATTGAAACATATGTAGTTAATATTTTCAATTGTTTAATATTAAGGAAATGCTTTTGTTGGAAGGACAAAAATATCAGACTATCCTTAAACTGGAGATATAACTCCTGTCACCTAGAAGTGTTTGTAAGGCATGATGCTGAAAGCTCAAGTATTCCTTTATTGATACCAGTGTTTACTCTAATGTGATTTCATGATTAAAAGCATTGGCTGCTTTTACTAATATGTATTTTCTGTAACTGTTCTTAGTCTGGCAGGAAGTTTCATGCCCTTTAAAGGTGAAAAGGTTTTCCTTTTCATCCTTTCAAATCTGATGATCAGCTAATCTTTAATAGATGAAAAAAATCCCAACAAAATCAACCAAACAAACAAAATCCATTTGCTGGAATTAGTTCTCTTGTGGTTGAGAGCTGTCAGGGATATTTTTGTAAATCACAGGGTGTTTCCACAAAAGGTTTTCCTTTTTATCTAATTGATAGGCTGTGCCATAGAATTTGAGCCACAGAGCTGTGCACTTTGTGATGGTGCTTGTTTGGGGCTGCAAGCAATTCTTCTGGTTCAGTAATATGCTGTCAATGCACTTGGTTTATGTATAAATGTGGTAGAAGGCAAGAGGCAGTGAAGAAGTGGAGAAAATAGATGCAGATATAAAAGCACGTGGTTCACTTTCTAGGTTTGTTTACTAAAGTCAGTTGTTGAAACTGCTCAAAAAAGGCCTTTAACCTGGCAATTATGAAACACTTTTTCAGAAGTGAAAAATTGTGCAGGATGGATTCTTCACATTGCTACACTTCATCAAGGGGGTCACTTATGGTTTAATCAGTCAGGTTGGATAGTCTAGAAGCCATTCATGCCATGCTCAATGTGAGGCCACATCTGTATACAAATGAATCTGATTTAAATGATCCTTTTTTTTTTTTTGATATTACAGAAATCTGCAATGGTAATAATATAAGGTCACCTAAAGATTCAGTGATTGGATCCATTTTTTCTCTTAAAACAAGAGCATTAACCACAAAGTAGGTCAAGATTTTAGTACAATATAATGATTCCTCAGAAGAAACAGAGGAATCTGTTTTGCATTTGTTTTGTTTCTCTGTGGATAAGCAGTAATGCAGCATAGATTGGCATCAGCGTGTTTCCTTTCATTCTGTAGCCTTTCAGTTACAAAGGAAAGAACCAAGCAGTGGGATAAGGCAGGTTGTTGGCATTAGGAAGTTTGAACCTGCTCTGTGCAGTTTGATTCCTCCATAATATGGTGGGAGTTGTACATAACATATAGTTATGTGTGCCTTCTCACAGTTTTCTAGCTCGTGGGATACTACAATACTGACATGTTATTGGAAGAACAGCTAGAATGCTATTTTACAGTTAACTCTTGTGTGGTCCTTTTACTGTCAGTGAAAGACTTTGCATTTTAAAGCTATATAAGTTTGTTTTGTGTCTCATAAGTATTACGACCAAATTAATTTTGGTATGTACTTTAAACTGAAGTACTGTATTTTTTTGCCCTCGTAAGCAGAAATGGTTGGTGGTATTTCTTATCTTATGGTATGCTGTCTTATCCTGGTGTTGTGTTGGGATAGCTATTGATTTCAGAGTATAGTACAGTAGGAGGCTTAGCTTTCTTATTTCATTTCAAAAAGAGCAGAACAAGAAACAAAGGTTCTCTGTAAGCATTGCAAAGAAAGAAAGAGTAATTACTGTGGAAACAGCTCCTGTACAACCCTGCCGTTATCAGAAGAAAGACCTGTGTCACAGTCCTCCTTTTGGCAAAGACAGGGTCGTATGCTGCCCGTGTTAGCTTTTACATTCTCACTGTCATCCTTGAATGTCTCTTCACAGAGTGAATTGTCTAAAATTGGCATGGATCAGATGACAAAATTTCTAGGATAAAAAACATAGATGATGAATTCTTTCCTGTGGCTTACCATTCTTTCTTGTTCTGGTTCAGTTGAAGTGTTTTCATGTGAAAATAGAGGAAACTCTGGTCTTTCTTCCTTTGGTTGGCTTCTTTGTTTGAGAAGCTCATCGAGAATCCACTGACTTTGTTGGAAGTCTTTTATGACTTTTCTTAGGCTGAGAGAGCTGGGGTTGTTCAGCCTGGATAAGAGAAGGCTCTGAGGTGACCTAATTGCTACCTTCCAGTATCTGATGGAAGTCCACAGGAAAGATGGAGAGAGACTTTTTGCAAGGGAATGAATGTAGTGATAGCACAAGTGGAATGGCTTCAAATTGAAAGGGATAGGTTTTGATTAGATATTAAAAAAATTATTTACTGTGAGGGTGGTGAGGCACTGGAACAGTCTGGAACTGTCCAGCAACGTGGTGGATGCCCCATCCCTGGAGGTGTCCAAGGTAGGGTTGGATGGACCTTGGAGCAACCTGATCTAGTGAAAGGTGCCCCTGCCAACGACAGGAGGGTTGGAACATTATGGTTCCTTCCAGTCCAAACAATTCTATGATTCTATGAAATTATCTGACCGATTAATATGTTTTCCAAATATGTAATACTCAAATATATACATATACTACTTTTTCAAAGGAAGAATTAAACCATCAGTGATATGCTACCATAATCAGAGAAGAGTCTTTCCTTTTCTGTGTTCCCTAATGCTGCAATCAGAACTGTCTTGTTTCCTGAAGCAATCCATCATGTTGATTTACAAGTGCTTCTACTGTCGGTATTGTGCTAATAGGAAGCTCGTGGCATCTGTCCTTGTGCTGAAAGCAAGCCAGAAGCAAGAAAAACCCCTGATTACTAGATGATGTACAATCAGTGGATAAGGTAGGGGAAGGTTGGGGAAGATTCTGGACAAATTCTGGAACTTAGTCAGTGAACTAGAATTATTTTATTATCTTTTCATTAAAAAGTCTCTCCGCTCCAGGTTAAGACTATGCAATACTTTAATATTTAGATTGATCACGGTGTATTGCATGTTTTTGACTGTATCACAAATGAGCAGGAAAAATTTAATTGGTGTGTCGTTTCTTTCCTATTGCTATGTATGTGTGTCTGCTTTCCCTATGGGAATAGCTAAAACTGTTGGAGTTTAGCTCTAGCCTCCTCACTAATCACTGTGAAGATGGATGATGAATGTGTGGACTTCTGCCTTGAATCCTCTTCTATTCTACTTCCTACGGCTTTGGGGAATGAAGAATTTGATTTCTGAAATGAAGAATTTGATTTTTTCTTCCCAAAGGCAAATCTTTTTTGAATTTCTTTTTTTTTTTGCTCCTGATGTGGATTTTTTCCCCTCCTAGATTCAAGATCTTGGGGTCTTCTATGTGAATAGGATGCTGCATTTTACTTCTATTTGTCTCCTGTTATTTCTCAACCTTGATCTCCATAAAAGTCTCTAATTTTTAAGTTCAAACATGTTTTGTTTTTTTTTTTTTCAGTTGAAGTTCTGTTCAGAAAAGCCTTTTGTGACTAACACTGCAAAATGCAGAATAGCGCCTGAGAGGACCTTATTTTGTGTCCTTTAAATGATTAAGGCCATTATTCACTTCTGGGTTCTAGCTGATATAATGAGCATAGAGGCTGCTAAGAGCAGTAGGCCCTGAGGTGAAAGCATCGTTGTTCAAAGTTCTATTTCTTCAGAACTGGTTATGGTTCAGTATGTCCCTCTACTAAATAAATGGTAGGATTAAAATAGGCTTAATTCTTTTTTACATAATCCACATTTACAGAAAGAAATCAGAAATGTTTGATACCTCTTTGAGAATTGGAAGCTGCAAGAGCTTGGTACTCCAGCATCTCTCTGGATGAATGCAAGGCCTTTAATAATTGTTTAGTATGCTACTCACCACTTGACCAAGAAAACTGCTTGTGTGGACAGTCACACTTCGGACCTTAATTTTTGAATGATTGCCAGCGTCAGTGTTTGATTTCTGTAGTTTAAGTGATGTATTTTGAGTGATCTTTGATTTTTTTTTTTTTATGCAAATCAACAATTTTAAATATCTGTTTCTCCCGGTAGGTTGTGAAAGGGAGGGTTTTAAGAAGATGTGATGTTTTAGTAGAATTTATAATCTCTTACTGTTCCTAGGAGCAGTAGTGGTCAAGTGAGCATTACAACTCATGGGTTTGCCTTTCCCAAGCAGCACTGTTTGGTGGTTAGGGTTTGAAGTATCCTCCCCCCATAGTGCTTGTGATCAGCAAGAAATGATGCAAGTAGGGTAACATCTGGCAGTACCAATGGCAAAAAACCTGGGATAAATGTGACTGCCTGTGACTTGGAGTTTTCTTAATAATGTATGCCATGGCTGTGCTGTGTTCTGTTAAAAGATAAGCAATTTCACATAGCTGACAGCTTGTTTAATCTAGATTCCCTCTTTCTGTGAATTAATTTGTATGGTCCCATGATGAGGAAATGGCTTGTTTTGCAGAGATTGGTCTGCTCCAAATGTCTTCTATTTCTTTAACAACAGGATGGAAACTTCAGGAGATGAGTTCTTTTCACTTTCAACTACAAATTGGATTTACTCATTGAAGTTACAGATGTTGTGTTCTGGAATGAAATCTCCTTTGGATCTCTGTCCAACAGCCAGGGAGTATATAGTTCTTTGCAATGTAAACAAGTAATCTTAAAGACAGCAAAATTTCTTTGGAAAGCAGATGTTTGTCTACCCTCTATTTAGTCATGTGTCTTGTTATTCAATTTTATTGAGAAGCCTATATATATTTCTTATGTAATATTTTAAAAACATGGCTACTACAATTAAAATCAAATGCAGGAGCTCAGCAAGCAGTTAATTATATTTTGAGAGATGCTCTTAGAAAACTGCTAAAGGCAAGGATGTTTTGTAAGATCACCCTTTTCTCTATTGAAGCTAAAAAATATCAAGCTTCAACCAAAGATTCAAGTTAAAGCATTGGAACATTTTTCTTTTTTTTTTTTTCTTTTGCTTGTTTGTTTGTTTTTGTTTTCTTTCGTTTGCTTGTTCTGTTTGTTTTGGGTTTTCTTGTTTTGTTTTGATTTGTTTCCTTGGGGTTTTTGTTTGTTTGTTTTTATTATTATTTTTATTTTTAGTTCATACTGAAATCTTTTGCATGTTTTTGAAGGAAACAATTTTGACCTTTTTAATTAAAAAAACCTCACAATTATTTTGATTTTCTTTTACATGGCAAGTTTCAGAACCAAATCACATTTTTTCTCATGAACGAGATAATGCTTTCTAACCTTCTTTGTTTTTCAGCCTTCCATATTTAAATAAAACCTTGGAGAGGTGAATGAACGTAATCTGTCATCTGTCAGATGCTATTCACTAATTTTGGCAGGACAATGTATTGAAGTGGTTTAGGTAACATTAAAACACAAGGCATATATAAAGGAAAAATAAAGGAGATGATGCTTGACTCCAACTGGATTAAATGGCATAAGAAAATTAATCGCTTTACCTCTGAACTCTCTCTTCCAGTGCTGCAAATAAGAGGAGGCTGGAATTGTTTTGGGATTTTGAAACTATTCCCAAGGCTCAAGCTGTCTGAAAATCATGAAAAGATTTTTGCAGGTAACAGTCTTAGGTAAAAAAGAGTACTGCAGTAAGATATCATCAATAGATCCTGGGATCTGACATATTAGAGTCATTATTGTCTTCCTAATTTGTTGGTCCTCATTTTATGGTTTAATAAGAAGCTTCAAAACAAACTTGAGCATCTCCTACATTTCATTTAGTTTAGGAGGAAATATGCTATTGGATGAAAAACATATACTTGTTAGCCGTGCGTATTTCTGACTACCTGAGAGTTAAAGGTGAATATGACTTGTACTCTATTTTTTTAAGAATAACTACTAATCTGATGAAAAAGAAAAAACTGTTTTTTCATAAGTCTTGTAGTTTTATATTTCAGTATCATGTTTCAATAATTGGAGACAGAAAGTGTAACAATTTAGGTTCCTCTATAATATTTGTTTGGATTACAGTAAGTAAAGTAATTATTATTTATTTATCACTGACAATTTGCACCCTATTAGACAATATCTACAATTTGCAAAGTGTCAAAAATATATTAAAGTATGTATGAATAAATCAGCCTGCTTACTTTATCACTCTTAGATTTTGATTCAAGAGTCTGACGTTACTGCATTTTTTGGGGAACTATAGTAGTCAAAAACTCTACACTGATTGCAGACCTACCTTGTCTGAATGCCTGTGCTCTTCTACTTTACACTTCAAACAAACAATGCCACCAATCTTATATTTTTTTTACAATCATGTTCTGTTGCTAAATTATAATTTTTGAAAGAGAGTAAGACTTGACCAAAGTATTGTGTGTTTAGTGTTTAATGAACTTGAAAATTCTACTTGCTTAAAGCTTCATTGACAAAAAGTGTCTTTCGAAAATCTCTAAAGGTTTGGTGGGTTTGGGCTTTTTTGTCTGATTTAAATAAAAAGCATATTTAGCAAAGTAGATATTTGCTACACCTTAGAAGAAAATTACACCTCAAATTGGTTTATGTAGAAGTTTTCAAAGATGTCTTAACAGGCATTGGGTATTTAAGACCATATTTTAAAAATTGTGAGGGAACAGGCTGGTGTATTCTCATTGGCACCTGTGAAAGCCCCAAATAAAATCTAGATTCCTGACTAATATCAAGTATAATGCAAATGACATAAGTAGCATTACATGTGTCATCACTCAATACAGAATTTGGAATTTTGCTGAGAGAGAATGTGGGAAATATTTTGCTGGAGCTGCAAATATTTTTCACAGTAGGTATTCACAGAATAACTTGAGATGATAATACAAATCTTGTATTCTGAAGGAAGAGCTCTTGTTTCAAGAGCATAGAGTTGAAACTTCTGGGATTTTTTAATTTGGCACACAAAAGGGCATGTGAAGACAGGAGAATCCATAAATAATGCTAAGGTTCTAGGCAGCCTGCCATTCTGACAGCATACTTTATAAACAATCATAAATAACACTCACTGCACCATATCAGCGACAATTATCCCATGCCATCAGCACCATTGCTCTGATTTACTGGGATCTTTGAAGAAAAGAAATACTCACCTGTCATGCCAAACTGCAGAGCTCTAATATGGTTGATATTTTTCCTTCAAAGTTCATTATGTTTGGCTCTTGTTTTCTGTGATTCTCTGCTTGTTTTGTGTTTCAAAATACAGTCAAGACTGAATTTAGATAATTGTTTTGGAATCAAAATGCCTGAATGGCTGCAAGAGATTATAGGTGCAAATCCTATTGTACTGATAAATAAGAATAATGCTCTTGTGAAAAGTGCTTTTCTTCTGTCTCTTCTGAGCAAAATCCTTTTGTTTTGGAAGTAACTCAAGGAGCAGAAGCAAAAACCACAGGATTAGAAGGATAATGGGAAATGGTGGTGCCTTAAGGCAGGATTCCCAAGAATAGGTTATGAGGTGTGTTTCTTTGCTACTACAATGATGGTCAGGTGTCTCTAGAGCAGAAGTGGTGTGCTACAAGGAACAGCACAGTAGATTGGCTGGTAGGTTCTACAGCTGACAAATAGCTTCATTGGCAAAGGGGTGACCCCAGGAAAGCTTTTTAATAAGGGTTGCATTATATAGGGCACAAACTCTTATTGCAAATTAGTAGAAATGACAACAAACAACAGACTTGGGAACCTTAACATTTTAAACCATAAGTAGAAATGTCTACTACACTGCCTTGAATATCTAATACTCTAAGACCCACTGATCCTTTGTAATCTGTTAGAGGAAAAAAGGGTTGGATATTCTGAGGTATTTTCCAGGGTGAAGAGGAAATTTTAGAAAGTTATACACGGTGTGGTGCTCCAACAGGCTGGATTCTATTGGGTATGTCTACTTTGCTGTCTGTGTGAAGCTTGTGCAGGTATACTTCCACCATGCAACGAGGTGGTGCAGGTGCTAGAACAGTATATCCTTGATAGCCTAGGCCTGAGTCTGTGACTGCCTGCATGGGGTTTTGGCTCAGTGTATGCTGAAGGTCTTAAGGCCTGGTGGTGTGTGTTGGTTATTTCATTTGTTTAGGGCTGGGGGTTTTATGAGTTGTTTTTGTTGTTATTGCTGTTTGGTTTTGGTGGCTTGTTGGCTTTTTTTCTGCAAGTTTTGGGTTTTTTTTGTTAAAGTTACATATCAAATATAGATGAGTCACAATGACAAAATAAGTACAGTCTTGAAAATTTAAGAGATCAGTGTTCTTAGCGTGCTTGCTTATAAGGCATTCTACAACACTTCTTAACAAGAGAAAGCTTGACCTGATAGCTTGGCCAGAACATAAGTTAAGCTGTTTCTTTTGTCTTCTTCCAGTTCTGCAGACTAATGTAGACTTTGGCCTATGTTTTGAAATGCTCTTTAATATCATTCATTACTTGAAAGATGTATTTCTAAATTGTATTCCATAGTTCATGAAGATTTTGAAGAAGGGTTTTGGAAAATGGAAGAGTTTTATCTAATGTCACTGTATTTCAAAGGTGGTGTTGTTCAAAAGAAACAGCATTTTTTAGCCAGCCAACAGCACGCAAAAGTTAGAAAGCAGAGTTTCATGATGTATGGACACTTGACTAAACAAGATCTTCTGTCTTGCAGGAAGTATGTGTTAAGAAGTACAATTCAGCAAATTAATGCAAATAGATGGTTTTTAAATGGTAGCCAACTGGAGTAGAAGCATTGCAATCAAAGTGTCATGAGATTAATTTTTTGTGTAATGGAGAACACGTCACTCAGAACTGTCTGGTTTGTACAAAAGTGCCTGTATTTTCTGAAATTTGAGCATTCTTGTAAAGATAAAACATTCACTTCACTTTGCAAATCAATAATTACAAAACATTTCCTTGCAAATACAGTTTCCTTTATCACTCGTTGATTTCTTCTTAATTCTTTATTTTACACACATCTCAGATTTCTGTAGTCCCAGTGATATATTTGGGGTATAGACTGATTAGAATAAAGAGCTACTAAAACCAGTATTTAAGCCATGGTGCTGCTGAAAGTCAGTTTGACCAGTGAAATGAACAGATTAACATACCTTGATAAAGAGGAATCCTAGATAATTACCAATGTGCACTTTGAGCTTGTTCTTCGACATTTGTTTCTGATTACAGAAGAAACCCAGGAATTTTTCTGGTAAATAGAAGGCTTGGATGTTTCATGGTTTCACAGGTTGTTTGTTTACAAAACAGACTAAATTTACAATGTACAGGACTTTTATTGGAAACTCACAGGATTTATGATTAAAAGCTTGTGCCATGCTTTTTTTCATCCTGCATGCTGTTGTGGGCACTGGAACGCTAACTTCCAATTGTGCAAGATATTCCCATAGGATTTTTCTTGTATACTCAGTGTTTAATCTTTCATAAGACTCTTCCAGCAGATAGTTTCTGCATTGTGCATATTCATTGTAATTTCTATGAACACAAACATCTGATGACTTATCTCTGAAACAAATCCAGAGTTCCATACTGGTTTCTAATGAAGCTTCTAATTTAAGGAGACATTTGACAACTTCTTACTTCCAAATGGCTCTTTGACTGTTGAAGTCCAGGAGCTGACTTTTCCTTGAAACAAAATCCCAACCAGATGTAAGTCAGATGAAAACTGGAGGTAACTGAATAGAATCCAGCACCCCCTGGATTCACTCTGTCACCGGACTACCCCTAAGTAAACTGGTTCACACTGGAGAGATACAGATTCTCTGAGTCAAAAATAATTGAAATTCTCCAGAATGTCAACTGTCTGCCTAATTTGTTTTAAAGTCCATATCTGAAACCCATACTGTAAAAAAATATAATTAATCATTATTAATATTAATAGTAGAAAATATTCATAGAAAGATATGATTTTTGAATAGACACAGAAAAGAAACTCTTTTTTTATGCCCTCCTAATATCTTTTTTCCCCGTTTCCCTGATTATGGCATGTGATTCAGGGAAAAATGATTCTAAAAACAATTTCTTTTTGTTATACTGATGTGAATGATGTTCTAGTGAAAATTATGTGTTAAGGTATGGTGTTGCCTAGCAAAAATGTCAGAACTGCCTGCGGGAAGTGCAAATCATTGAAGAAATTGATTGTAATTTTTTGGACATATGAATTCCAGAGCAGAGAAGAAATATTAGAGGGAAAAAGGAGAATCTAGAGATTGTATAGCAGTGTATTCTGGCTCAGCCATTTTTTCAGAACCAGAGTTACTTGGCTGATGTTTAATTGAGGGCTAAAAAAACTAGGCTGCAATTTCCAAGCAATGCCCGGAAGCCAGTAATTGCCTCCATTCCATAATTGGAAATATACAGAGAGGTCTTTGACTTTTGTTATGTGCCACACCGCACCAAACATCTGCTGAGGCAGTGGAACAAGGTACAGAACACCACACAAGTACTGGGCACTGCCTGAGACAGCACAGATGTATCCAGACGTATCCAGAGGCAGAAACTTGGATCGCAGAGCAGGGAAGCTGTGTTTGAGAGGCCATTTTGGTATGTGGCTGTACCTGGGTTGGTTTGGGGCTGGCAGCAGCTCAGGTAGTCCTTTGCTTTTTTTCATCACATGGTATAGACATGCATCAGAGTTAGGCTTTTAGTCATAGTTCATTTTGTAATAATTTAGACTTTTGTCATTGACTTTGAATCATAGGAGCATCCACATAGCCAGAACAACCTAGACTCTGAACCATGAACCCTATATTGGCTGTTGCCAGTACAGAAATTTATGTTTATTTCATTCAGCCACTTGCTGTTTGACTCTTGTGTTCAGTAGTTCTGCACCATTTTAACTGACAGTCTGGCATATTTGAATGACTCCAATTTAGAAGTCTAGTTCAGTAGGTTTTGAATTTTAGGAGAAAAAGCCCCACTATCCTGAAAGTTGTTCAAGGAAAATTGTTGGCGGCTAGTTACTATTTATTTACGATGGGGAAGTTCAGGACTGAAAATATTTCAGATTCTAGATAGCCAGTCAATCACCTGTAGTTAAAGACAGAGAAAACATAGACAAAACATAGTATAGATCTAGGATTGTAGGATTCATAGGTACCTGTGAAGGTTGGTGAGAATATACAGGTAAGTGAAAGTTCTGTAATTATTTTTTTTTTGATCCCTCTCATGTTTCAGCCTTAATGTTTTAAGTCTAACAGAATTGTCTTTTACAGCAAAATCTCAGGATGACTTCTGTGTGATTTTGGGTGCAAATGAGGTTAGCTAAATAAATAAACCTGTACTTAGAAATACTTATGTCTAGTATTGTTAATATTCATATACTGATGATTAAGCAGAAGATATAGTTCTAGCTATTGCAAGCATGTGCATAACTGGCAATATTATTAGAACCATTAAACTCTGTTTGTAAAGTGGAATAAATTAAAGTGTTTGTTCAGTTTTCCTTGTGTGCTCAAACTCCAAATTTAGCATGTTTTAAAGCCTTTTTAAATTTTGTTGCTGTTAATATTACTGAAGTGAAAGAAGTATAAATGTCAAGTTATACTCATTTACCCTTGCTAATACAACATAAATGTATAGACATTATGGTAGAGATGCAATAACTGTGTATGCTAGTAACAGTTTTTCCATACTATATTTTTTTTCTGTTACAAAGATTCAAGAGGGTCTTCCACCATATGTCTTTGTTCAGCATATTTTAGTTAACATATTTTGTTTAGCATATTTGTTGTTTCATTCAAAGAAATAGGATAAGAAAAGGTTGTGAAAAGATTAAACTCTGTTTTTGAAAGTCAAAATGCTTAGTCTGCCACTAGAATTACGGTATTTACAGAATAATATTTAATGTCAGTCTTTTTGAAGTTTATTTCTGCTTTTCAGCTACTCTTCTTTTGCTTGGTAATAGCATGAACAGAGTTTCATACTTTGCTAATTTTCCACGAGTCAAATATATAAGATAAGTGTATCAAGTTTTTTCGTGGGTTGAGCAGGATCATGAAGTAGAAGGTAGAAAAGGAACTGTGTAATCTTACTCAGAGCACCCTGGGTCATCTTCTTTATTCTTAACACAATATGTCAATAGATCCTATTTTTCAGAAAAATATTTGAAAAGAGCAAGACAGCCAAGGTGTGGCAGGAGAAAACAGAGGTGAGTGGCTAAAATATACACAAAATAGGTAAAATAAAAAGAAAGGAATTTTGATTCTGTATGTATTGGGTAACTGCATTGCATAGCAAACAAATTCTGTGTTACTTTTGCTTATAGAGAAGTCCTTTTAAATAATCAAGAGACAATTATAGAAAGTTAGCATGTGGTTTCTTGCTACCCCCAGCCTCTAATTTCTTTTAGATGTTTTTACTATGGTTTTCAGAATTTGTGGATAAGCTGCAATGATGTAATGTGAGTTTTCTCTCTATTGCAAAACTCCACTGAATCTTGGAAGAAGTGCTTTTCCAATTAAAGTCCACCTTCATGCAACACTTTCTACCATTTAGAAACTTTCACTGGTGTCTGCCATTGCACGATCAGACTGTTGTTGCTCTGTTATGCCTGTCCCCTCTAACTTCTTACTCGTTTTTATTTATAGAGAGGCCAAGAAGGCTTTTAAAGGTTTAAGAAACCCATACTGCTCTGTAGAGGAGAGAAAACTTGCACTGGATTGGCCTCTCTTACTCTATCTTCTCTGAGTAAACTTTTAAAAAAAATTCTAAGCAAGTTTTTATGTAAAGTAATGAGGATCGAAATATTGATGCAGGAAATACCTTGAAAGAGAGGGATCTGACAAGACTGGAGTTGGAGGGTTTAAAGGAACATGAGGAACAGAGCAAGGTGTGACCATGGCCCGTCCTAAAGCACTCTCCTGTCACGGGCACAAGGCTCACAGAGGATGCTTTGACCCCTTCTTAGAGGAGTAAAATGTTACAAGACCTTATGATCCTGCTAATGAAAGACAGAGAATTTGTTATAAAAATACTCAAATGCTCACTGCTACTCAGCTCACAGTAAAAATGAAAAGTGTAGATCTGCAATGCCAGGACTTCATTTTGTGCTGTCCTGGGATATTTTAAAACAAATGGTATGGAAATTCTCAGTTATGGAAGTATCAAAACCCTACATATGCATATAGTATTTAATAATTTTTGAATTTGACAGGAACAGTTCTTTTTGATTACTAAGGGTATCAGTTCGTAACTTTGGAACTGTGTTATGATGTTTCTGAGATATCTATGAAGAGCTACTCACCAAATGAAATATTCCAAACTGTCTAGAGAATTTGCCAGCAAACAGCAGCTTAATGTATGCACGATATGTATGAAGGTACTAGTTTTCAAACTTCAGGTGTGGAATTGGTCTTTTCTGACCAAACTATAATCATACATGTGGAAACAGATTATGTTTTTATATTTACGCAGTGCTTAGAAATTTTTATAAATTACTTTGTTGATTTTGACTTGCCATAATTGCACCCTGAAATGTAATATTGTGGTCTGCAACAACTGCAAGAATTTTGAGTTTAACTTTACAACCTTTAGTTGTAAGTTCTATAATCATAGTGTTGTTGCTGATTGTGAAAATTGCATTGGCTATACAAATCAATCACTTATCAGGTGAAGTAATGGCCATGCATGATGAAAAAGAAATGTGAGCCTCACTTGAATCTGTGCTGGTTGTCACGAAAAAAAAAAACTAGAGAGGAAAAAGTAAGGACACAAATAAGATATCTTTCTCATTTTTGATCCAGAATCCTTAGGGGTTGTGGAGTTTGTGATGTCTTTGCTGTGCTCCTGAGTGCTGGCCTGTGGCTCAGTGACTAAGCAGAGGGGATTTGAGCTCAGCATTTTTCCCATTTTCAGTATCAGGCCATAGGTTTGTCTTGTCCTGGCAGATCAAGGCCCCAAGAGCTGTCAGGGGTTGTGTTGGCTAGAGCTGGTTGGGACTTCTTTTCCTGTAGCTTTGTGCCAGTGGCCTCCCCCAGCCTTAGCTTTGACTTTGAGAGTGCCAGAGCTGGCAGCCCTGGGATGTTGGTGTGTCACAGCTCCAGGGATCAGTGGATGGCAACCCATACCCGGGCTTTGGCTGAGGTTAGGGAGGTGGCTGGCATCCAGTGGTAGAGAAGCAGAAAGTGGAAAAACATGTTAAAACAGGTAAAGACTAACCTGAGTGTAGACAAGACTTTCTTTCACAATGAAGAGACCTTAATTCCTTCCTTCCCTGCCGTTTCCTCGTCTTGTAAACATCATATTCATCCTGGCAAAGACATTGGCATCCTGGTGACTGATCTGGTTGAACGCTGGGGTTGTTAGCTTGTATGACACTCCATTATTCTTCCAGCAGAGTTTGAAGCAACTTGATCTAGTGTGATTTAAGCAGTTGGTTCAAAAGCTCTGGTTGTAACCTAGTGGTGTTGTAGACATGATGCAATTAATTAATTTTTTATTCTTCTTCAAATATTTACTTAAACTTATAGGAGATACTTGCAGCATAGACTGGCAGGGTAAACATACTACCTTGTATATCTGGAAGGGGAAAAGTTCTGTTAAGATGACAGGTTGTAGCCTAAGTCATTCTTTATCCTGTGTATAAATTGAAAATTTTCCCCAAATCTCGAAATTTAATTATTTGCCATTCTGCTTATGGGGAATTAACTAACTACTTGTATGTACAATTCCCCAGTGAGTCAAATGTGCACACAGGAGTGCTTATGGCTTACAGAATGCTCTTAACAGAAGTGCCCGAGTCTTTAATTGCATGTAAGGTACACATTATACTCTTAATTACTATTCTCTGCTGCTGTGTACAGATGTTTCTCTATAGCTTCTGACTGAGGAAAATTAATCTTGGTAAGAAATGATCAGGTTTATCACTTGGTGGTGTTCTTCAGGTAATAGTTCTCTCTCTTCCCTGCATATACATTCCTAAGAACAAATATCTTGTGGATAGTACTAAGTTCTAGGATGATTGTGAGAGATGACAGGGAAGACACATACTTTTGGTCTAACAAAAAATTTTAAAAAAAGGCAAACAAAGTGTTTCACAAGGTCAGTGCAAGAATTGACTACCTGTTTGAAGATTGCATTGAAATGTTTCGGTCTGTGCTATTAGAAGGATCAGGTCTCATAACTGCTGTTTTATTTTGTGGACTTATGTTCAAATGTGACAGAGGTCTCAAGTGAAATTTCTGGATTTTATTTAAGCAAGTGCTTAAAATGAGTCTTTCCTTAATATGTATGCTTTTCTAAATAAAGTTGCATGGTGTTTAGGTAGAAAGTAGAAAGAAAGGAATACTTTTAAAATCTTCGTGCTTAATTTCTGTTTTCCAGGTGAGACTTGGTTTTTTGAGAGGCTTCCTCACTGAGAGCTCAGGTCTGCAAGAAAATGCAGGATGCCACTTTCCTTTGCACTGCTCTGATTCAGAGACACCAGTGTACATGTGGCTTTTTATTTATTTTACCAGAAATCTTGGGTTGTTTTTTTTGTCCTGAGCCATCATGCCACAGTCAGACAAGTCCTCTCTTGCCTAGGACTCTCTAGCTGACAGTTCTGGGAAGCACCATGAGCTCTGCTCCCCATACAGCAGGGCTAGAGCCAGGAGATGAAACTGAGATTTATATTTCTGTCTCCCCTCACAGATTGCATTGTTATGTCAAAGATTCCTCTCAGTCCTTCCCTCTTCTTATTTTTTTGCAAAATTAAAGAAAACAGGTGGTTAGGATGGTTGTGTCAGAGCCTTGAGGCACTGATAAGCCTAAATGGCCCTGAGGAGCTGTCCTGGGGCCCTCCAGCAGCTGCTGGGTGGGCCCTGAGCCACCAACACCCACCTTGTCCCTGCCCACGGCTGCAGGGTCAGCAGTGCAGCCAGATCCAGGGCCCCCAGCCTGACCTTGACTTCATGGACCTGCCCAGCTGTCAGGCACCACAGCCCCGCCCTGGCCGGCACAATTGATGCTGGTATTTATCTAGCCAGAATATGGGATATGGGGCAGAGTTTGGCTTGCCACGAGATTCGCTCAGTTGCCATTTGAACATCAGCATTTTGAATATCAGCACATGTGTTACCAGCTAGCTGTTACTTTAGTGAAACTTGGGAATATTTTCACTCACAGGTTCGTGATCGTACAACAAATATGCTAACTGGGTCCCTGGCATACTGGGAGCATGTTTTAGAGGGACTAATTAATGTGAGGATAGCATCCTTCCTGGCAGAGGAGAAAGCCGATTTATGGCTTCAGGAATCAGCATCAGCTGAGGAATACATTATCTTTGCAGATCAGCAAAGCACGTTATGTCGTCAGGTCAGGAGTGGCCAGCTTTATTTCCCCCCCTCCCCCCCAACACCTTAATTAGAGGAACCTTCCAGAATCTTTTGGCATTCTGAAATTGGCTGTAGTGTGGTATGCATTTGCAGCATCCTAAATGAAAAAAGTTCCAGGGTTCTGGTTTTCTGGATGAAAAATAGGTTTCTCAAAGCAGTGACTCACAATTAATGAACAACCATGTGTCAGTTATTGACATTTCCTTCAGAATATGCTGCACAGCAGCAAGATACTTTCTTCTTCTAATAAGGCCTAACGTGACATAAGGTTCTATCTGAAGGACCTTCTTGCTTTATTAATCTCATTATGACCACTTGAATTGCTACATCCTCTGTAATGATTAAAACATTTGACTCGCAAGTGTGACATTATAATGAGGATGGAGTTCACAGAATAAGGCATTGTATCATTCTCAAAGGCTGTCAGCAAATGGAAATATAAGTCAAACTCCTCAGCGTAATTTTCCTACTGTTTCCATGGAAGAACAACTCAAAAATTTTACATACTTATGTATGCAGGTTTCCAAACACAACTAAGTATCCTCTCATGGAAGACATGTTTTTGCATATTTAAATCTTAAAAAAATATAGATGCCTCAAGCACCAATTTTAAAAGGAATATGGTTTACCTACATGAATTGCCAAGCTAAAATTGACTACTTGTAATGTAGTATACCCTCTTCTTCTCACTGTGTGTATATTTTTGGGAAGGATGGGGGCTGAATCACTAGCCAAATTCCAGTCTGACAAATTATATATTTTCTTTTATTCTTTGCAGTTATCCTGTATTTGAAAATTTATAAATTGTTCTGCATTTTTCTTGAATGTACCATTGTTCAGTGGGAGCATATGATTAAGTAGATATTCAGAAAAAAAATCTTCATCTCTTATTCAAAAAACTAAAATGTCCTGCATAAAATTTTTCATAAGTCTTGTTTCTAAGTAATAAACCTAAACAAAAGAAATACAGGAAATAAAATTTAGTTCTGTGACTTTCTTTTGCAGGAATCTTGAGGGAGCGAAACTCAGCTATTCTTCACCATGATGGTCTAGAATAAAAAGGCATAACACATTGTTGAAACAATCCTTAGGTATGAAATGAGTTAGTAACTGCAATTGAGAATAAGACTTTATTTCTGAAAATAATAAGGCTCTCTTGTTTGATTTTTCAGCTGTGTGGAGAGGGTTGTATTTTTTCCCATAGAACGAGTTAATCCAGCATTTTCCTGCTTTAAGAGAATTTTCTGTGGGTGCAATTGCTGCTTTAAAAGCCTTCAGCCTTGACTCTACTCACTGTGATTTTCTGCCAGCAGTTTGTCTGTCTCAGCAACAAAAACCCAGTGACTTCAATTAACTGCATGTTCAGCTTCTTTTTTACACTCTCTTTTTTTTTTTGGTCGAATTACCTACCTAATTTCCCTATCCATTTCCCCAAGCTATGTATTGTTTCCTAATCTTAGTGAAAGCTGAAAGGGAGCATAACAGAATACCATTTAATTAGAGAAAAAAAGGTTAAGATTTGAATGCAACTTGAAAAAATATGGAGAACTCCTGCCTTTGAAACCTCCTGGGAAATATTCCCCAGGTAATCAGGGAACCTGGTGTATATATGCTCGGGGTAAAATTCATCTATGAGGGACTATGTCTAGGGCTAGAAACCTGCTGACATTGCAGATAGACTTCTCTTCGTGCTAGGTTTTTACTACTATTTTGACTTTGAATGAGTCAAATTTTGCTCAGACTTTTGCCTTTGTCTTGCTACTGGGCAAAAATTCGGCTGTTCAAAACCATTAAGGGAAGCAACAAATAGGATAGATAAGTGGAATCTAATTATCAACGAGGTAGGGAAAGTGCCATCCATCATCTCAGGTTTAGTCTTGTGAGAGACAGTGTGTAAAGATGTTAAAAACCCATTAGGACATCATTCTCTGCATTCCTGATCATTTCATACTGTATGTATTAAAAAAGAACGTAAAAGACACTTCCTTTTCCCTTGCCCCTGATTACTGAGGTAAAAACACAGAACCAAAAGGATAGACTGTGATAAAATCTTATAAGAAAACTAGAAAAACCTGCTGTGATATACTGAGATATTTTTTTTTCTGAGGGACATTTTTACTACTAGTTACTTGTTTTCTAAGGTCACTTTCCTTTTTTGCTATTTGAGAGCATCTGATGCACCGAACTAAAATAATTTCCTTTATTTTTTGCATAGAAGGGATTATGAGCTTTTGAAAGCTGTATGGTTTGCTAATTATATCATTGTCATTCAGTTGTCAAGTTAACTGAATTTTCCACTTGGTCTAGGATTGGGTAGAATTTGTTCTTGTTAGTCTTAATAAGAAAGATACAACTGCACCAGAAGAGGTCAGATTCCTCTTAATGTTCTTTGAAAACATAACTGCTTCAGGTCATTACAGAACATGTGTGTGATAAATATTTTATCACTGTAAATTGGGCTAAGGCTGGCTGTTTTGGTTTGGGACATTGACTCAAGTGTCAACAGTGAGCCTTTCTTATTTCTGCATAGTTTTCACGTTCCAATTTAATTTCATAATTATATTACAAGTTTTGCTTTATCCTGTGGCACAGAAATTCATATGTGATATGTAAAGCAGTCAAAGTGTTGTCAAGAAGATAAGAAACCTGTTATTTGGGTTCTAGGGGAAAGGTTTTGGAAGGAAAATCATGGATGGAATAAGGAGGTCTAAGCTTCGTTTTCCTACTCTCATTTCATAGTAGCTTCAACCTGAAGTTAAAGCACTGATGCAGAACTCGGGTGACAACTCCTCCTATACCTTATGGATTTTGAATCAAAAGAAAGGACTCAAGGCTCTAAATTCAATGTTGCTATAGAGGACTAATTTCTTTTTATCAAGAGTCCAAAAGTTAATGACCATTTGGCATATGATCCAGAAGTTTATGATATAGCTAGTCAGCCACCAAAATCAAGTAAATCTGAGCAATCCAAGGTGTGTTGATCTGGTTGTATGGAAATGGATATATTGTAAAATTACATGGGTAATATTTTCTTTTGCATTTTATCTGAAATGATAAGTCATGGTACTCAAAAGAGAATTTAAATTTATAATCTCAAGAAAACAAATATATAAAATGTAGAAAGGAAAATATTCCATGCATTAGTTGTGAGTGGTGGACATGATCTTACATAGTGTTATTTTTATTCTATCCATACAGTAGGAACTCCCTTTGAGGTGTTTCATTGCCAGTAGTTGGTCCTGATTTGCACCAAAAGTTGCAACAAGCCATCATCTACTGTAAACTCTTTTCTATAAGATAATGTTTTATTAAGCTATTTTTTCCACATCATATAGGCTGTTTCTTTATCAACAGAGTTCTGCTTTAGTTTGTTGCTGTCTTTACTATTTAATGATTATTTAATCCTTACCAAAATACCGACATTATTAGAATGATAAACATGCTTGGAAGTGAACAGAGTACCTTGGAAGTATTCAAAGAGTATAATGTATATACATACTGTATTTTTTTTGTGCCTGTAATGAAATGTATTAGAAGTGTTGGGACAGTACCATTGCAAGGCAGTGCCAGACACCAGAGGCAAACAGCATGATTTGCTATTTAGCTAATCCTGTAAGATAGGTAGTTGTGGGCTTGCGGCAAATATCCCATTGGCAGTGCTGTAACTCCTTCAAGGTTGGAAACCACAACTACTGCACCTTAATTAGTTTGCACTACAAAACTCCCACTTGAAAATCTTCTCCAAAAGGTGCTTAAGGTGCTTGGGAGGTTTTTTGTTTGTGTTTTTTGAAGGGGGTGGGTCCCATAATTTATTTAACTCCTGTTTCTCAATATCAGTGTTTTAAAGACAATTAAGGAGTCTAAAAAGACAAGAATAGTAAAGCTCATGCTGAGAAAGGAATGAAGTCCATGCAGGTTTTTTGTATATACACGATACTGATATTCAGATGGAGTATTTGCCAAACTGTAATACCTTAAAAATGGTCTCCAAAAGACTTCTTCACATAAAGATTAGAAACCTCAAACAAATAAAAATCCAAACAATAAAACTTCCCAAAAACCAAACCGAACAAAAAAAAAACCACCAGACCCTTTCTGCCAAGACTGCAAACATCTGCAGTTGTGTAGATTATAAGACTTTAATTGTCCAGGAATACTGTACTTAACATTCCAGGTATATTTCTGCTGGTTTAGGGCTGAGTTTTTGGAAGTGCTGTCAATGGTGGGAGGAGCACATGGGTGGAATGGCTTGCTTTCTCTTACTTGACTAAGGATTGTTTTAGTTCGCTGTAATACTCTGCTGTTTATAAGATTGTGGAAACAGATGTACTTTTAGCAAGAAAGAAGAATGTGATGGTTCAACCTGTGGAGTTGTTATTAGTTGTCTCTAAGGAAACAAAATTCTTAGAGAGAGAGAAATTTACATTGGTATTGTCACAACAGCATGCTGTTCTTTGTAACCCAGGAATAAGGTAATGACCACCAAGAGAAAATTAGTGTATGGTCTGGGAGAACAAGACAGTTTTGCTGGTGTTTTTATACTTATTTGAAAAACCTTCTTAACAGAAAAATTAATAGCTCTAGTATTTTTAGCTGAGACTGACCAGACCCCACAATGTTTTATCCTTATATTTTTAAGTTCTGTGTATTGAAATTTGAGGGTACTCACTGTTTACTAATGGTTTACATACACTTGGGAGACTTTGCTCTGTGTATACATACCATATTGCATATTTTATATACAGCATCTTATCATGTTTTGTTAAGATAGCAAACAGTCTACTTAAATGTGCAATTTACATTCTAAAATTGCTTGGAGAGAAATATAGGGGATTTATATCCATCTATATGTATATCTATCTATGTTTGCAGGATGACTGTCAACATGGTAGTTTGCATTTCCCAAATAATGATGCGTTCCTATTAATGAATAGAGTTGGGACTTTTCAGTTAAGTCAATCAGAAATTAGCAAAAGATTAAAGTTGCCCACACTATTTTGCTTTTCCTTTGTAAGCAGGCATTACAACACAGTCTCAAGTCACAAAATCATAGGACTGTGGGAGATTTAGATCTCCCCCAGTTTCTGCTATGGTCCCAAAATGAAGTTAACTTTACTGTGTATTCCTAAAATATATTTATCTATCCTTTTCACAGATGTTTGAAATTATGGAGAGTCAAAAGCCTCACCTGTGAGGCTGTGATCTCAGACTTTAATTTCATTAGGATAGCTGTTTTACTTAGTCCAGAGGATTGCTTCCTTTTAATACAACACTGATTACCTTCCATTTTATTGATCTTTATTTGTATCTGAGTTTATTTACC
>JAWWLV010000005.1:20147659-20165318 GCA_035041135.1 Platyrinchus mystaceus | reverse complement strand
TTTCTGTATATTATATACATATATGTCTAAGAATAATGTAGTCTTGTGACTGCTATTATCTCTTGCATTCATTGTTATTTACTGCCATATGTCCCTAAGGACCAAGACTGTTTCATTTGATTGGATTTTAAAATTTGTTTGATGAATTAGATCTACCAAGGCACAGCTCTGATGTTACAGGAGTTCTACAGAGAGTATTGGGGATGCAAAAAAATGTACGCACGTGATTCTGTTTTGAACATCTGCTCCTAAAAATGCAGTAGATTTAACCTAAACCAATGAAGAAACACAGAAACTGTATATTATTCCTAGCAACAATTGTATATATATTCTTTAAAGTCAAGCCCATGCTTTTATGCTCCTCCATAAATCTGCTTTAGTCAAAGAAGGAGGGGATGTGGGCAGAATATAAAGAGGTGGTAAACCTAAGTAATTTTTAATGAACAGCCATCAGATTGTGCTTTGAAGAAAATATATGCCATGAAAATTCCTCTAGTCGTGTGCTCTGGGCTGTATGTGGTCAATAGCACTTCACTTATGCAAAACTACAAAGGGTTTATATTTTCCCCACAGCTAAATATCAAACCAGTTTATAAATAACACAAAACCAGAACTTGGACCCAAATATGGATTCTGCAATCTCTCTGAAGAGGAGCTGCCTGTAAAAAGTAGATCTTGGATTAGATTTGAAAGTTGGACTAAAGATTTTTTGGGGCTCTATGTAGAGAGCCTAAATGATATGAACGGTTTTCCAAATATGCATCAAAGATGTACCTTAACCTGTTTATATCTGTTAAAATGTAGCATTCTGAGGGAAGGAGCATTTTTGTTGATAAATTCCATCAAGATCATTAACAGAATAAATTAGGCTGTTTTTCAAATAATATATTTTTCAAACAATATGTCAATGAAAATGGACAAGGGTGGAATATAGGATGTCTGTTTAAGACTGACATTCCATTAGCAATATTATGATTCCAGTGTAACTGATGGCTTTACTTCCATATCGTCGATATGCAAAACAGTAGTACCTTTCAAGGAATTAATAATAGTGTTACTTATTAGAAATTATTTCAGCAATCTGAAGAAAGCAAAAACAGAATCTATTTCTAAAAGCAAAAAAAATTTTCTCTGGCATGTTCAAAGAGGACAGGAAACTGAAACCTTACTGAAGGAGTTTTGAAGGACGTACATTTGAGGAGAGGACAGATGATGTGCAAGTTTTATTTTCTAAATTGGTGCTTTCCCTACTATGTTTAGCTTTATTTATATCACGTTTCTGGAATATTTTAATTTAAATATTAATGCTTAATATTTTATTTTCATTTACTATTGAAGAAGAAAAAATGCTCTCTAGTAGTTTTAGATTCTGGTAAACAAGATCTTCTAAAGTATAGGGTTTAGGTTTGTTGCAATCTAGTTGGCTCCAGCTTTAAAAAGAGACAACTTCTATGATATGTGTTACAAAGACCGTCACTATGGATATATACCACGAATGCCTATTAGTAATAATATTTTAAATAGTTTTTTGCATTAAAAAATTAATTTGCTCAAAAACTGAAACTTCTGCAGGAATTTAATGTTTTCAGTTACTTTCATGTGGAAAACACAGGTCTGTGAGCAACACTGGGTTTTAGGAGCTCACAACTATGGCAGGAAATATTTAAAATACATACACAGGATTGGAGGAGTTTAACAAGTTGAACTAAATCACGAAATTTATTCACTCCCTCTGTTGACAAATGAGCCATCAAAATTTCAGTGGATTTTGAAATTTTGTGAGATGGACATGTCTGTCTGATGGGAACAGTCTGGACCTTATAACCTAGTAGATCCTTCTGTGTCTGTGCCAGATACTACCTACTTATTTCACATTTTGTATTGCATACTGCTGCATAGAATTCAAAGCCCTTCTTCTGTTGGAGCATTTCTTATTCCCTGTGTTTGCATTATTCATCTCCTTTCCTTATATGCTTCCAGATCAAATATTCTTTGTAACAATCATCCTACAAGCTAGAATCTACAGTAGTAATAATACAGCCTTTGCTCTGTCTAAAGAGCAAAGAATACTTCAAACTTTACAACTCTAACACAACAGAACTATAATAAAATGGACTGTATGAAAAAAATACTTGATGAACTAGAATAGAATCATATTATTGATATGATAAAATGATCATAATTAATTAAAATTAAAATTAATTAATTTAGAAATATTTTCAATATATTTCAGTAGAACTCTGTGTACACTGTTGTTTCCTCTACCTCTTCTGAAAATTGTTTTTTTTCCCTGTCACTGAGAGTATAAATTCTGTGTAATACCATCAGTTAAGTTTCTTTCAACCACAGGTGATGCATGTCACATGGTTTATTATCAGGCTGGCTTGGTTTTCAAAAGCATGATAGTATTATCATTACACAGTATTATCATTTTGTGTGAAGCATCCTCAGTTGCATGGGTTAGGACACCTCATAAGGTAACCAACTGGAATTACTGTATACTGAGTTGAATCTCTAGTCTGTCATTGGCTTAGCTTTGATATTTTATAATTTTCGACACTATTGTACACTGTTTTAGTAGGAAATTGTATGCTTTTCCAAATCAAGAGATGTTCATGGTCATAATTTAAAATTAATGATGTCTGCTAGAAGTCCTGAAGAATTTTACCTGAGATAGATGAGACATTTTTGCCGAAGTAGTTTAGGACTTTATGTTAAAATATTTTGAATGGTTCCCACAAACTTTGTAACATCTAGATGTTTCTACTTACAGCCACATTTGTAGATATTTGTTCTTATCGCTATTATTCTTTTCATTTATACTTTGCAGTTGACAATATTAATGATATATGTGTGATTCAGTCCAGATAACAATCTGTGAACTATGGCCTGAGTACTCCCTGACTGTGTTGCCTTCCCCGCCCCAGTGGTACTGCATAGCCCTATCCACTGGGAAAGGAGAATGGTTGTGCTGCAAGTGCTTTCAAGGAAGGGGAGAGCTGATTCTATGACAGCCGATGAAAGCCTATCTTATTTAGGCTGGAAGAAGTGTTTGCATGCTAATATGATTGCATTCTATAAATAGATTGGCATTAGGAGGGAGGAAGGAGGAAAGGGTTTTGTGTGTGTGCATGTTTAGGCAAAAACCTACTTTGCAGTATAAGGATGAAGTAATTTATTTTCAAACATTCCTATCTAGGTTGGAAATTACAAGAAGTAGGTTTTTGCTACCATGCTAACATAGGGATATGCTCAATACTCCTCTGAGAGGTGGAAGAAGGATTACATTGCAAGACTGTTAGTGATAGTAAGTGCTCATGGTCTCTAAAATAGATTTATTAACTATGAACTTTTTTGGGGTGGGTTGCGGTGATGGTGGTTTTTATTTTTGTTACCACTGTTGTCTACAAGAAATAAGATTGTTCCTTCCAATTGTGTATAATGGGTTTCCAGTGCTGTTGATCATTGATTAGGGAGTGTTTTTTAATTTGGTTGTTTGTATCCATTAAATTTTTTTATTTCATTTTGGTAATGTAAAATGTAAATTACTGACCTGTCCTTGATTTCCTGTCCTATTTAAATCTTTTGAATAATCTTATGCTAAGAAATTCTAAAGATTTAAAAAAAAAAATATTATCCTTAAATTGCTGTCACTCACCTTCTGGAGATGTTTTCATATTGTTGTGATCTGTGCAAAGAGTATAAGATATGTCTTTACCTTCAGAATATTTGTGGTGATTACATTCCTGAGAACATGTCAGAAATCTCTTGACTGTTGTGAAAAAGCTGAGTAAACAGTGCTTCTCCAGTATTGCCAATTCTTCATCTGACAATGAAGCTGTTTCATAGGGTAAATTATAATGGTTTGAGAGTTTTACAGATTAGTTGCATGCTATTCACTCTATCACTACTGGAGAATACAAATTATATCGTTTGAAGTGACTGTTTCCATTTTCTTGCTTTCAAGGTCAATGGGTATTTGGGCCCACTTGATACCACTTACTGAAAATTCTTTCTGAGTGGCTCACTTGCCATTGAGATAGAAGGTTTAAAAAGCTGCACAAAAATGAGCACTTTTCAGAGATTCTATATTAAATTTGGAAAATGGTTTCTTATTAAATAAAACAGTATATTTAAGTAGAAGATCAGGAACTGGGAATTTACAGCTCTTAATTTACTACATAATCATACTTGAGATCACCACCTTACACTGAATTCTGTGTGCATGGACATGTGCTTTTATAAATAACTGGAGAAACCAATGGGAATGTCACTTATCTTTTCTGGATAAGCCGAGTTTAGTTTTAGCATGCAATGATATGCTAAATAATCTTTATAATAAGTAGAGATAAAATAAATTATTCATTATGACATTGTTTTCCTTCTAATATATTTTGAATATATTGTATTTATATACTATATTTACAAGTAGGAAGCCTTTTATGTTAATGTACATGATTACATGTGTATTGCCAATGATTATATTGTGGTGTCTTGTGGAATCATATATCTGAAAATGTTCTGGAAAGATGAGATAAAAAAATTAAGGAGAATTTTGTTTTCTGGGTTTTTTTAATATTTGTTTGTTTGTTTTTGTTGATTTTTTCCTTGGTTTTTATAAATCATAGAATCAGAATGGTTTCAGCTGGAAGGGACCCTAAATATCATTTGTTTCCAAACCCCCTGCCAGGGGCAGGGATGTCACCCACTTGATCAGGTTGCTCAGGTCCCCATCCAACCTGGCCTAATGTTTTAAGTTCATTTCTGCAAGTTTGCAAACAACACAGATCACTCATTTTCATACTAAATTTTGAAGTGATGTAACTTAGTAACTTTATCTACTGTGCTGTTTATGAGAGGGTTTGCCAAATAATAGTGAATTCCAATGCAGTAGAACCAGCTTTCTTATGATTCCCCTGCAAACAGAATAAACTTACTGCTGCATGGGTAATGATGTGTATCCATGCATATCAGTTTGGTAAAATGCATGTAATAAAACCTGACTTGATTTCTAAACTGAACTAAAATCTTCAATCCAGGGATTTAATTAGATACAACCAGCAGCACAGACACTTTAAAAAGAGGTAAATAGGGAAGGTGTTACTGGGAGATGATATGAATTTTCATCAGGGCCTTCTCGGATAGCTCTACTGAGAACAACTTTGCATTTCAGTAGATGCATGTGGAGATGGGGGCATCCAACTGTGGTCTAATGGCAGAGCACTAGTGCAGATTCTTCCTTTGGTTACTTCCTTCTCCTTGAAGATGAGTTGAGTTGCAACTGTATAGGAGCTTGTTTAAACATACAAATTAGTATGAAATTTGTGGGTTGAACATACAAAGTATACTAGTTCTTTATTCATGCCATCATATTATGTTAAATTTAAGCTACTTTGAAAGTATTAATCAGTAAAGAGGAACTCTTTTCTGGAACAAAAGTAGTTTCATGTGTGAATAATTTGTAATAGCATATGCACAAGGAAATATGTAAATAAGTTCACTTTTTGAATCCGAGTATTGGTACAGGCATTTTATCTGGTTTTGCTTTGAAGATTATCTTTCAAGCTGTCTTTGGATTTACCAGAAGTCTAACACCACATTCCTTTATTTGATCATTTATTCCGTTAGTAGTTACACCAAAATTGCCTTTGTCTTTTTTTTAATGCTAATATAATGAATAGCTTCACTAACTTGCACATAAAAAATGCCCCGTTTTGATCCAAGATGGGGATATGCCTGGTTCTGGCTGGGATTTGGTGTGGGGTTGTACTAATCAGATATATGGCAATTCCCCCCTCATCCTACTGAAGACCCCAGACAAAACTGGCAAATAGGGCAAACAGAAGAGCATAGAAATTAAGACTACCAATGGTTTAGCAAATCTTTAACCTGAAACTCTTCAAGAGTATGAATGGTCCTATATCCAGTCCACGGCTTTGGGATTCTTATGCCGGAACAGTGACTGTGGTGTTATGCTGCCCTACCCCACTTAAGCAATAACCACCAGTGGCAGCAGTGATGTATTATGCATCCAGCTGAAGCTGGACTTTGAGGAGACAGATGACAACACAGTAGCCAAGGGCTGTCTTGCACCTTGAAGGTATGCAGATATGGTTACAAATCAATCATCTTACTCCATAAATAGTGGACAGCCCATAGCCCATTGAGCTGCCCTGCCCAGCAGTGGGCTGCACACCAGGATCTCCCCTTGAGTAGGGATGCCTCTCAGGGTTACTACTCCTTGAATCTGAGAGAATCCTTATCACATCAGATACTCAGTAAATGAACTGGGAATAATAAGAGCAAACTTTGTAACTTTGAAATCTTAGCTGAGTCACAGAAAGGATTGATTGTGCATATATAATCCTTTAGACATAAACCATTGACCAAACCATTGACCAACTCTGGGACTAAGTCTGCCTCTAGCTGCTCGTGGCAGCTGCTAGTTGTTTTCAGTAGTCCAAATACGACTATGGATGAATGAGAGAAAGGAAAGGAGATGCCCAGATTCCTAAGTATATATTTAATAATTTCATGTACTCCTAAAATGTGGACAGATATTTCTCTGGAGAAAAGCCAAAATTGGCAGAATTTTGACTGAAAAAATTAATTATGGAGCTTAAGAACTGCATGATATATGCCCGTGTATAAAGGTCATTCAGGCACAATACAGAAATGGGAGTAGAAATTCAATGAGGGCACAAATTTATGGCAGAAAGTCATGACCCTTTCATGCCTAACAGAGTAGAGGATAAGGAATTTCTTGTGGTGGAAGCCACTGTGCCCAGTTGTACCATTTGTAATGCATGTTGCAGTTTTAAGGAAAGCAGCTATTTTTAAATTCTCTGCAAGTGTGAGTACTGTTTCAAAGGGTAAGTGAGCAAGTATTTGTTCTCCTGGAGCAGTGGAATATGAGAGTGTAGAAACCAGTCAGTATGCAAACAGGGGATTGGTAAATATCAAAAATATATGCACATTGCAAATGTGTATCATAAATAAAATGCAGTCTTAATATCTGTCTGTGGTCAAAAGTCTGTCCTGTTCTTCCTATCCCTTTTACTCAGTGGGCTACTTTATTTTTCAGTATTTTATCTCTTTTCCTTTGTCAGATTTTTACTAGATTTATGGCTGCAAACTGCTTCAGTCCTTGGGCTGAAAACAGGAGAAAAGGCAATTTTTTCACTTATTTGGACACAGCTTATTGAAGGATGTCCAGTTAAACTTTGTTGCATTCGCCAGTAAACTCAAATATTATCTTGATCTGAGAAGTATTTTGCAACTGTAGAACAGTAGGAGTATATAGGTAAGTTAAGTAAAACTGCTATGTTCAGGACTTCAAAATTTCCAAAACTGGTTCAGGCAGACTTTAAATTAAAAATTAAAATAAATAAAAATGAGGCACACGTGTGCAGAATAATTTCTGTCACCATCCCAAATCTATGTGGTAGATGCTCATTACAGTTCAAAATAATTTCCTTGCATAAGAATTCCTTCAGTAAGAATTGTAGCTGTCCTTTGTTTAGAGTCTTTTACTTTGCTTATATCTGTGGATTTTTCAGAAAAGTGTTCTAATATTTGACCAAAGTTTAATTTCATATTCCCAGATCAGCTGAGTAACTGATTTTCAGCCTTCTCCTAGGTGAGTTTTGTGCAAGTTTTAACCTGCATGCATTTTTGATACCTGTGGAAATTGACTTTCATTTCCTGCATGCCTAAAATAATTCCATGTCTTGCTAGATTAATGCCATACATCATATTTACCATAATAAGTTAAGAAAATGTCTTCAGAGATGTCTCCCTTAGAGCTAAAACAGGAATTGGGTCTTAAAGATTAATCAGTTACTGGGTAACTTGCATTACATAAGGTGGAAATACAGGCTGGAAATAATCATGTTTAAAACAGCAAACTCATCCCTTGATATGATGTATTTTCATATGTTAATAATATTTTATTTTAAACTTGGATAATTGCCGCTGGTGCCAGCACGTGATGTCTATTTTTGATTTCTTCAGAAAATATTATTGAATTGAAACCAAATTAAAGAACTCTTCGTCTGTCACCTTCCTGATCTGCCCTCCAGTGGCACAGACCAACCAACTGATTTTCCCCAAATACTTTATACAATACTTTTTCATTGCTTAGTTCTTTTGCTTTCTGTAGTTGCAGACATAGGTATATAAGCCTATTTAATGTTTTTTATGAAGAACAGTAAAGGAAAAAAACCTATTTTTTCAGTGAAAGGCACGGTGCAGAATGGAGACATGGAGCTGAATGTACGTTAAAATTTCGAAAATTAGATTTATGTTATTTAAGCAAAATCAACAATCTTGAAAGGCATGAGATCCTGTGAAATACATGATATGAATTGTGCAGAAGACAGCAGTGTTGGTGAGTTTCATTCTGTAATTGATAGCAAGGTTAAGAACCATAACGCTCTCCCTGTACCCTAAAGTTTAAGCACTCCTGGTGGAAATGAAAAGCTAGTAATTTATGGTTTAAACTTACATCAACATAAGGCTTATAGAGTTGAAGTATTTTGTTGAACCTTTGGTTTAGTTCCAGTTCAGATCTGTAGTAAACTACAGAAAGGAGTTGTGTGTGATTATTGGGTGTACAGGATGTAGTAAACCCCACGCTTTCCTTACTGGTTGCTCACCTGAATTTAGCCCATGAGACCAATACGGTGAGGCAGTATTGCAGAAAAATGGGCAGAAGGAAGACAAAGGAGTCAACGTTGTCAGCACTTCTTGTAATGCTGTACTGTCAAAGACTATACTCAGGATTTTGCAATTTGGCACGTGGAAGATGGTGTCTTTTTTCATATGGAAGGAGCTTGCATGATAACTGTGCTGCTGTACTATTGAAGTAGTTTGTGTTAATAATCTTGCCAAAATGTACCTGTCTGATGCTGTCCTCACATCTGCAGACTTGAGAATATTCATTTTATTGTGGTGATATTGTGACATATGTTTTCTTGTCCACTGCATGCTTATGACGCTATCAGCTAGATAAATTTATCTTGATGCTCAGATAAATTTATCTTAACTTCCCCTGCAAAACTAGTGCATGCGGGGGATGTTCTCCATCAGACCTGGATTTTATCTACAAGTTGAAAAGAATAAGAATTAGCACTTAAAAGCACTGTTTGCCTTCTGAAAGGGCTGCAGGAAGCCTCTTTGTAGAAATTGTAAAGCTTTTCAAACAGCTTTTTAAAGGTTTTGTGTGTGAGAGAGAGAGGACTTTGTCCTCCTGGCTCTTTTATGTAAAAAGCAGGCTGTGTAAAACAGGGGGAAATGCTTTAAAAGTTTTACTGCAATATATTTCTTTGCCTAGGAGGATGGAGGACTTTATTATATACTTTTTGTTTTCCTCCTTTATCTTTCACAATGTGTTCTCTGGTCCTTGGGCTCTGTCAGAGGGAGTGGTGACGTTCTTGAGATGCATCCTGCCAATACTGGGTCAGATGGTTAATAGCCTTAGATTGGGGAACCCATGCTGCCTGTTTCTGACACCTGTTTTGCATTTATATGAGCCATTGTTCTGTGTGGTTGAAAGAAGAGCCCCAGCTGAAAAATACCTCACTTGCTATGCATTCAAACCGTTTTAAACAAGCATTTGGCTGGTTTTCAGACTGTATCCTGCTGTAATTTCTATCCTTCAGGGAAGGGGGAAGGTTCTCCTGTATAATTATAGCTGTCATTTTGCAGCAATAAAAGGATAACTATGGGGAAAAGTCTTTTCTACAAAATACATATAAAAGTAAAATATATTTTGAAACAGATATGTGTAGATGATTTTTTCCCCAATTTTTTCTATAGAAATACCGACACAATTTGGAAAACATTATATGAAATTAAAATAATGTAATGTGTACTCATATAGTGTTTCCTAATTGATACCTGCCAAATTATACAGTGCAATTACAGGTTTATTTATCATAGAATAAAACTTCAGAATTGTTAATCCACAAGTCTCTGTTAAAAACTGGTTATATATTTTCTTTATTTTATGATTACATATTTCAGATTACATATAACAAATATTTTGCAAGAACAGCATGACTTCCCATTATTCACAGCCCTGAACTGATGGATTGGTAGACTGTTAAAAACTATGGAATGAAGAGCTTCTGGCAGGGAGAGACATTTTCCTTAATATAAAATTTATCAGTGATGAAAATAATTCTGTGCACTTTATCTAAAAGTTGAGAGAGGTTTATAGTAGTAAATACTTTTACCGGTTGAGGAACTGACTTAGGTCTAAAGCTGGAAGCTTTCTGTCTGCCTTAGGATACCTTGTTCATTAACTAGAAATTATGATATCAAAAAGGAATTCCCACCTCCTCCACCCTCTGCCTCAGCATATAAGAAAGCAACCTTAGATTTAGCTTGGGTTGTTTTTCTATGATCATCAGTTCAAAGGTGTTTTTTTCTGATTAGCTAAGATTTTTTAAACATCTGTGGACTGCAGTTGAATAATCTTGTCATGAGGCCTTACCCCACCTACCTTGTTGTAAAAAAAACTATGTAGGAAATATTTTTCAGTAGTAGCAGTGAACGGCATTCAGATCTTCTGAGTAACTGTTGTAATGTCTGCCATAGTAGGCAGAGGGGGAGGAAAAAGGCCTTCCTTCAAAGGACAGTTTGGAGTACTTAGATATATACATTGGAGAGCTGATCCTTGGCAGAATTAATTAGGGCTACTAGTCTCTTAATCAAGTAGCATCAGTACCCTCTGAGACCTTGCAGAAATTACTTCAAAACCAGAGCAAGCTTAAGAGGGAGAAAAGGTTTTAGGCAGAAGTTAGGTTGCAGATTAATTGCCAGGAACATCTCAGTCTTTGTGCCAAAACTGTAACTGAATTTTGTGGGTTTTTTTCAGTTAATCTTCATGTCACTAGGGATATATGTGCTTTATTATGCACAGTGAGCACAACTTTACTTATTTTCAGCATATAGTGTATATATGAAATGTCCTGGAGTTGTCTTCAAAGAGAATGATTGAGCATGATTGTGGCGAGTGAAGCTTAATACCATGGAGGGGGATCGTGGATATAGCAGGTATAAGAATGAGAACTTCAGCAGGACTACTTTATATGTCCATAATTTTTTTTTTAAGAAGTAAAAAGGTCAGGATAAGGGTAAGTATGGAAAGATATGTCTTCTCCTTTTAATTTTTTAATTCTTTCCTGCAAGGACATGTTTATGTTGTCCTAGGATTTTGAGTGAACCCTTTTAAGCAATCACCACCACACAGGTGGAAATGTTTATCTCTCAGCTGAGATATGATAAGTTTTATCATGTCAGTCTATTGCAAATGACAGGCAGCTTTGTCTCCATAGCAGCAAATTCTGAAGAGAAGCAAGTTCGTTTGCTTGCCATGACATGAGTGGTTCACCACTTTTTGAAATATTTCTGAGGGAAGCGAAGGGAATGGCAACTGAACTGGGGATATAATGCTGTTATAATCACTGATCTCCTTAGGATATTTAGATGAGAGAAAAGAGAAGATACATACGGAGATCAATAGTTGGAGAATACAGTTCATCCCAATCTCTTTTTTATTTATACTAGTGTGTACAGTCACCACCAAAGCTACATTTTTCACATAGTCTGTGACTACCAGTCCATCACTTTGTAACTATAAAAGCCCAGTCCAACTTTCATATAGAAGACTCTTCCACATACTTCCTTTAAGTGTGGAGCTTCTCCCATGAAGCAGGGATTTCTCTTCATGGTAACTCCCAGGGGTTAAGAGAAAGAGAGATCTGCCCACTGTCTGGTATGGTGAGTTATATCAATCTCTACTTAATGATTGTTTCCTTTGCTAGCTTTGATACAATTGCTTTAATATAATTGTTTTGCTTCAGTGCACTATACCACTTTATGCTATATTATACCCTACCAGTAGATTTTTAGCTTTTGCGCTGTGTAGTAAATGATTCCGATTAAGATCTTTTGCCTGTTCATTTGTCATAATAAATAATTAATTTTATATAAATATATCTGTTTTGCCATTATAAAAACCTGTGGGACAAAGTGATTTATTCACACCTCTATAATTCCTTTAACTCAAACTGTTGACACAGTCCAAGGCTAGATAGGATTCAACTGCACCTAAACCCTTTTCTGAGAAGGAGTTTAGAAAGCAAGGGACTCTTTTCTGTACTTTGTGACTCCATGGCAGGGCTTCTTTAATAACTTTGTCTAATCCTTCCACTCACTGCCATGACAGATGTCAAAATGAAGGTAGAGCTTTAATTCTAATGACATTATTTTATTTGGTCTTGAATCACACAATATTCTCAGGCTATAGGAGGTCAGGATTTCTTCTCTTAACTTCTCAAGTATGGTTTGGAGAACAAATACTGTGAAGAATGTTAGGAACCTGATAATAATCTGAATATACTTTAATATTCTATCAAACACATTTTTCATCTTTGTTTTGACCTATCAGGAAATAATTTATTTTAGATTTCATCATAGAACTTTAGGGAAGCAAAGAGTTGGATATGATATTTCATTGAGAGAATGTTTGTATAGAGCACTTAAAAGGAATGTAAAATGCTGGCTGGGTACTCCCTTTGGGAGAGGAAACTGTTGGCGAGTAGTTTTCCTCAGGGACTCATTTTGTGATCAGTGTTCTAGAGAAGCACTTAACTTTGCCTGAAGTACCACTCTGTATATTTTCAGGCCACCTAGCAAAGAGCCATATCATGTATTTGTTTTCAGTTTTTAAACTGCATGGTGTGTTGATCTTATCTGCTTAGAGTAAGTAGTCTTTCATTTCCAACCGGCAGCTTTTTTTTGGTTGGTTGGTTGGTTGGGTTGGGTTGGTTTTTTTTTTTGGTTTGTTTTGTTTGAACAACAGTTAATATATTATAGGTACCTTTTCACTGTATTTTGTAGGTGCTGTTTCACAGTGGGATTCTCTATCAATTGGTCTTCTTTCCACCTCATTTCTCTTTTACTTTTGTGTTATGTCTCTCTGTATCTTTCATATCTTTTTTTTTTTTTTTGCTTTCCCAATGCTCTTAATCTTTCTAGAATTCAGCAGTCTTTGTTTCCTCTGTCCATAAGAGCTTGAACCACTGAAAGTGATGGAGATGTTTTCATTGAATTCAGTGAACACAATTCAAAATTGAAGCTGTGACTGTACAAAGGGATATGTAATGAGACAATACCTTTGGATCTTGGTGATACTTAATTCATGGTGTCTACTGCATGGAATTTAGATCTCTTGAGGTGCTGTTTTGGAGACAGTTATAAATAGTGCCACTATTGACAGGCAAACTGGTATGGCCAAACACGAGCAACTGTGAGAGAGAGCAAACTTAGTAACAGACAGATTATGCACACCTTTTAAGTGCCCTCAGGCTCCCAGTACTTAATCTCATTCCCCCCACCATAAAGACAGGTAGTTGATAGAGAGGAATCCTGTAGCTATAAAAAAATTTCAAACAAAACACTGAAATTGATGTCAAAGGTTATTTTCCTCATACTATTTCCATGTGGTAAGAGATGAAGTGATACTGAAAAACATTGCAAATTTCAGAATGCAGCCATGTTGGATTTTTAATATTTTATAATATTAATTTTATAATATTTTATATTTTTAATACTGGAAATCAATGAAGTTTCACTAATTTCAAAAGGGCTAGGGATATTTTGACAATTTTAAGTTTTGTGATATGATCAGCATTTATGTAACAGCTTCTGAATGTTTAGTTTGCACTGAAGAAAAACAATCAGCTTCATCCAGTGTTCATGAAGAGTTTCCATACTATAAATAATCTGGTTTGAAAATCCAGTAAGTATTTTATACAAAAGAGTTATTTAAATCTTTAAATTAGTAACTCTGTAAATAGTGAAGTGTAGGTCCTGAGATATCCTGAAACAAATGGCCTTTTTAAAAACAAAAAAACCCAAACAACCACTCTGTCATAAATGTAGGTTTATGGCTGTCAGAATCATGTGATTCCTTAGGCTGGTTAACTATCAAATGTTGGTGTTTTTGTAAAGGAATTCCTCTGTTGCCACTTGCATTCTTTTTTTTCCTCTGTTTTTTTCCCCCTTCTGTGAGGAAGGAAAGTAAAAGAACCGTAATGTTTAAGGCAATTAAGTAAACCACCTACAGCTAATATAGACAATGTTCAGAAGTTAGCCACAAAATGATGGGGAACTTGCTCAAAAAATGGAGGTTAGATCTCTCTGTGTATCAGAAAAGAGCTGGCTGAGGTCACAAATCACAGAAATATAGGACAAAACAGTGTGCTTCATTCAGAAAAAAAAAAAAAAAAAGGTTAGTTGAAATCTCTTTGAGTCCAAATCTGGAAAACTATTTTTACCGTTTATCTTTCAGCATATTTCTCCTTCTTTCTCCTTGTACCATGCTAGTTGGGCAGCTCAGAATGTACTTGAAACACCTTCCCTTACTGTCTAAAATGATAGCTTTTATTTCAGGACTTGGCTTATTATTATTTGATCCTGTAACCCCTAAAGGCCAGTATTAGCAGTTGGTGTCAGGAAATCCCAATTCCCAGTGCCAAGGGGTTAATTGCTTTTTCCCGTTTGATCTTTTTATGCCCACTTTATATGCTACCTGACCCTTTTACCATCTATAGGAGGTACACATACTTTTCTTTACTGGCCTATATCTTGAATCTCCCCACAGCTGCCTTGCCAATTTTACATTACATATTTTTCAACCAAAAAAGTTGCAGTTGACCTGATTTTTTCCTTCTTAGGCTATTCAATTTTCTTGGCAGGAAATGTGTGACATACCATCATTGTACTTCTAGGAACTGAAATAGATTAATAGGATGGACAGACAATATATTATAAAGAAAAAAAAAGTTGAATATGTATAGACCTATGAAACTGGGCTGCTGATGTGTTACATTTGTAGAGTTTTGTTGCTTAAAAAATAATTTTTATGTCTTTTTAAACAATAGAACAAAAGTGGGGGGAATGGGGGTGGAGGGAAGAAACCCTCAAAACTAAATTAAGACATCTCAAATTTTATTGTTAAGTTAAGTAGGCTTGTCTTCAAGCAAAACATTATCAGATTTGTCAGAAATATTTGCCTTGTCAAGGCTTACACTACATTCATTGAAAATGTTGTTTTGTTACCAGGTTACAAGCATAATACATTAATTTCTTTAGGGCTGCTTGGTTTAAAATAGGAAGTTTATTTATGTTTTCTTCCTATTCCATAAAGCTAGCAATCAAATCAAGCTGATATTGTGCCATAGTACTTTTTTGAAATCTTTGCAGTTATTTGCCAGCAATTGACATTTTTGTGACATAGTTTTATTTCCTTAAGAAAGTGAGAAAATATTCACAGTAACTGAGAATATTTAAAAAAATATCACCATATACTTTAATGGTTATAACTCTGAGAAATCCTTATCTTCTGGACTGTCTCTGAAACTATAATGTACCACTCTAACTTTCAGATTTTTGAAATAACTATATCTTTACTAAAGTAGACCATCATAAATAGGGAGGAAACTTGAATAGTGTATCTACATAGAAAGGTCGATATCAGGTCTTTAGTACTAAAAAGAAAAAAAAAAGAAGTAGTTTAGAAAAGGAAAAGCAGTTCTACCAGCACTAAAATTTGCACAGATTCTAATGTATCTGTATCTAGTGAAATTGGTCTCAATTTTCAATTTTTCCTGCAGTTTGTGATTTTGTTAAATATTTTCCATGATGTTTATTTGGTCTGACAGAATGGGAACTCGCATATCAAGATTTTTCCTTTAGCAGAGTGCTTAGGTCTTGTCACTACTCTTTCGGGCTACCTGTTTTTCACAACAGTAGTAGATATTTGATTTTCTTGAAAACCTTAGTGATATTTGGGTTTGATAAAAATGTATTGTCAAGTACTAAATGATTTTTTAAATGGAAGTGAGACACAGAGAGAGAAGCATGCAAAAACCTAATACATTCGTGTGAGACTTATTGACTTCAGAAAATAGATTAAAAATAAGAGTAAAGTTTTAGCCTTCTGGATCATGATGTGTTTAAAAGCTTAGCTGATTTGTGTTAGTTCTTACTGAACATATTCAGTAAGAGTGTGCAGGTGTTTCAAAATATAACTTGAAGCAAAATTTACATGCTCTTGAATTTTAGTATGAAGATAAAAACCTGTAAAGATCACTTGAAATCCCACATGGAACTTCTGAACTTAACAGACCTTTATACTAGTGAATTTTGTCTATTTTGAGTTCATTTTTCTCCTCCTCAGCTACAATATGCTTCATCTGCAGGAAAGGAACTAATGCTTTGTCAGCTTAGAAGAGGCCTTGTTTTCATCCTGGCATTTGCCTTTAAGAGGCCACAGTGACTTCAAATATGCAACTGCCTGTGCTCTTTTCACTGCTGAGCTTTCTTCCAGCTCTTGTTCAGTGGGCAGAGTACATGGATTCTTATTCTTCTATTCAGGTGCTAGCTAGGTCCTGTGGTGGACACACCTAGCTGCTGTGCTAGGTCCTTCTAACTCTAGGACTGATTGTTGCCTTAAAGAGCATATGGACCTTATAGGGAGTTGGGAATTTCATTAATTTTGCATGATGCTTAAAGGACTTTCTCTCTTTCAAAGATGAAAGACTACAGAGTAGGATCCTTTCCTTTTTAGCTGCTTTGCAGTATGAGACTGCAGGAAGAAGAGGAATCTTAGATGGGATGGCCTGTTCCTGCCAATCAATGTTTTTATTGTCTCTCAGGATGTTGCATGACTCAAGTTAGACCAGGTTCCTTACTAGCCAAGAAGAAAACATGAAAATAAAGTAGTGATTTTTTTGCAAGTAGGTACACTGTGACATTAGTAGACATGTTTACTATTTTCCACAGATGCTAATAGTGTCTGGAAATGGACTCCTTCCATATGAAAGCAAAAAAACACAAGCTCCATCTTACAGCCATTTCTGACATCCAGCAGAACATAGTACCCCAAAAATTTGTCTGTATTTCCTACACTATAATTCCCATCTTAAAAATTTTTTCACCTTGGCTGCCTTAGCAATGGGTCAAGAATCAGGCTTCTAATACTTTTCTTATTCATTATCCAGGCTTTTATCTTGCTACACAATAATAACTAGCTTAATTTCTTTTAGGCACCTTGTTGTGGGTTTGGCCATGGGCCAATTTTTTTCACTCCTCCCCCCCCCCCAAATGTTACGAGTTGAGATAAAGTTTATGCAGACAAAAGAGATGTGGGGGGAAAATAATATGAGGATTTATTACTTAATAAATAAAAACTAAAGAATTATAAATATACAACAACTCTAACTAAGCAACAATACTATATATTTACAGAAGTACCCTTTTCCCCTTTGGATCAATTTAGGAGGAGAAAAACAGTCTCTTTTCACTTCCAAAGCTACAAGTCTTCCAATACAATTCTGCAGCATTTGAAAGTCTTTCTTCTGTTATCGCTGACACTGTCTCTCACTCTCTCTCTCTGTGTTGACCTCAGGGCTGGGTTTACCTCCTCCTGGCTAAGACCCAGGCCTCGTGGGGGTCCTCCATGGATATGAACAGGGGACACTGGCTTTTACCATGGTCTTCTCACAGTATCACAGGAAATAATGACTTTTGAGTCCATTCCTGTTTTCCTGTGAGGTCCCAAATTCAGTTGCATCAACATAGATGC